>VWZW01007671.1:1671003-1720488 GCA_013397115.1 Edolisoma coerulescens | reverse complement strand
AGGAGAGGAGAGGAGAGGAGAGGAGAGGAGAGGAGAGGAGAGATGTACAACAGTCATCTAGTTCAAGTGCCTGACCACTTGTTCACAGCTGACCAAAGTTTGAAGCATGTCCACACGCCTCATAAACACTTACAGGCTTGGAGGAACAACCACTTCTCTAGAAAGCCTGTTCCAACATTTGACCACCCATTTGGTAAAGAAATGCTTCCTAACATCTCATCTGAACCTCACTTGACAAGGATTTGAACCATTCTCACATCTTGTCACTTCCCTCTCCATTTCCATTCCTCATTTCCAGTCCTCAGCCACTCCACACAGGATCAGCCTTCAAGCCCTTTCACCAGCTGTGTTGTCCTCCTCTGGACATATTCCAGGACTTTCACATCCTTCTTAAATGGAAGGGGCCAGAACTATGCACAACTCTCCAGATGAGGTCACACCAACGCTGAGTACATTGGGATAATCCCCTCTTTTACCCAGCTGGTCATACTGTGTTTGATGCATTAGAAGCTGTTGAGTGCCTGTCACTCTTTGAGGTGGCCGTGACAGTTTCCCTCTGACAATGTTTTTTCTGTTGTTCCAAACTTCCAGTGTAATTTACAGTTGCCTGGTTGAGCCTTTGATCTTAAAGAAAGGACAAGACCTACTGCCCACACATTGGTTTCAGCAAATCAAAATATGAAATCAGACTGTTGATTTCAGCTTCCAATTAAATGGCTGATTAGACAAAAATTCTCTATCAATGGGGAATATCCCAAATTTATACAGGCAGCAGATGCAGCATTTACATGAATAATATTCCTCAAAGTGACAATCATGAAATAAGAGCATAGGAGAAATACTCCACCCCTGGAAATGTTGCAAAGGACAACATCTGACAAAGTATCAGAAACAAACTGAACTTATGTGATTTTAACACCTTCACCATTATAACCAAAGAAACAGTTTCATGCTGCATGATTTTCTTTTGATTTTACCTTTTCCTTTTTAAGGAAATTAAATGCTAGGAATTTCAGAGCTGTGACAATAAGTCACATAGAGAGTTTTGACCATTAGAGTACTTCCTGCTGTAATTGTCTGATTATGTCTTTGGCAGGAGTATAAAGCCATTTCAGGAAGAAAACAGTTCAGTCATTTGCAATAATTCTTCACACATTTATAGAAAAAAACCAAATATAATTATTTACTAAAGATTGTGATATGAGGAAATGTGATACAAGGATAGAACTGGCCAACTTTTTTCTGATGAAACACAGGAAGTCTGTTCAGGCTACCTTAGGCTCTTTTTGAATTTACCATAATTTATTTTTTTCCTAGTACAAAACTGGAAGAAAAAAAAATGATAATGAAACTGTATCAGTTTTGTTTCTTAATGATATTGAATTAAAACAAAGCCAAGCTTCTCATCTAAATAAGAAAAAATGAGGGTTTTGTTGAGCAAAATGTGTTCAATTCAGAGCTCCCTGGTTTTGGGTTTTTTATAAAGGGGAGGTAAACTCCAAATAATTAATGTGAAAATACTTCAGAATGCACACTTAGACCTGTACAGTTATGCACTCCTTTGTGCCTAGAAGATCTCAGGAATATGCTTAATGGGACATTTGATCTTACCAAAGATTTGCAGATTTTAAATGGCAGTGTTCAGTCAGTTGCAGCTGTAGATGTTAAGGGAAAGACACAAAACTAGATTTTTCTCATTGAGAAGACAACCAGCAACTTCTCAATGCAATAACTTGATCTTTCTGGCGTTTTTTCCTGTTCCGATCCACTTCATATTTGAATTAAATGGCAGTAGTTGATTTTATTTAAGGAGACATGAGAAGATTAACAACACTGAGGGCTTCTAGAAAGGTAGCTCACCTACTTTCACAGAGATTCTTTGTGTGCTCCTTAGAAACAGCTTTCAGTTCCTTAGAAACAGACAGTTCTCAGTAGCCTGTTTCTGAAGTCAGCCAAGTAACAAACAGTAATCTTTATTATCTGATCAGTGGTATTATATGCCTACTCTTCTTTTGTTTTTAATTATCACCTTACATATTTTAAGGTTAGTCTGCAACAAGTTTTCTCACGTCATGGGCTACAGTCCAGATCTGAAAAAGAAGTATATGATGAATTTTGCTAAACTTCTCAATTCTCCACAATTTCAGACTCTCAGTTCTGGCAGGATATTCTGTAGCTGCTCCTTCAGAGCAGCTGCTGCATGCTGCAGTTTTCAATTCAGAGGGGATGTTCAGCATCTGGCTGTCCCAGAAGAAGATGAGCTGGCATTCTGCTTCCTACAGAACAGACCTCAGCAGCATTACCCAGCAGATCTGGATGAAAATTAACCACTGAGCTTCAAACTAAGGTTTATGGAAAGAGTCCCAGAAAGTGCTGATGAGGCTGCACTGAGGCATAACATCATGGCACTCTTTACAGAACATTAAGGTTAATTATCTCCTAAGTGCAGGCTAAACTCTACTTCCTTTCTTCAGAAGTTCAGTTTAAGCAGGCCTAAGTTTATTTTTAAATTCTAATGTAAAGATGTTTCTTGATCTTGATCTTGGGAGAAATTGCCTTATTCATAAAATCCATTAAGGTCTCAACATCAAAGCAATACAAGCAATAATGTCATTAGCTAATAATGGGAACCATGTGAAGAAAAATACTTGAAATGCCCAGCTTAAGACTTCATAAATCTTAATTGCAAAAGACCACAGGTAACATGGGGTCAGAAGTACATGAGTTTTGCCTCACAAATCTTTTTAGTGACTTTCACCACTTTCATATTCTAGCAGGCCTTCGTTTCACACTACCCAGTACAGAGGGGAAATATTTTGTAAGTGCCACCAGAAGCACTGTTAATGTGTAGAAACACAGAACAGTACAAGAAGGGAAGTTAATTTCTCTCCTCCATTGGTTCTAGGTGCAGAGGTCCCCTGAGCTCAGCTTCCTGCTCTTTCCTCCTCGCGTGTATGTCCCTACAGAGATCCAAATAAAGCCAACAGAATGTTCTTCTGGAAATAAGAGAAACAACATTCTACCTCTGTGTCTTAGCTGGAGAAAATCACGAGTCAGAGGTAATTCAAATGGGGAAATAATTTTATTCTTCGGACAGAATAATCCGTCTCTGGTTTAGTACAAAGTTGCCATTGATGAGACTGTAAGGTCTGAAAAGGATGTCCTGAGAAGAACCACAGACCCCCAACTATCTTTCAAATATTTCAAGCTAGAAATATTCAGATATTCTTTTCAGTTTTCAGTAGTAAAGTCCTGATAAACCCTTGTGTTGTGATGTCTATAGTTTGCCTCTTCCCTACAGAAATATAAAGAGAAATAAACATGTAGGAATGCATAGTCTCACTAAGGTATGTTTTCTTTTCTACCAGGTGTTTAATTATTCAACATAAATCTCACTAAAATTTCTCATGATAATACCTTTCTGATGCAGCTTTGTCTGTTTCCTGAATCCCACATTTTTGAAACGGTCTTTCAATAATTAATCTTTAAGATACTTTTAGGACCTGAGATATTTTTAGTAAGCAAATTAATTACACATTTACAATAGAAGTGTTCTGGAGTTCTGACACATGTAATTAGAGATAGCCTTTGAGTGGTACTTATATCCAGGATGTGGCTTTATCTTTGAGTTCCTGCAAGGCTGGTTACTAAAAAAATACTGTACATCTTATTAATTAGTCTCATATTAGGCTAAACTGAAACATGTACTAAGAATGACATTAATATTTTGAACTTTATCCTCCTGAATCCTTCATGCTTGAAAAATACCTGCTGGCAGTAAATACACTCCACTTGGAGAAACTAGATTTGACCTTGCAGTACCCTGCAAATGTACCAGAGGTGCTTTCTTCCTCTTGCTCAATTAAATAAGGCTCCAAGCACTTGCTGTCACCTCTGTATTTGTTTGTTACCAGTTAAAGTGTTCTTGCTGCATGAAGATTCACATCTGCAACAGCAGCTGAGAAAATGTGTTATTTTTATCTCTCTGTGATCATAACTCCTTCAGTTAATACTAGGAATTAAGCAGGCCCCTCAAACTACCTTTCCCATAACATTTGTTTCCCCTCAGAGTACAGCTGCCTCATCTCAGCAGAGGATTTTTCCTGACTCCAGGGTCACATCAAGTATTTTGCAGTCTTTAAATAAACTTCTCTTTTGTTCTTTGTGTAAAACCTAGATAATGGTGATATTGCTCCTAGAAGTCAAAATATGGAAATCTGTCTATCTTGTTTCATTACCTGCTTATTTTTAATAACTGAAATACACAAAACCTTTTTCTTAGATTAGCCCCTATTGTTTGTGCCAGCATCTTACACCCATAGGCACTTTCTGTTCTCTACAAAGTCCAAATTGCCAAGACAAAATGGTGCTAAGAATCCTTCTCTTCAGTGAACTTTGCAGACATTTATGGACGCACTTAAAGCCCACATTTAATGGCACTGTGCTTGTCACACATTTAACATATCCAACCTAATGCCGGTCTATGAGATGACTGAATGCATTTCAACTTTGTAGCATTATCAAGACATAACTGTACTTTGCAATCCTCTTGCAGATAGCTGGCCTAGGCCTTTCTCAGGACCACAGAACAGATGTTCATGCACTTGGCATGTCAGAAATGCCCTCTTCATCATGTGATCCAGCAGCTGCACAGATGTGCTCATCATGTGACCAGTTATACACCTGTCATGCAACAAAGATGCCACGTTTAAATGTGCTCTGGAATGACGGTTGGGACTGGACTATAGATTTTACTGTTCTATGTTTCAGCCTGAAGGTGGTTGACATATGTTGGGTGCCTAGCTGAAAAACAGCTTCTGTGTGTTTACTACTAAACTTAATAATGTCAAAGTCTCACTAAAACAGTTAAATGTGACTGTGTTCTTTAACCACGAACATGTGCCCAGCATGCTTTTGGTTTATCCCACCTAGCAACACTACCAGAAAGGAATGTCTGAGCATGTTTCAGGGAATACCTTGAAGGACAAACCCTCCCCAGTAAGCTGTTTAAACCAGGTGATCCTGTTATCAGAGGATATAATTTAAATGAAGAGATATGGGCTATACAATGCTGCTTGCCCTCACAACCAAAGGATAAAGTTTGGCCTGCATGATCTGCTTGTATAGAGGGAGTCTGTGATACTAAACACTCAAATGGGAATGAGCTGGTATCACATAAATCAGATTAATTATAAAGAATTGTCTTTTTTATGTTCCTAAGTGAATACTACAGCTTTTAATAGAAGCAGTTGTCCTGATAAATGCTTATAAATCTTAATCTTACTCTAAACGAGAGCTGGGACAGTTGTGGCACCACTGCAACAACCTCTTTGCAGACAACTAGCAATATCAGCACTGACCATGAACAGTTTCCAATACCACAGCCTTTTAGTAATATTATACAGAGTTTCTGCTAACAATCCTTCCCACGTAGACTAGTGCTTGTCAGTGGAAAGCTTATTAACCCCTCAAAATTTTACCTGTATCTGACCCTGGCCTTTTTATATCAGCAAAAAGTAGCTTCTGAGAGATAGTGTGAGGGAAAAAAACTTGCAAGGATACTTCCATTGTAAATTCTTAACTTCAGTATCCCAGTGTAATTGATTAAGGAACACCAATTAAGGGAGTTTAGATTATGCTAAATGCTGTGGAAAAGTGACAAAAGTCAGGAGTTTCTCTAAAGGCACTGCTGTATGACTTGCCAGAAGCAGCTAGCAAACTGAACCTGCAAAAGGATGTGAAAATAGCACAAAGGATACTGTCACTTACAGTGGCTAACTATAGTATAAGTGGCATGACAGCCTGTCTCATGCTTGGCTAAACAGCCTCCCTGAGTGCTCTCTAAGGCTAAAGCTGAATGAATCTCTGTCCAGCTTTTGCTGCAAAGGGCACTCATGGGCCTGGTAAGAGATGAAACAAATCTTTGAGTTAATCACATAAGGTAAAAATGTACCTGAATATTTGTAGTTACTGAAACCTGTCTTCCTACAGAGGATGCTTTTTAATTTAAAAGCTGAAATTTATGTACATTTTCCCCACATTTCACAATTCTCCTTTTCCTCCTAACTCCCAGCTGATTCCAGATATGCCCATGGTGACTGACTTGCCGCATGAAAACGCTGAATGACTAACCTGCAAACCACAAAAGAAATATCAGTTGAGTTCAGACTTAAGCCTTTTTCTCATCAGAGATGCTAATTTTATCTCTCTCATTTCCCTGCCATCATTTTTCATCAAAGTTTTGGGACTAAAATAACTCATTAAATATGATTGAAATTAAACTTTAGATTTAAAATCTACTGCAATGAGGAAAGTAACAGACAGAGAAGTCCCATAATAATCTTTCTTTTGGAAAACAACCTAGAATATTCTTTTTCCTGCATGCCCAGGAGGAATAAATTCCATTTTCTTTTCTTGGCAGGAAATCTGAAGTGCTGGAACAGATTGCTGTCGAAAAGCCATGAAATTGATTCTCAATCAGCTCTTCTGCTGGATCATTTTAGCCATAGTCCTGGTATTTAAAAACTCATCAGGAGGTTATGTTTTGGCACTAAGTCAGGTGGACATGACGACATGAAATGGCATTGCCTAACTTTTCCAGGATTGATACAATTGCACAACTTTTTGCAGCTGAAATGCCTCATTGCATATCGTATTTGTTTAAATTTCAGTAGAATGTAACTACTATCAGCAGGAGTCTACACAAATGGCTTCAAAAATTCTGTTTACAGTACAGAGTTTGGGATGACTACTAGTATTGACATTTCAGTATTCAGTATCTGGTATGAAAGTTATGTGGAGTCTCAGAAATCAGGATCTCTGCCTCAGTACTGTGTCTCTCTCTCATAGATGGCCTGAAAGAAAGAAACTAAGAGCAGTGTGCTTTCATTCTTGACATCAGTCTCTAGGCAACAAAGAGCTGAATTATGGTGACTCGAATAGCATATTATCATAAAAGGCTTAAATTTTAAGAATCAGACAAATACTGTATGTATACCTCCAGGTAGATCATCTATACTCACAATACACAGATGTATGTCTATGTATGAGTATGCACGCATGTGGAAAATGTGTGTGTGTATATACATAGAGAGAGATCTACATAAAGGTAATATGTTAGTGTGATTCTCATATAAAAATATATCTATAATACATATAGGTGCAATATATTATAATACCAGAACAGATATGATTTCATGTGGTTCCCACCGTATGTGTGCATATTTAGAGAGATATGTATGCATGTGTGTGTGTGTGTATACATATATATATGTGTGTATGTACCTATATTTGCATGAAAATATATGTCTAGATGACTGTTAATTCCACCATGTGGAAGTACATACATTCAGACCTTAAAGAAGAAAGATCGTATAGTCCTATATTTTTGGCCAAGCCATTGCAGACTGTTTCAGTTCCTTGCAATGTCTGTATCATGTGACCTCTAAACTACCAGAGAGTGTTTTGAGTCATATTTGGCCTGCTATATATGAGCATTGTTGTAAATAAGAGCAAAGGCAGCAATCCTGGCAGTGGTAGGCGATAATATCCCGGCTTGAAGTCAGAGCACATTCAGTGTGGCCTAAAGTTTGTTCTTTCTTTGGGGATACAAGGGGACCAATAGGAGATGCCATCCATCTCATTTAAGAACTCTGAGGGCTCTCTGACTTCTCCTCCACTTGAAAAGGCAAACATTTCTCCTCCCTGACTGTTATCACCCAATTTAGCTCAAATAAATTTTCCTTCAGAAGAGGGTAAGTGGGAGAGTTGGTGGTTTGCATGGACTGAGTCACTGCTCTTGTGGAGAAATCCCACATGAAATATTCAGGGAAATAGGAAACATGAAAGAGAACAGTCAGAAAAGAGAGCTCTTTCTGGACATCTATAGATGGAGGAAAGCAACACTTATTTTTACTCCCCTTAACAAACTGTTTTATTTCCTAATAAAACAGTAACAGTTTCATTCTCAGTTTCCACAAAAGCATCTATCCCTCCGTATTCTTGCCCTTTCACTACAACACAGTGATACGGCAGTAAAACCTCTATTAAGGACCAAGAAATTACAGCTGCTTCAATCTAAATATTAAAAAGCTTCCAAGGCAGCTCAATAGACAAGAGGGATAATTCTGCCATCACTCTCCAGCTTTTAATCTGAAGGGCATTTTATCAAAACATCCTTAGAATATTTTTAATTTGTTTACAGAAAGGTGGACAGTCTTTCATTACTTCCATCAAAACTTTACTGTTCCCTCAGAATGTATCCAGCTTCCTGAGGATCATCACTGCATGGGCTCCTTAAATATGTTCAGATTTCAGCTGAGAGGCCAAGCCAAGAGAACCAGTGCAGTGTGCTAAGATCTGGTTATTAAAATTATCAGAGAGATGCCTCTGCCGAAATTAAGGTTCAAATGAGACCATATGCTGAAGTATGGATTTTTATTTAACCGTACATGTGACGTAGAGAGGGAGAGATGGAAAAAATAGGAAGAAAAGAGTGGGAGGAGTGAATGAGAGTGACAGAGAGACAGATTAAATAGAAAAAATATCACCACTCCACGGATCCTGACAGCATCCCATTGGTCTTATTCTGGTCTTCTTGGTGGTGGAGGTCCCAGTCTTGTCAAAGTGATGGTCTTGATCCATCCAGCGTGGGGGAAGCCCATGAAACACAGAGTCCACTGGATTTGTATTTGCTCAGCTGGGAAGGCCCAGGTACCTGTCGTGGGGCAAGAAGTTTTATACTGGATGATGGAACACTTTGGATCATGGGACACTTTGGGAGTCTCTGATGGTTATGACACCTTCTAAGATGCCTCTTACATCAGCAAAGTGGAGTCAGTTCTGGACCATTATGGCCCATCAGCAGAGATGAATACCTTCAGGCTACACATGAATGTGCCAGTACTTTGCCAGAGGTGAGTTTTCAGAGCTGAGCCACTTGTATAAGGCCCTTGGCATGATAAAAAGCACTATCCAACCGCATAGGATTTGCCTCTTATCAGCCTCTTCCCTTATCTTGTACAACAGCAGCCCCTGGTGATGAGCTGTTAAGTGGTCGATTGTTTGAGCAATTAACCAGTGACAGTGCAGTCTCTCACCCAGTGGAGACACAGAATGGGGAACAGAAAGTGCTAGAGAGCCTGGAAGTCTAATGAATATGCAATTATTTAAAGATAGCAGATCAGCCCAATTAGAGAAGCCAAAGAGACCTCTCCAGCCTGGACTTTTGATCACTCTGCTGGGACCTGAAAGACTGCTCTAACTTCCACTCTGCCTGGTTAGAAACCAGTGTCAAGCCTCCATATGTGAAGGTGGGATCCGTTTTCCCAGCCAGACAACATGTGCCAACACTGGTCATCCCTCAAACTGTCATCACTTGACTATTTAGGGCTTACCAGGTAAAATCAAAATCTTTAAATGCTACCTGAAAGCCTGGAGGTAACAATCCTAGTCAGGAAATAATAGGACTAAATAAGCAATAGGAATATCAGGTTTTGTTACAGTGGCAAGAGCAGGAGGGCTGGCTTCAGGACTCAGGGCCAGCTCAGAGCTGGAGCAGCTGAGGCAGCCCCCATCCTGCTGGGAATGGTGGGCCATGGCCCAACCTGGCCCCTGGCAGCTGCTTTTCAACTGGGGCTCTAATGTCTGAGCCACAGCCCCCACAGCACCACAGCCCTGCCCTGGCCAGCCACGGGGCTTCAGCCCATCCCTGTTGTCCCAAAGATGGTTCTACCTGGTGTGCAAGAAGCCAATTCACACATGGAGTAGAGAGGTTTGTTTATTATGTCTGCATGCATTCTCAGAATATCGGCTGCCTGCTTTTATACACTTCAAACAGTGAAAGATCAACATTTCCCATACGGGAAACAATCTAAAGACAGAGCAACAGGTTATATGCCTCTTTGGCTCCATTTCACCATGCATAGTCTGTGGAGAAGGGGCTTATGTAAGTAAGAGGTGATTGCAACAAGGTGGGTATTTCACTGCGTCAAAGACTAAAGGTCAGCACAAATTAAAATTCTTTGGCTTCAGCAGCAGCTCGTTACAGTGTTATCTCCTTGCTGGGTTGGATTTACAGTGTCATCTTGCTCTTGCTCCTCAGGTTGTGGCTCCTGGTTTATACTATATCCAGAGACCAAGTAAATTATTTGTACAACAGCCCCAGGGAGGGGCCTGGTGCCCTCTGGTACTGGGGATGCCCCAGTGCCCCCCTCACTGCCCTGCTCTGGGGAGCAGTAACACCCTTCAGGGAAGACGTGGTGGTCTGCAGAGAGCTGAGTGTCTGCAGGTGTCAAGCAGGTGACCACTGCACCCACCTCCCCCACTTCTGCACGCTGCTCATGCCTAGGGCAGGGACAGACACAAAGACAGGGGCCCTCAAACAGGGCCACTTCAGATGGTGGGCAATGGCTAAACGCTGCTCTATTGTATTTTCACCTGTAATTCAGTGGGCCTATGCCCTGGAGAGCTGCCAGGCTGGTGCTGTTGAGCTCCTTGCTAAGGCACAGTGTATTTGTGTCATTTGTGCACGGCTTATGTCACACTGTGACAAATTGCAGAGAGCCACTACCCCCTCTCAAATAAACACTCAAAGAAGCACTAGTAAATCATGAGGCCAGATCCATTGGTTGGAAAACTGACTTGTTAATTGCTTCCAGGACTGTCAGCAAGAGTCACAACCACTCAGCAGAGCAGTGGCCCTGGCACCTCGCGGTGAGCGCTGCGTGTGGCAGGGACCTCGGCAGCCATGCTCAGGGGTGAGCTCTCAGGGTGCCCAGAGCTGCTCAGAGCAGCAAAGCCTCAGCTCTGGTGGGAAGATTATCTGCCTCAAACAGGGCAGAGCCCAGGAGCAGGGGAAGATTTCCCAGGCTTTTGGCCACCTAAGGAGACATCATTATTTGCATTAAATTAGGGAAAAGGGACTAGCCTGTGATAATCCACATACTGCATCAGGACAGGGATTGTATCCTGATGGGTACATTTAGTTGAGATAATAATAAAAAAAAAAGAAAAGTACAAAATCAGAAAAAAAAGGATTGTTTATTATAATCATGCTCTTACTTGAGTGTCTAAAATTCATACCTATGGAATATATTTATTTTAAAGATCATCATTATAAAAGCCAGAATGCTACTTGACTCTTGATGTCTTTATTCTCTGAGTTATTATTATGCTGTTTTTTTTGTGTCAACTGTCTCCTGAGTGTCACCTGCTTCCCTTCAACATCAATGAAGAAATTTCTTTGTTTGCTATGGAGATCCCATTGTGGCCCAGAAGGTAAATGAATCACTGTTCACAACTATTATTTGGCTCAAAGGTGAGGAAAACCTATAGCTCTCTAAATCCCCCCCCTCCCCCGCCCCTGCAGTCTTGCCTTGTTCCCATCTGCCATCTTGTGGCCCTAAAAGTTTAATTCCACTGCAGTTAAAGCCATTGTCCCAGTCTGACATGCAGCAAAGCACCAAGTCATTGCATATCCCACATTTAATGAGCTTATTCCGTCTCGATATTCAGAGTCACCTCGTGCTGTTTCTCCAGGAAGCATGGAATCACCATCTCTGAAGGTATTTAGAAGATGCGTCGATGTGGTACTTAGAGACACGGCTTAGAGGTGAACTTGGCAGTGTTAAGCTAATGGTTGAACTGGATGATCTTAAAAGGTCTTTTTTAACCTAAATGATTCTATGATTCTGTGTTAAGAACACACATGGTAACAGGGGCTCCATCCATTTCCAGAACTTGGTGGCAAGTCTGAAATAAAATGCTCCTGTCAACAGGTTTGAAGATGTTCAGACTGAGAACAGGAGACTAGATTGGATTAGAAATATGTTTTATGGGCAATGCACCAAACCAGAAATCAATTCTTGTCTGGAATACCTGATTTTTTTCCTTCCATAATTATTTCTGAAGGGAATGATAAAGTGATACAGAGGTGGAAGGGATAATGTCTAGTGAGGAGAAACCAGGAGCAGCCACAGGCAAACTTGGAAACACTGAATAAGGGTCAGCAGTGATAGAAAAGAGCTGCGGTGCAAGACATGAGCAGAGTGTACCCAAGGCTTCACAGCAAGTAAGACAAAATTGAATTTCCTATTTCAAATACGAGGACAGGCCACAGCTGTCATGGAGAGCAAAAAGGCAGACGGAAAGGGCTGGAGCAGCAACAAAGAGCTCTGTCCCACTTCCAGAGGAGAGTCTTTAAAGCCAACCAGACATCGCAGGAATGGCTGGGACTGTACAATAATGTGCCCAGCCACGCAGAGAGGCTGCCTCTCCTCAAACACACCTCAGCTACAACGTCATAGGCTGGCTCCAGCTCAGCCACAAGAGGTATTGGACATCAGCAGAAGATATGGCTCTACAAACAGTTTATTGCTTCCAGCAGCATGCAGTCCTACACACCAGTCTGCTTTATCCCGGCTAGAGACATTTGAAATCCCTGGAGAGCTTTTGGCATCAGATCCACAGGTCTTTCTTCTTGTTAGCAGTGGGAGCTTGCACCATCCACACAGGCCAGTGTCAGCAAAAGTTATTGAAGAAATCCTTTTCCTTTACAGGGCAGGCAAAGACTGAGCACGCTCATGTCTTTAGGGGCTGGATTCATGCACAGAGTGCACTGAAACCAGAAGTATACAAGTTGAATGCTTTTAAGGTGAACATTCTGGTGAGAAAAAGGCAGGGAAGAGAAAATCCCTTAAAGTCTTTGCAGTGAATTTAGTAACTCCAACATTTACAGTCATCCTACATGATAGCATGTCTACCAGAAGAAAATATTGCCAATAGTATGAAATAAGGCGCTTGGAAATTAGAAAAGGCCAGCACTGAAGCATAATAACAGAGTTATTAGTTATGCGACGGCATATTTACTTCTGAGAGATGTCCATGGCAATCATCATTCAGGCCCCTTACGACATCAGGAAGCTGTTCCTTAGATCAGTCTTCCCTTGCTTTTTCTGTAAGGCAAGGATTGTTCAATATTTAGAAATATTTCTGCAGACCAACAAACCCACAGCAGCTTAAATTTATACAAGCAATAAATGGAAATCAGGTGTTTCATTTTTAGCTTTTTTTCTGTGGACAGATTTTTTTTTTAATAAAATGTCTTCCTGGACTATGGTCCAATACTTTCTCATATTTTACAGCCTTCCTGACTGATTGAATTTCAGGATAAAAGGTAGTTTTGTAGATTATTCTTACCTCATACTACAGAATGATGTGATGATGTAAGTAGCTGGGTCTTCCTTTATTTCTGTCACAGAGTGGTGCTAAGATAACCAATTAAATGAAGCTTTCTGTAAGTAGTCCCTAGTTCCATGCTCTTCTTAACATGTCACAGAATCACAGAGCAATTCAGGCTGGAAGGTACTTAATGAGGTATCTAGTCTGACTTCCTGCTCAAAGCTGGTTTATACAAATATTAACCTGAATTAGAGCTGTCAGTATGTAAATAGGTTCCTCAGAAGCCATTCCTGAAGTTCCTTTTGACATGCATTGTGTTCACGTTTGCATGAACCACAGTAAAGTGTTACATTATCCTGCCTCTGGGTGTCAGCATTCGCCCTCATTTGGAGATATTTTTAAATTGTCCTTAAAATCTCTCGTCTCTAAGGAACCATGAATCCAGGCAGATTCCAGTTCTCATTCTGAATTTGTCTGAACAGTTTGATCTGGCTTAGGAGCATTTTCAAGAAAGCTGGAATAATCAACCTAAATCAGAAAATTATATTCTCTTTGTGATAGAGAAGGGATTTTTTTTTCAGGATTTCACTTCTAAGATGTAAGGGAAAGGTAGATTCAATTCTGAATTCGCCTTTTTCCCCCTAACATTCAGACTGCAAGCCTTGGGCAAGAAAAAAGAAATGAGAAGAAACAGAACAGGTTCAAGCAGCTGCTATGCTACCCAGTTACAGATGATACACCATCAGACAAGAAAAAGTTATACACAGCTTTTCATTTTAAGCTAAAGCTTACCTCTGGAGACAAGATCTGTGTGAGGCTGCATTATTCCAGCTGTCATTATGGCTTGGTGGTGGGGAAAAAAGCTATAGGAAGGCCATTTTGCTCTTTATCAATGTAGTCAGAGTCAAGGCCATCACGGGGAGGAAGAGCAGGAAAGTAAGGAGGAAAGAGAACAGTGACTGTTTAAACGGAAGGACCGTAATGCCTATCCAGTGCAGCAAACCTTCAGTCTCTCTCCTGGTGCACACAGTAAGCTCTCAGACCCTGGGGGGCCACAGTGTGGCTTCTGTAGGCTCAGTCACAGAGGGCTCTTATAACACCCAACTCTCAGAGACACCCAAAAGATTTGAAGGAACTCAACACCTCATAGGACCAATTCTCTGCTTTTGTGTAGCTCCTGTATGTGAGCTCAAAAGCATTGCCAAAATTTCTCCAGATCTCAGGAACTGGGTATAAACATGTCCTGTGGAAATCTGTCTGCCTAGAAGATTTTGCTTATTATTTTGACACATTTAGACACATAGAATCATAAAATATTTCAGGTTGGAAGGGACCCATAAGGATCATCAAGTCCAATTCCCTGCTCCTTGCAGGACTAGCTAAAATTTAAAAGTATGACTAAGAGCATCCTCCAGACAGTCCTTGACCTCTGTCAGGCTTGGTGCCATGACCACTTCCCTGGGTAGGCTATTCCAGTGATCAGCCACTTTCTTAGTGGAGAAACTTTTCCTAATGTCCAACCTGAACCTGCTCGGACACAGCTTCATTCCATTTCCTTGTGTCCTATTGCTGCTCAGCAGAGAGAGATCAGCACCTCCTGCTCCACTGCCCTCCCTGAGGACGTTGCAGACTGTGATAAGGTCACCCCTCAGCCTTCCTCTCTTCAAGCAACTAAGTGACCTCAGCCACTGCTTGTAAGTCTTGCCCTTGGGGACTTTGAGCACATTGGTGGCCCCTCTCTGGACACTCTCTAAAGCTTTGTACTGTGGAGCCACAAACTGCACACAGCACTCAGGGTGGGGACCCACCAGAGGGACAGTCACCTCCCTTGACCAGATGGCGATGCTGGGCTTGAATGTATAATGTATAATTCAGTAATCTCCGATGTAAAAAACAAACTAACTAACTAAGGAACAAACAAAAAAGACTCCACCACAAAATCCCTGTAAAGAAGTTATTTGGTTAAGATTGAATATCCTGACAAAACAGAAATAAGTGATAATTCATGCATGCAAACCAGAATGTCCTGTCCCATGTGGATTTATATTCATACCATCATACATTAACAAGTTCAATCTGACAAACACAGTATATTGTTAGAATGCTGCCCCCTGAAGCATGGCATACAGTTTTATGCTGGAATTAATGAAATTTTCTTTGATTTTTATTCATTGCATTCAGATGTGCACTAAGACAATAAATGCCTTAGAAAGAATGAACATTCAAAAGCCCCTGTTATCTTGTGTATTGAAAGACACTTGTTTTCAGATCAGATTTAATGCATGACATTTACTGAATAACTCAGTCAAGCATAGTTGTTTTGTCTACCTAAATCTGCTAGAAGAAAGATTCANATATATATATAATTTATAAGAGGGAATCTGTACCAGACTAAATGTAGTCTGATTTACACTAAAGATTGTGGAGCAATATTATTGTAGTCCAATTTCCCCCCCTTTCAATCCCTCATTAAGCTGGTTTGGATTTATAGATACTTTTATAACTCCCAAGTGTAATGAAAATGGTCTAAATGTTCCCATATTAACTGTGAAGATACTTTCCCACTATGTAGGGGTCTCTGACTTTTTGAACGAAATTAGAGATCACTTAAGAAAAGTGAGTGTAAATAAGCCTATAGAACTAGATGAGATGTGTTTGTGGGTACTACAAGAGCTGCCATTTGCTGTTGTAAGGCCACTCTAAGTCATCATTGTAAGGTCATGGAAATTAGGTGAAATCCCCAGTGACTGTAATAAAGGCAAATGTAGCACCCACCTTCAAAGGGCAAAAAAAAAAAAGGGCAGCCTGTTCACTTAATATCTGTGCACAGGAAAATTAGGAGGCAAACTTTCCTGGAGGACATTTCCAGGCACAAGAATTTGACTGAGCACAGCCAGCACAGATATATCAAGGATACCTCACACCTGACAAGGCTGATGGCTCTGTATGATGAGATGAATGGGTCACAGAATAGCTGGAATCTTGTTTAAGTGGCTTTAGCGGGGCATAAGTAGTCCATAATAACCTCACAGACAAACCAAAGAGATAGACTGGAAAATCGAAGTTGCTTTGAACAGCTCTCAGAATCTGCCTGTACTCATGAATTTATTACCATTTTCTTCAGTAGCAAAGGAGTGTAAATGCTTACTTTCAATGAGAAAATGAAAGTGAGTTATTATTATTACTAGGTCAGCTCTGATGCTCCTCAATGTATCACAGTGCATGAATATATAGTCTCTACTGAAAAGCAGCCCCCATGACAAGCTTGAGGAAAGCCAGACAGCCAGAAAAAATGGAATATGATTTAGTGATTTTGACCTTTCCTTACTTCACTGTCAGCTACTTCTGTCTTCCATTAAGACTTTTTAGATTACAGGGTGGGGAGTGGAGTGGGACTTTATAGATGTATTTGTGGTCTGATAACTGCTACCCTACTTTTTTCATATTAAGTGTGAATGTAAGAGCAGAAGTACTCAGCATTGAATTCAGAACAACCCTATATCAAGGATGGCCACCACATTATAATTTAAAAGAAATGCTATCACATATTTTAAAATACAATGTAGTCTAAATGCTAAATATCTGGGACATGTCATTCTGCAATTAATAAAATTGCAGATAATACACAGAACTGATGTGCTCAAGAGTAGAAATAAAAGCGCTGCTGAAACAAACTGACAAAACCAGCTCAGAAGAATCAATAAGAAGGTTCTCTGGGTGAAGTTATCTCAGATCAGCTCACACAGCAGAACCCACATCAGGAGTTATCTGGTTCAGAGGTCTCTGTGTTACACAGCACCTGAACAAAAGGGTTTAATGAAAAGAAAGAGAGAGAAATACCATCCACACACCTAAGATTTTGTGATTTTTCAGTAATGAATACAATGGAGGTTGCATGAGGGTGGACCCAGAGATTTTCATCACAGAACATAGACATTTTGTAGGATGATGAGAAGATAAAAAGAAGGGTTCCTGTTTCCTGTCAGTGGAGAAGGGATGATGAAATCTTATGGAAACCTTGGAAAAAACAGCAGGCTATTCTACGGCTTTGTTTCCACTGTGGTGTTAGGAATGGTTTTGATTACTGACATGGACTACAGTTTTTACACATAAATAACATCTTTGATCTAAAATGCAATTGCTGTCAAGTAGAAAGTCTGATCAGTGTTCAACTTCTCTCACTCTCTTTTCTCTCTTTGTCTGGTTTCTTTGAAGTTCAGTAAAATATTCCTAGCATGTCATCACCATCACTTCATGTAAAAAGCACAGGAATCCAGACAAGTCATGACAAATCATAGATAAGCTAAGCAGCATCTTCTTTCAAAAATACTGCAGTTTGGGATGAGGTGTATCCATCCACCTGCCTGGCAAAAAGGTACATTTATTCAGCTTTGTATTTTTCTAATGTACTCACAAAATCGGAGGGGAATTTTATTTCCTGACAATACTTATGAAGTCTCACTAGGACTTCACAGCAGTATTTGGCATCAGAGGAAAGCATATACCACATTTCCCTTAATTCCAAAGGGACTGAGAAAATAGAAGGTTAAGTAAATTTAATATTTCCTTGAAGAAAAGAGGACTTTTTTTTCTCATTACTTTGCTTCTTAGCTTTACAGTAAATATCTGCCTTCTTTTTATCCATGCACCATTCATTAAACTCATTGTCACATGTTGTTCTACAGTTTGCGCTTTCTGGGAATTTAGAACATTTTATCTCTCATTTATCTTATTTTAAATTTCTGGTTACAGTAGCACCAAAGTGCACTTTGACTGATTCATAGAAGCGCACAACTTCTAAATTTGATGAAAACAAGATTCCCAGCTTTCTTAACAGCAAGTGATTGAAGTCTCCAGAAAATCAGGTTTTCTTTTTTTCTTTAGTGTGTAAACAGTATAAATCCACTCTAATGCTGAGACTGACAGCTGGAAGCTGATAGGAGCAGCTAAGGGAGCTGAGGGTGTTTAGCCTGGTGAAAAGGGGGCTCAGGGGGACCCTATCACTCTCTACAACTCCCTGAAAGGAGGTTCCAGTGAGGTGGGTTTCGGTCTCTTCTGTGAAGTAACAAGTGATAGGACAAGAGGAAATCACCTCAAATTGTGTCCAGGGAAGTTTAGGTTTGATATTAGGAAACATTCCTTCCCTGAAAGGATTGTAAAGCATTGGAACAAGCTTCCCAAGGAAGCAGTTAAATCACCATCCCTGGAGGTAATTAACAGACGTGTGGCATGTAGAGACACGGTTTAGTGGTGGGTTTGGCAGTGCTGGGTTACTGGCTGGACCTAATGATTTTACAGGTCTTTTAAAACCTCAACAATTCCATGATTCTCTTTCAAAAGAAATGTGCTCACGGAGCAGAAGATCGTATTATAAAGATCTCAATCCATGTCAGTAGCATCAGCTGGAATCTGAGTCAAACTGGAACATGAAAGCTTTGCAGGGCTGCTACCATCAAGGATGTATCACATACAGCTCAATGGATATGAGACATCGAAACACATATCAGACTGACAGTTGTGGAAACTGAAATCCTTGCTCTTCAACTGAAATATAAGGTAAGCCATGACTGGGGAAGCTTCTCACAAGCAAGGTTCACTTATCCAAACAAGCGATCCACTTGGGTGACAAAAAGCAGTTGTTTATGTCACCTCTGCTGAGATTATCAGCAAGCGTGTCTGTGTTTTATCCTTTTTCCCTCTGTCATAATACAGGTTCTTCTGGTACTGTATTAAGCATAGGTGATTAACTTCTTTCACTTACTTGTTCCTTTATCTTCAGTCACTGTGTTCAACCTAGAACGTTAAATTACTTTTTAGACTCTTTGAACCCAAGTCTTTTAGTAGTTTGAAAACAAGAGACAAATGTTTTAACCTTGGTGTGATTTTCTGTAGGAAGTCAGCACTGAGTTGAAACTTGTTTTATGTGTTTGTAACACCCATTGCCGCCAATTCCATAGTGGTATGTACCAGCTGGAGCTTCCAAGCTCTGGGGGCTTCAGGTCCATGGAACGGATCATGGAGCTACATCAGCGCTGTAGAGAGAGCAGAAAAATGTGAAAAATAGAAGTCAGCTGGAAATGGTTGAGACAATGTCAGTGAAGAATCCAGCAGTGATCTTCACTAGGGGACTGAATTAGGCAGTCACAGGCATAGCGCTTCTAACAAAAAATACTGCACCAAGGCTGTCCAGAATTGCTCACTTTCTGCCTGTTCTTCATTCACTGGCAGGCTGTATGCTAATAATTACAAGTTTTCTAACAGTCCTGTTGCCATATGTGGTAAAGCTCGGATAAGTCAGATATGTTACTACATATCATCCTAATCTACCTGCAGGTAGGTGTTAAATTGGTTTATAAAAAAACAGCTAATTCTTG
Organism: Edolisoma coerulescens; assembly: GCA_013397115.1. Classification (NCBI taxonomy): domain Eukaryota; kingdom Metazoa; phylum Chordata; class Aves; order Passeriformes; family Campephagidae; genus Edolisoma; species Edolisoma coerulescens. Next base: position 1,700,935 of record VWZW01007671.1, on the reverse strand, counting down.
TACTATTCTGTAAGTAAAATTTTCAATCACTATTTGGTTTATTGTTGCCTCCTGGGAGTACTCATACAAAATTACCAAATTATTCTGAATTTCTACTAACTTCCTTGAACAAGGCTGCAATATCACATGATATAGAGGAGTTAAGGAGGAAAAGGACTGATGTCTTTCCTCTGCCCTTCGAAATAAAACCACCCTCTCTTTGCACCCCTGATGAAGTTTGAATTCCATGTTCTGATCTGAAGCCAGCTCCTCAGCTTCCAGTGAATGGATATGCATTTATCTTTGATCAGTTTGTCTGTGAACCTGTTGCAGAAGGAGGGGCCTTGGGCAACAGCTGAATGTATCACGGAGTCATAGAATGGTTTGGGCTGGAAGGAACCTTGAAGATGATCAATTTCCAACTCCCCTGCCATCTCCCATGAGTTTCTCAGACGGGACTAAAATTTGTGGTATGCACATTGAGAATGTGAACCCCTTTCCAATGGGGCATGAAAAGACCTGCAGATGGTGAGAGCTAGACCAAAGGTATTCCAAAGAACAGAAGGCCTCTGTAACCTATGAATACCTGTTGCTTTTTTAAAGCTCATTAAAATGTTTCCCAACAAAAAGAGATAAAAGGAACTTTTCAGTGTGAACTGTGTGTGCTCAAATTGAAGCACACTGTGGTGTGTTGACCTTGGCTGGCGAACAGATGCCAAGCGAGTCACTCCATCACTCTCTCTCCTCAGCAGGATGGGGGGAGAAGAAACAATGAAAAGCTCATGAGTTGAAATAAGAACAGGGAGATCATTCGCCAATTACCATCATGGGGAAAACAGACATGACTTTGCCGAAATCAATTTTCTTTATTGTCAGTTAATAACAGTAGGAAAGTGAGAAATAAAAACAAAATTCAAAACACCTTCCCCTCCACCATCCCTTCTTCCCAGGCTTAGCTTCACTCCTGACTCTTTTACTTTCTCTGTCCTGAGTAGGTCAGGGGGATGGGGCATGCAGGTTGGAGTCAGTTCACAACTGGTAACTTAGTCTCTGCTGCTCCTTCCTCTTGTGATTTTCCACTGCTCCAGCATGGAGTACATCCTACAGGATACAGTCCTTCAGAAACTTCTCCAATGCTGATCCTTCCCACAGAGAACAGTCCTTTGGGAACAAACTGCTCCAGTGTGAGCCCTCCACAGGTCCTGCCAGAAAACCTTCCCCTGCATGAGTCCTCTCCCACAGGCCACAGTTCCTGCCAGGAATCTGCTCCACTGGAGGGTTTCCATGGGCCGCAGCTTCCCTCAGGGCACATCCCCCTTCTCTCGTGTGGGGTCCTCCATGGGCTGCAGGGGGACAACATGCAGCACCGCAGTCTTTTCCATGGGCTGCAAGGCAATCTGTGCTCCAGTGCCTGGGGCATATCCTCCCCCTTCTTCTTCACTGACCGTGGTGTCTGCAGGACTGTTTCTCTCACATTTTCTCACTCGTCTCTCACAACAGCTGTGCAGCACTTTTTAACCTTTCTCAAACACATTGTCACACAGACAATACCAACAAAGCTTAAAGGACTCAGCTCTGGCCAGTGGCTGTTTCGGAGCTGTCTGGAACTGGCTCTGTCTGACATGGGGGAAGCTTCTGGTATCTTTTCACAGAAGCCACCCCTTCAGCCCCCCTGCTCCCAAAACCTTGGCACATAAACATACATACCAGTGTTAATAACATCTAGCTTAGAGATTTATTTTCAAATGCCTTATTCATTGAATTCTCAGGAAAAATTGCTGCCTATCTGTCCTGGTTATAATCCAGCACAGTGCTTTGAATAGTAGCTGCTTTTCTCTTACAAGAAAAAACTACCCTATTATTATTATTATTCCTTTAAAGTCATTATAAGATGTGTTTGCTTCAGTGAGCACTGTGATCTGTGCACATTTTGTATTTTATAAAAATAGGCTACCCTCTTTTCCTGTTGCTGCATGGAGGCTGCCTGAAGATGAGACTGGCATAATAAGGTCAGCACTGCTGGGTAGTGTAACAACCTTGTCAGTAAATGTTAGTATCAAAAACAGCATCTCAGAAACCTTTTCTTTATTCTTCTCACTTCTTAAGACATGCAGTTTCATGTGTCACCATTCACTATTTTCAGAAAAAAAATAACACACATTAAAAAAGAAATGTAATTAAAACACTTCATTTAAAGCCAGGAAAATATTCAGAATCTAGTCACTAGAAGGAAAAAATATAGGCAGCTCTACATACTTAATTTCCTGTGCATACTAGCAATAATGTCTTTTGGGGTAAATTTTTTTTTTTATTATTTTTTATTTATTTTAATTTTTTATTTATCACCATCATATCTAGGAACTATGGGTTAAATCCTTGACCATGCATAAATCCTCTTTTTGATGCTTCAGTGGAAGATTCACCATTACAGAAAAATACTATGCAAATCAGATTAAATTTTCCTGCCTTAGGGATACCAATCCTTCTGCCCATTGGCCATGCCAACATTCTCTATACAGACACAGTAGAATATCCCAGAAAAAGAAGCCATAAAAATAGTAAAATAATGAAAACCTTACAGTACATAGAGAGATAAAAGAGATTAATTTCCTGGGGAAAGAAATGAGAAAGTTGCCAGTAGAAGGAAAACATCTGGAAAAAAATGTGGAGATGAACTAGTCACACTTCCATATTTTCTAAATGTAAGCATTATATTCAGAATTATAAGCAAAGGGAAAGGTCATGGTTCCAGCTGTGGGTTTTTGCATCATGTTCATCCCTTGGTGTGTGCAAACTTGAATCTCAGGCATGTGTTATGTGAAATGGGGTGCCTGCATACAAATTTACTGCACTAACCATGGAACAGAATGTGTGAAATTCTTTGTGGCGTATCAGCTCAGCTGTGGTGACACTGAGCTCACATTGTCTGCACCCCAGAAGTTGTGGTGAGCATGACAGTAAGTCTGTGCTATTACACATTGATGAGAGGTGCACCATGGTATCCATTCACACTAATATAATTATCTGGGTACTACTTGGGGGAAAGTGGAGAAATCTGGTATGTGGATAGAGCAGGCTGAGTCTGCCGACAAGGAGCTACACAGATGTACCCACCAAAAACCATGTTCCAAACCACTGGAGGCTTTTTAAATATTGTTCAGAAAATATCTTTTCCCTTTTGATATTTTCAGGTAATTTAATTTGAACCCAATTATGCTTTCTTCTTTGACAAAAAAACAACAGATTTTTCCAAGTGATTCACAGAGATGATTGTGGGTAACATACTGTCTAATCCACCTCCTTTCACTGAGCAACTGGAAGATTTACAGCTGAGCTTCCTGAGTGGGGAGGGAACAGAGGGAATCTAAAAGCATGTAATGTCACCTAAGTCTTTATTCAATAAGTGCAGTATTTATTCCACAGTCTCTTCAACAAGTAGATCTATGGCTTTTACATTTGTGGTGGCTTAGCATTCTGACATAAAATTTGCCTTTGTTTATTCAGTCTTGTCTAGCAGTACAGGACTGCTCTGCAATCTCTGTATTTCCAGATGGTTTAGGGCAAAAGCAGGGTTCTGTTTGGAGACAGCACAGAAAAATTCCTGAGGCAAGAGGTTGCATAGCAATAGGAATGGTGCATGCTCAATACGGAGTCGTCATCCCTGCCGCCTGTTACTATGGAGATGGCATGGCTGCTCCACAGCTTGCTCTGCTATCTCCACAGCTGCAACAGGAGTTTTGGTAGGGTGATGTGCACTGCTCCTCATACCTTCTCTGTCCTTCCCAAACACTACAGAGCAAACTTATTTTTGTTCAGTTTGTGCTTGCTGAAGTACCATGTTACTGCTGTGTTTAAGAATATCTGTGTCAGAGCATCCTAGGACTGTGTGAAGCTCAAAGAAAAAAAAAGACATTCTTTAAACACATACACCTCTAAAAATACTACTGTGAATTATCTCATTTCTGCCCAAAAGCCTACACACAGGATATCTTATCCACCCATTTTTGAGATATACATACATTCGATATACACTTCATATATACATTCAATTTCACATTGGGGTGTGAAAACCATTAAAATTAATGTACAAGAAAATGTGCATTTATCAAGTATTTTGTATTTTAGGGCTATTGTGAGGAAGAAAAGGAGGGGAGTTAAGCAGCTGATGACTCCAGGTATGAAAAAGACGCTTATGGCAAGGAGCCATGTCTCTTGTTGTTGTGCCAAAAACATTTTAGCTAACACATTGAACAGAAAAGCAGGTCATAGGATGATTTCTTTTTGTGCACAGAACTTGACAGGCTGCACTTGTTCAGAAGTATGTCTGCTTTTTTGAAAGGCATTTCATATTTCGAGATTGGAGAGGCAGCTACAACTCTACGTATAAAAAGCCCATTTAATGTGCATGTGAAAACTTCAGTAATAATCTCAAGTACTGCTTTAAACACACATAGTCAAGACCATTTATTCTTTACCAGAACTACTATATATTCAGGTTTTTACCCTGAAAAAACCCCACTTTTTCTTTCCACTGAATTATCTTGCCTGCATGGATTTTGAAGAATTGCCCTTTTGTTTAAAGTTTTGCCTGAATAATGCCTGAGTTCAGATGAAAGGGCTCAAACTACTCTGCACGCACTATATGATAGCAATGAGCTCTGATCTTTCATCAAGAGCCAAAATCTAGCAAGCAGGAAAATCAGATTTTCTCATGGATGTGCTCAAAAGCCAGAGGTACATCTGCAATAAAGGCAGAGCTTTTTGAGAAAACATCAGTCCTTCTACCCATCTGCTAAGCAACAGAGCAGCACTGGAATCGCCCAAGAAGCTTCAAAAGACTATCTGATCAGTTTGCATGTTATTTTGTTGACTCTGTTGAATTGTGTTTTTTGCCATCATAATTGCTGTCACTTGCTATAGAGAGTCAACCCTTTAAACAACATAAGACGTAAATAATACCTTGCTTATACCTTTTCATTTCTGCAAGTCATGCCATCTACCGTAAGTTTCATGAAGAATGCACGGTCTCTGACTCATCTAAGTGAAATACTCAGATTATGTCATAGATAAAATGTATCTAACGTAACACTGAGCGGACCTCAGTGTATATAATACACGTTGCTGTGTTATGTGTCTTCTGCTGTTTCAAAGCCCTCTCGACATTACATTCAGAGAGGTGCAAATCACTCAGCTCTTCTGTTCAGGATATCCAAGGGTGAGTCCATTTCCCATTATCATCAATCATGCTCCTTGCATAAGCGCGGTTCCCGTAAGGCTGGAGTCTGGTTTGCATCCCATTAGGACTAACGGCCGTCGCACGCACACATCATGCGCACTTCAGAGGCAGTTTAACCACAGCCCTGCCCCGCTGCAGGGCGAGCTGCCCGGCCCCGCTGCCCGCCCGGCGCGGGGAAGGGGCGCAGCAGCGGGGCGGCCGCGGGCCGGGCGCGCTCCGCCGGGCGCTGTCCGCGGTGCTGGACACCGAGCCCGGCCACGGCCGCGCTCCCCCGCAGGCACCGCGGCAAGAGGGAAACGTTTTTGGCAGTCTCACCTCCACTGATTGAAATAAAATAAAAAAAATTACTGTGGCAGAATATTAATTCTCATATAAACATCTTTATATGATACTGCCTCACATGGGGTGGACTAGATGGTCTTTCAAGGTCTTTTCCAAACAAAACCAAACCATTCTACGATTCTATGAATATTAAAGCAGATTAGAACAGTGCTAATCCCTTTCCAAAACAGACCCATTTTGATATCAATGTCACTAGAATAAACCAGCTTTCTCCAACATAAGTGCAGTCGCCTACTGCCATGATTTTTCCCAGTGATTTTTCAAAATCCGCTGCAGATTTAAACTAAATAATGATATTTAAGTTGTGGAAGAATTCTTGTGATCCGGTGTCAGCAGTTAGCTGGTTTTAACAGTGCAGTCCAAGAGATTCTATGCTCTTTCTTGAAAACAGGACAATACATAGGCTGAACTGAAGAAGAAACCTGGATTTCAGGTGATAGTCTTTTCCCTCTGGAATTAATAAAGTGCTTCAAAGCGATCAGAGAAAGACAAGATCAAACACCTGAGTCAAGGAAGCACTTAAGATAGCAGCTACTTCCACAGGGAGATTATGAGTCATTTATATGGGGACCCTAGGAGTTTCAAGAAGAGACTTATTAGGAAGATAAATGGGATATGGGAAGCTGTTCTCTGGCTGGCAAGTGGCCAGAAAAGGACATGAATGAGATTCACATAAAAAAGGATAATAAAGCAGTCACACACATAAGCAGCACAGAAAAGCACTCCTGAGACAAAGAAAACAAGATGGAAATCCCCCAAAACAGAAAGGGCTACCTAGACTGTAGACATGGAAAATCCCCAGGGAACTGTGGTAAGATAAGAGTGTCTCTAGAGAGTAGGAGAGCAATTAACTCCACTGCTATCCTACGATTTAACTGTTACTTTTCATACCGTTTCCCCCCCCACCTTAGTTAGGAGTTTGTGAATATTTACTAAAGAGCGAAAAAAGCTGAATGTCAATGTAACCGACTTTCCTTCTACTTACAATATTCAAAGCATGGGAGTAGATTCATAAAAAATATAGATATTTTTCCCCAATCCCAGCTGTGACACTTGCCATGGGACAGATGGCACTGTCCAAATCAGAATCCACTGATTTATGCCTCATAGAATCAAATGACTCAAATACTATCATGGACTTAATGGAAAAAAAAAAAAAAAAGAAAAAAGAAAAAAGAAAAATAGTGTTCCTAATTTTCCTAATTTTATGCTGTATTTTCCTTATTCAGATCATCTCCTTACAGCTGTCATTACATCTTTTTCATTTTAAACAATATATGTCCTCCACAAAAGGGGTATGGTACTCCAGAAAAGGACTGACATGTCTGATTCACTCTGTCTTTGAGATAGCCTCCATGTAGTTGATAGAAGCATGTTAGGAAAGGGATAGAATTAGTCAACAATCAAATCTTATTTTCATTGCTTGAATATGCTTGCACAAGAATTTCTTGGAAGGGCAACAAACACTACCACACACCACCATGGCCAAGGCTTTTATATCCTTCAGCTTCATTTATTCATGCCCTGAACTGCTGCTGGTTTCTGCCCACATTCATTCTGAAAGGGTGCAGCACAGTGGGTCTGATTTTATTAACAGGATATTTTTTGCTAGAAGCTCTTTGTGAGATCAAATCATTGGCCTGCAAAGTAGCAGGAGCAGCATAAGTAGCAGGTTTTCCATTAGCATTCTGCCTAGAACAAAGGTGCAGTTCTGCAAATAAGGACTTAGTGCATGTGTCTTTGTTTTCTGTTTGGAAAGGGCGCAACTGCCGCATGTTAAGTGTATTTAAACAGCTTTATTTTTTGGATCCAGATCAAAAAGGAAAATATCTTTTACAGTGTGACCAAGACAGGGTTCTCTAAGAAGAACACAGCTGTTGCTGTGCTGTCTCATCTCTTCTCAAAAGGCAAGTATTTTCTTGTTTAAAATGTGAAGGAGACTTACCATTCCTATTGTACTGACACTGCTGGTCCAAGCTCTGCTTGCTTTCCTGAATCAAATCAACACGACTCATTCCAGGAAGCAGCAATAAAACGATTAAGAAAATAATGCTTGTGGGAGGGAACTAATTTTGGAAATTCCTCATGTTCATAGCTCAAAACAATCCAGCAATAAAGAAATCAGCATGTTTCCTCTCAAAGAGTAACACAAATCTTAATCTCTGACTGTTACAATAATCCTTAAATATTATTTCTGATACTTTTTTGCCTTTAGAGATCATTTCATACTAGCTGATTTTAATAGCCTTTATCAACGTAGGCAGCATTTTGAGATGAGTGAAAAACAGCCAGTATAGAAGTACAGATATGTTGTACAGTCCAGCATAACTATACAGGGTCTGACAGACAAACAGTAGTTACTAATTTGATTGCAGATCCCTTAAATATATATTTTATGGATTACTATTGTATAGCCTTATAATTTTTCAGGAAGTGAAAATTTTATTGGAAAGGTCTGACATAAAAAAAACCTGGGTATAAATTTTTCCTGAGTTTTGAAGTGTATAAAGAAAATATTTCTTTACCAAGAGGGTACTCAGACACTGGAACAGGCTTCCTAGAGAGATTGTGATACCTGTCAATGTTCAAGAGGAATTTTGGCAATGCCTTTAAGTGTTTGGTCCTTTAGAGTTTGGTCAGCTCTGAAGTGGTCAGGCAATTGGATAAATGATCGTTGTAGATCCCCTTCAACTGAACAAGTTTAGTCTGGTCTAGTCTGGTCTAGTCTATAAAATTATTTTATTTGATGTAAAATGGTTTCTATCCTTTTTTTTTGTAAAATCTTGATATTTAACATCAAAGTGTTAGAGTCAAAGTATCTCAGGAGGTCAAAATGTCTAAGTGGGAACGTTAACTGTGCTCAACCCATGAGGCCCAGCTCTGCCTCACTGACAAGGCAGCACGTTCTTCTTTGGGGGTGTGGGCTCCCAAGCAGAGGCACATCATTTTGTGTTGGACTGTGAGCTCCTCATGGTGCTGAGCGTGCACTTCAGAAGAGCAGCATGAGGTACGTGCTGTTCTCTCTGACTTGATCTGTCAAGAGTATGTACTAAAGCTCATTACTGCTACTTTATTCCTTGATGTTAAGTAGTAAATATGCTACAGGGAGGAAAGGAATAGCAACGAATTTTTATGGGAAGAGCCTCTGATCTTGAATAAAATGTAGGCAACACCATCACAGGTGCCCTAGTTTTTGCTGTCATAAGCTTGCACACAGAAACAGCCGGGTTTCCTTTTCTGTGCTATCTTCATAGGAAAATGAAAGCTGAAAATCCCCTTTATATTTTAAGTTCCCTATGCCAAGGATGCCCCCAGCCATGTGCTTCACAGAGCCACACTCACCTTCTGCTGCACTCCAGTTTGCCCTGCTGAAGTCAGCATAAATAAAGTACATGACACTGAATGCCAGTTTTACTCCAACATGGGTACACACTCTCATTTGAAATTTACTGGAATTATCTGACTAATATAAAGAGTTCATATGGAGTTTCTGTACAAACAAGCTTTTGGTTCTGGATGTTTCAAAGAATGGATACCTCAATATAGCTAACATCTGTGAAATGAATTATTCTCTCAGTTCTTTACTGTTTTCAGTTTCGTCAAAAAGCCACACATAATCTTTGCCATTCAGAAGACCTAAGAAAATTTTCCCTGTAGATTCTTTCTATTTACATTGAAATTATATAAAATTAATTTATTGAAAATCTGTATTTGATGAAATTTGTGATTCTTAGAATCAGTTCAGAAAAGATTGCTTCTAGCAATAACTAGGCTAGAGATTAAGAAGAAAAAGTGCTCCATCTGATCTGCCATGCTTATTTGCTGTAAATTCCCCCAATAATTCACAGTAATTTTCTCTTTCCCAGCCAATAGTCCACAGGGAAGGCTGTGATACTGTTTATCTCTACCATCAATTCCACACTTGGAGTTTGAATGCATAGAATAAGGAACCATACAGCATTTTTTCCACAGTAATTTTCCATGTGCCCTCTTATCCCTTAAAAAGTGTGAAGTAATTAAAGAAAGCTTTCCCTTTGTAGATTGGAAGGCTATTCCCAATTCATTTGAGAGAAGCAAACAATTCCAAAGCCAATTGCTGGAAAGCTACTGATCTACAGAAGCTTGTTGATGTGTTGGATCACCTTACGACATCGTCTGCATGGAAAGACTTACGATAATATGTATAATCTGGGATACATTGGTTATATTTATCAAAATTTATAAATCTCCAAATTTTTTTACACACTCAAGATCATTATTAGATTTTAAATCTCTACAGACATGAAGTAAATAAAGCAGTGTGCATAAGTGTATAAGCATAAATTATCCTCACTCTTCAGAAAGGTTTAATTTGATACAGAGATTCTAAAGTATCTTAATTTATTCAAGGAAAATGCAAACAAAATATTCCATACAAAATGGCAACTGAAACAAGTGTTCAAATTTATCAGCTGAATTACAGGCTGAACTTTTCTAGTCTGGCAGAAGGGTGATGTAATTCAAATCATTTTAGCCTGTATTGAAAAATAGCTGAATTAACTCAAGTGACTTTGCATCTATAATAAAAATAAGCATAGACCTCATCACTACAGCTCAATTAATGCAACTTAGCTTGCTACATTATAGAAGATTTGTGCCTGACTCCTTTCTTTTATTAGGATCATTCAAGGACCAATTTTAGTATATGGATAATTTGCTTCATTACCTGTGAAGAAGGAACATGACAGTAATTTTGTACAGCTGTGCACACACACAGGCTGCACAGTAAGAAGATTTTATTTTCTGATTTTCAGCCTGTGCTAACTGTGGAACAGAACAACATATCAGGCTGTGAAATTATAACTTTCCATTGCACCTGGTGCAAGTTTAGGAAATACACTTAGAACGGAACCATGGTGATTTCATTGGACTCAGTGTTTTTTGCTTTTAGAAATAAATACAGCATTATGTTTGAGGCTTATGGAGTTTTTCAGAAATTCCCTAATTTTTGATCTCGCTATAGCAAATACATTAACCTGTAATAAAAACTAATTGTAAAGGTTTCAAAACAACTGTGAGAGACATATTTTACTTTCCACATTTGTCTTTATTAAAGGTTCTATATTGCAAAAACGAATTGCATTTCTCACATAAACTGTGCAAGGGAACAGAAGTGGAATTTATTATGAACTTAATTAAATTGCTTTGTACAGTGACAAAGAAGATCACTGGCAACGTAATATATCCTCTTGGAGTAAAGGTGGTTAAAGAGATAATTCACCTGATGATAATGGGCTTTGAGATTCCAAATGTTGGTTATTTGTTTCAGAGCTTGCTATTTCTCATGGAATTACCACACTAAAGTTATCACTTCTGTGGAAAAATTAATTATAATTGCTTTTCTCTAAGATGTGCTGAATACATGTAAAGCTGAGCAATTAATAAATATCATGTCTCATTTGTGTATGCCATGGTTTCAGAAAATGGCCAAAGAAATTTTTTCCTTTCATTTGTGTGTGTGAAGATTTTGAGTATTCAGACAGAATGCAGCAAAATTGCATCAATAAACATTAGCACAGAAGAGGTAAATTGACTCAAATTGCACTAACTACCCATCAGGAGACCCTAAGTGCCCCTGTGAAAAGTTGTCAGATAATGGGACAAATTTTTTCAGTTCTCCATTCATGGAAATAATTTGACCCTTAGTTTTTAATCTTCTTCAAAACAATAAATAGCTTGGAAAATAATTTTGGAAATTAATGCTATGTATTTTAGACAGGCAAATTTTTTTCTGGCTCTAATTAATATTTTGCAACTGATTGAATGGCTGCAGCAAACAGGCTGGGAGACCTCCACCTGAGAATTATCAAAGCCCTCAGGTGTTGTCCTTTCCTTGGCTGTGGCACAACTCCTCAGCTGAGGTAAAGGAGGTACTACCACATCCAAAGTAATGTTCTCAGTCTCCAAAAAGGCAATTACCCAAGAGGCTCTCCATAGTGGTGGCAGTAGCACAGTTGTGTGAGAGAATCTAAATCTGAAGCACAGACAAAGATGCAAGAGGCATCATATTTTTATATTCCTGAGCCATTTTCCATACTTCCACTGCCCCTTCCCCCATCCACACAGGCAAGTCTAAAGGCCAGCCAGTGTCTCACATTAGATACTGAAGAAGCATTCAATCAGACACATGGACATGAAACACATTTTCTTTTATCACAGTCTCTCTTTCTAAACTAAAAAATTTAAAACATTTTGGATCCAAATCTCACTTGGATTTTTATATAAATACAACTAAAAACTGATTAGCAATTGCAAATGATGTTTATATTTAACCACTATCTAGCTGTTAGCAGAGCACCACTCCTAGTACCTATTCACCAAAAACTAGATGCTGTGCTTTCCTCAAAAAGAAATAAATTCTTTTATGTGCATTTCAAAGGTTGTATGGCTCATGTTGCCTGAAAGAAGAGCAGCAGAATGGTAAATAAGTTTTAAAACCTTTAAAATTATTAACATGATAAAAGAATTTAGAATTCTGAAAAGATAAATATAAATTGAGATTTTACTACAGATCTGTAGAATACTAAGATTTGGAAGATAATTTATCATTAAATCTCAATAAAAATGGAATTGAAAATATTATTCATTAGATTGTTTCCGACCCTAAATAATAATAGTTAATTCAAGTTGTATCAGCTACAGTGGAGCTATGCTGACTGGGTCACTCAAATAGTGCAACTTCAGTGAATTGATATAAAAATTGAGTCTGGAAACTTCTGTAATACTATTAAATTCTGTAAAATTGAAAGTAGCACTGCATTTTTTCCTGACCTACTTTTCTGCAGTATTTTTGGAAGGTGTTAGTGCATTTGGTTTGAATGCAGATGTGGGATTTAGAAGGGAAGTACAAAAGATTTCATTATTATGTTCTAAAAAAATTAAAATAGAATCTGATAGCTATGTTTCTATTAATTCAATTACATACAGCAGTACAATTTTTACTTAAACTTCATACGGGTTGAAAGTAGATTCTCTATCTCAAAACTGAAGGCTTTGGCAAATGGATGTTAAATATTGCAGGAATTTTTGCAGCAGTCTAGATTATGAAGATAATTGCCATTATCTATACTTTGTACTTCATGTAAAAGTAATTATTACATCCATTTGAATCAGCAAAAATTTCTAGCAAAATTCATAGGATATTTCAGAGTCCATTAAAAGAATGAAAAGTGCTTTTACCCACTAAAAACCATCCGTTCAAATAGGTCAGGATCTCTGATGAAGCCCATGAAGGCAAATGTGTTGGGTAGCTCTGGTCAGAGCCAGGTTCCTCCTGTTCTCTGAGCTTTTCAGTTTAAAAGCCTCTGCCAAGCTTCTTATGCAGAACTTTGTTGCTACTGGCTTTGTCCCTTGAGACTCCTCTGTGATTCACGGGTTGGACAGCTGCATTTGTCTCCCTAACATCAGAGTAAGTAAATCTTTTAGGGACTTTCTCTTCCCCTGCACAATTACCAAAAATGTCATTTCTCTAAAACCCTAAAAATAGCTGGTAGATGAAAAGAATATTGATAAATGAGTTCCAACCAACTTTTGTTCTTATTCAGATAGTAATAACTTCTCTAACAGTAGAAATAGATGCATTAGGGAAAAAAAATCTCTTCTTTCCCATTGTTCATAAAGCACAAGGGGTGTGATTTTATGTCAAATTCATGTCTATGGAGACATTGGTGCGTGACAATTGTTACTCTGAGTGGAAGACTGATTTAATGACTCTGAAAAAAGTTGTTGGAATGAGTTGGGTGTCAGTCTCTTCTCCCCAGTAACAAGTAGCAGGATGAGACGAAATGGCCTCAAGTTGCACCAGGGGAGGTTTAGATCAAATATCAGGAAAAATTCTGTGTGAAAAGAGTTGCCAAGCATTGCAACAGGCTGCCTAGGGAAGAGGTGGAGTCACCATCCCTGAAAATGTTCAAAAAGCATGTGGATATGGCACTTGAAGACACAGTTCAATGGTGAAAATGGTGGTGGTGCTGGGTTGGTGATTGGACTTGGTCATCTTAGAGGTCTTTTACCAGCCTTGGCGATTCCACGATTCTTTGGTTCTAAAATCCCTGACTGGTAACTGGCACCAATTCTGTAACCTGTAAAGTGTCACTGGGGGGTCACTGTGCTTACCCCTTTGTGTGTTAGTTCGAGTGTGAGTTCTGGCCTTTGGCTCTGGCTGTGTATGGAAGTGTGGCTGAGTTTGTCATCAGCGTGAAGTTCTTTTTGTGTACCTTCATGAAAAACCCTCTGATCAAAGATAGCAAATCTCTGAAAAACTACTGCCTTGCATTTGGCTTATTCTGACTCTTATGAGAAAATGGCTATCAAAAGCCTTGAAAATCACTCACATCTTCATAGTAATTTAAAAATACATATTCTTTTAATGCAATATTTTCTACATGTATTTATTTTATATATATATGTATACATCTATATAAAATAAATTATTCATTTACTCCTATGTATTCCATACATCTTTAAGTATAAACATCCTTACCAAAATCCCATAAAGGCATGAAAAATATTTAATTTTCCTTTATCTGATACATTCTTACAGAATAGAATGTCAACATTTTCATAAAACAGCCTGATACTAAGAGCCCTGCCTTTCATTTCATAACATCCTACATTCATATGCATCAAGTGAAATTTAAGACTAATGCAATTATGGCATTTTAGGACTATACCGGCAACGGAAGTAAGCGGTTACATGGTTAGAAAGTGTTCTTTCTCTCTCCATTTTGCATACTTGGAAGAGATTATTCATGTTAGGCATGAAAACAATTTTGACAGTACACGGATTTTGTTTTACTGCTCCCCTCCTTCCAGAACTTCAGCTAAAAGCCCTCTACTGTGTTCCCTGGGGTCATTGTGCTTAGTGACTGGAAGTCATGGATGCACTGGTGGGGAAGGCACAGGGGAGGTGGATGTGCTTGTGCCCACTGGAGTGACTTCTCTGCAGTGCCAGCACTGTGGGGTCACCACACATCGCAGGTGGCTGTTCTGGGTCTGTGTCCGAGCATGTGAAAATGCAATTGTATGATTTCATTTCCCAAATGAATAATACTTTATGCCAAAGGTAACCCCTCTTCAGTCCTGCAGGTAGGCTCATGGTACCTCCAGGAAAGAGAAAAATAATTTTGTTTCTCTCATCCACTTCATTTCCACTATAACTTCCCACTGAAAATGTAGGGGCAGTCCGTCATCTTCTGCTTCCCCAAAAGACCTGGCACTTTCCAAGGCCGTATTGCCACTCTTGAGCCAGCCAGGAGAGGGTACCGGAGAACACAGTCTGCAAACCGCTCCCTGCATAGTTTCATTCCTCAAAATGCAAACCAAAGTCCATTAAAGTTATTATGTTTTCTGTTATCTGTTTAATTCATTCCCTTGCTAATTGAAGCTTCTTGCTACCCACTCTATCCCTTTCAAATGGCATATTACAAGTGCAGCCAAATTATACCCAGATATTTCAGGTCTGGAATTTTGTTTAGATGGATTTTCCTGTTATTTGAAAAAGATTTAACATCCTCTAATGTTGAATATGAATGTATGTCTCACCTATGTACCCATTTAAAGGTATGTATAAAATCGTAGAATCACAGAATGATAGAATCATTTGGTTTGGAAAACCTATCATCATTTGGACAGAAGATCTTTAAAGATCATCTACCCCTCCTACCATGGGCAGGGACATTTTTCACTGGACCAGATTGCTCAAAGCTGCATCCAACCGGGCCTTGAACACATCCAGGGATGGGGCACCCACAACTTCTCTGGGCAACCTGTTCCAGTGCCTCACCACCCTCACAGTAAAGAACTTCTTCCTTACGTCCAGTCTAAACCTACTCTCTTTTAGTTTAAAACTGTGGCTATCCAACAAACTCCTTATCCATCAAATAGTCTGTCCAAGTTGCAAAAAACTAATTTATTAATTTTCTTAGCCTGCAGCCCAGAATTAGGAAATGGAAGTCTCCTGGAATGGGAAGTATTCAGATAAAATAGTGCACTATCTCACCTTTTAAATTAGAATGTTTCTGGTATTTTTAGATGCATTTACACTAGTTCATGGTGTTCCTACTTTTATAAATGTTACTATGATCCCCTAACCTCATAAATTGACAAACGGCAGTAATAATTAAAGAATAAAAACAAGAAAGATAACATTACATTCAGGCAGACAAAAGATCCAGGCTACCAACTATTTATGACAAGCATAGAGAGTCTACAAGCTCCCTTCTCCCATGCTTTAATTATTTGCAGAAGCTTCCACAGTTACAGTCATGTGTGTCCTCCAGCCTCAACAGCAGAAACGCCTTGGTGTGATATCCATGAAAGCAAATGAGAGAATTCTTGGCCATATTTTTAATGTTAACTGCATAATGATTTTTTTCTGGAACGAATAATTTACTCTATCACTTATGGAAAACTGTTTTCTGAAGTTCACCTGATTTTTTTTTCTTTTTTGTTGTTTCAGTTTGGTTTTGCTTTTGAAATTATCCTTGCTTATTTTCAAATGTGAGTTTTCAAATGGAGGAACTTAGGTCACCTGGTCTGCATCAAGTTGACAGATCAAACTTCTGACTGGAGGCAGTGAGTATAAATCGTTGGTTCAGTCACAGAAGGGAAGACCAAGAGACAGCAAAGGCACCTTTTGAGTGTACAGCTCTGGGAACGAAACAACTACAACCTTCCCAAGGCACCTTTTCTACCCTTCATGCCTGCGTCTACAGGACATGCAAACATCCTTCCCCCAGACTGCCCTGCCTGGCAGTGCTGCAGTGTGCTTGCAGGAGCATCCAGGGAATGTGCCAGCAACATCCAGGGACTGTCCCATTTTTTCTTTGCTAGAGGCATGGGATAATTAAATAACTTCACTAAATTGATCTTGATTATTATTTTATTTTAAAAAGCACACATATAAAGTTTATTTCTAGATAAATACATTTATTATATTACACATAATACATACAAATATATATATATGTTTACATTATTTGTTCTCATCTCAAGATGTTCACTTTCTGGAAAAAAAACCCCATCAGACGTCATTTTAAAATGTAATAACTTGAATATAGCTATTAAGCTGTCACATGTTTTAGTGAAAATAAGCACTTGAGCCAACACTTCAATGAAATTCACTCTAAAAGGGCTATCAGATAACAGATTTTAACTTCACAACAAAATTGTTGTTCTCATACAAGGGAAAAAGAAAAGTGATGCAAGGGACATTTGGAGGACTTCAATCATGAGAGAAAAACTTGAACTGTTAGTCTACCAGTCAGTAGGTATGAACAAACCATGCTGCCAAGTTTCATTTCACTAAAAAGATCACTTGCCAGTCAAGTGTGAGAACTGTGATAGATTTCAGTTTTGAAAGGGATGCAAGAGGTTAAGAAGAATGAAGCTGCATCCCAGGGAGTCAAATGAATGTGCCAGGAACCGGTCCCTGGCACAAGGGCTGACTGGCACAGACACAGCCCGTTCCTAACTCCCAGGCTGCAAGGATCCTTGCTGCAGTCTGGAGGGCAACTGAGGTGAAGAGTCTGAAGAGGTAGGTTTTATTCTGGTATTATCCACTGACATTCAGCTGGCAGCCACCCATGGTGATGGTCTCATCTCAATTCCTTCCCCCTCCCAGTCTGAACCAAAATGATCATTTTTCTACAAACTGTCTGTAAGCATCCGGCAGAGAAGGAGATGACTAACAGTCAGTGTAGATTAGTTAAGAATAAATTATGTCAAGACAATATAAATTCCTTTGTGACAGGGTCACAGGCCTGTGGGTAAGAGAGGAACAGCTAAAATCATATATTTTGATTTTAGTACTTCCTGTGACACTGTACTGACAGTGCATCCTCAAAGCAAACTAGGGACACATGATAGAGGTGAAATTATCTTTTACTGGATGTGAAACCAGTTACAAAATAGTACCAGGAGGACAGTTACCAATGGTTCATTGTAAAAATGGCAACATACATTTCAGTAGGGTCCTCAGGGATCCATCCTGGGTCTGGCAAACAGTTCCATTAGTAGCCTGCATGATGAAATAAGGACTATATTGTTAATGTGCAGACAACTCCAAGATGAATGGGACTGTCAGAGCTTTGAAGAATGGTTAGAATTTATAATAATCCTAACAAGTTATATCATCTTAGTTATAATAGGATGATTGTTCTAAACAGAACAAACAAAAATTAATGAAGGAATCATGAGCTGAACAGAATAAGGAAGGACTGAGGTAGGTAGGGGGCAATATTCATGTGCGTAAAAAGTTGATACGAAGAGTGCACTCTGTTCTTCATGGCTGTGGAGGACAGGACAAGAAGTAATGACTTTAGCACAGAAAGTTCAAACACCAAGTAAAGATAACTAAGAGTGGAAGAGTAATATGGTTGGGGAGATTGTGGAAACCATTGCTGGAGACTTCTAAGAGCAAGTTAGACACGTATCTACCAGAATCAATACAGGTATAGTTGAAATTCTCACTCCTAGAACAATATCTATTACCATCTAGAGAACATATTTATTATTTGATATATTCAGCAGAGGAGAAAACCAAACCCCATACAGACCGATGACAGGAAGGAACCTGATTTGTTACATACAGCAACCAAAAATCTGAGTGTCACCAGATAAGCACATGCCTGAGCTTCTACACAGCTTCTTCTGGGGGATGCACATGCACACTATTGCCTCTGCAGAATCCAGGCTTCTCTCATGCTGCTCCAGCACTCCCATAAGAAGAAACAAAATAAGATGCCATTTTACCACTTAGAACATTTCAAATGCATTCACCATTATTACAAAGACAATTACAGTTGCCAATTTCCAGAACCTGCAGGAGGATAAAAAATTCTGTTATTAGAAACGTCAAACCAACTCCCATGTAAACTTCCTAATTACTCTGAAGAGTAAGGTACCATTTAACGTCTTCACTCCATAGAACAGAATTCAGGTTTATTTAGTATTGCCGTTATTTTAAATATTGAATGAGGTCGCACTCTTAGTCTAAAAGCATCTTCTGAGTGGGAACAATTCCAAGTATGATTTCATACTGTTCATATTTTTTTCTAGTCCCATTTGGAACTGAATAGTGGCTTCTAACAAGAAGCTGGAGAAAACTTACAATGTCTTCAATAAAAGCAGACATAAGTGATCATTAAGAAAAATATGAAAAGGCATCCCATCATCTAAGAACTGTGAAAAAGCCAGGGAGTATGAACAGCATTTGTGACACATTACTATACAAAACCAGTAAGATATGTAATTACTTTCTCTGTGTCTACAGAACATGAGATTCCAATTGAAGAAGAAAGAAGTAACACCACCTCTGCTGATGTTATTAGTTGCCTGTGTCATTGAAAGAGGGCCTGTCAGTGGATGTTTCCACCTTACAAAGCACAAAAAATCTACTAGCTTCTGAAATCCCTAAATGTTCTTACCTTAGATTAAAACAAACATCAGATTTCCAAACTAAAATTTCTTACATATTGAAGCAGACCAAAGGTGGAAGGAGAAATTGTACACTACTTGGGAGATGATGACTTAGGGAACCCTGAAAATGTACTGAATGATTTGCTGAATTATACAAAAAAAATAGCGAAATTCAGTAATTTTGGTGAGATTAAACTGTGTAAGATTAGTAATATGTAGATAATTTTGATTCGTGATAGACTGTGAAAAGGAAGTTTTGTGAGGTCCAAGGTAAAGGTGCCTTCCAATGCATATTTGGGGCAACAAATAAAACAATATACAAACTTCTGAAAAAATACAGATATAAAACCTAGAAGTATCTTTATTTCTGTTGAAGCATTGCTAAACCTATTTGTGAAAATTCCCAGTTGGCAAAAATAAGGGATTCTTTAAAAAAAAAGTTGAACTCAGCTCTGAAATCAAAATTGTTATCAGTGTGTTCTGGCAACCTCTAAAGATAAAATGCCCCCTCATTACCAATCCCTGTATTCTCCAGTCACATCCAGTGTCATCTGCTGCAGTGGAGAAGGGAGTTTCTCTGGAGGTCAAGGTCAGGTCACAGATACAGACTGTTTGCAAAAGCACTGGAGTATCTGATGAGAAATTGCATCCTGTCCCTGAGTCAGGAGCATGAGACCCCACACCAGGCAACAGCATACAAAACTCTGTATCTTTGGGCAAGAGTACACCACAAGTTGTTGGGTTTGACACATTTGTCCCTCACCTGATGTTTTAAGTAGATATAACCTCACCACTTCTGTGGTTTCCACTGAAATCCATTTATAAACTCAAGAGTGTTGCAATACACTAGGCAAGAACTGAACACTAATCCCATATTTACTGCTTTGTTGCAAAGAGCAGATATGTTACACCATAACTTCTCACAACGAAAAGTAGAAAAATAGTCTGTATGTATATAGCATCAGAGGAGTCAACTAGTATTTAAACTGTAATGGAAACTAAATTCTTAAATAACAACAGTGTTTCTAACATTCCTAAATAGTATTAGAAAGCAGTTCTGATTTTTGGATCCATTTCTTCCTTATTAAAAAACAAGCCTTTAAAACTCATGTCTGTATTGGATATTTGGATAAACAGTTTATGTTTAATGACTTTTTGCCAGATGATTTCTAGCCTTGTTCATGAGTGTACCATTTAAAAACAGTGGTGACAAGAATATGCAAGTCCTCTCTTTCTATTTGGTATTACTTTTAATGTGAAACTAACATAATTGCTTGGCACAGCTTGTGGTATTTGCTTACAGTAGGTTTCAGCAGGCTATATTTCATTTTGTCACAAGTTCCCTCTTGAGTGCAGGCTCAAAGTATGTTTCTTTTAACTCTACTGATATCATAAAAAGTAACGCTGGGTGTTATTTAAATATTGTTTATGAAGATTTTAAGTTATCTTCCAGCAGTGACACAATTTTATTACTGATCTGAGGGCAGATCCTGCAGACTTGCCATGAGCAGAGTGGCAGTCCTGCTTGCATCAAAGTCCTGCATTTGTGGCATCGTGCGTTGACGTGGGTTAAATCTGCCTTCCATGAAAATTCAAGACTAATGTTTTGAGTGGGTTGAGTGGGTGCTCTTGACTGCTTAAACTCAATTCAAACCCACAGTAAATAGCATTGACAGTCTCTCATAATGACTTATAAAATACCTATATTAAAATGAAAATGACAAAAAAACCAAGAGGTATATGGAATAATAAAGGGGATCTACCATTTACTATACTTAAATACATTGTATACATTTTTCAAAGGGAAAATTAACATTTTTGAAAGTCTGAATCTGCATTGGCTACCCCTCAAATAATTTTAAAGGCCCACTGATCACTTGACGTCTAGATCAAGAGAGCAAAGTACAAAGAAATCAGGAAAATTAATGTGTAGAATAGGTAATTTTTAGTAACATATGTTTTTACTAATGAGGATTTTGAATCTTCTGAAATTCCCATCACCAGTGAGTGTGCAATAACTACTAATTCAAGTTCCTCTTAGTATCTACAGCAATTCCTCAGTAGGTGATTTTCAAAGCTTAGGCTTTACTTTTGGTAGGAACTACAAGGCAGAACATAACCTTTCTGCTGTGCTGGTAATTATGAGTATACAGGGACTGTGGGATTGAATCATATTTCATAAATATTTGAGCCCAGCCCCTAAGTCTTTCCTGAACTAAAGCTTGCACAACACTGTTTTGTGCTGCAGCAGGGAATGCTGAAATCCATTGGTGCCAGGTGGCACTGTACCCAGGGCAGCTCCCAGGGGGAATGGGATATGAAATCATCTCTGACAGGATTCCTTCCTGTCCCTACACTTCCACAGATGCCCCTTCACTCGAATTCTAGGAGGCATGTGTTCAATTAGCAATTAAACTGAGCCGAGGGACTGGGTGTCAGACATGTGCAGCTGGGGGTTACTGGCTGAGCGCCTCCAGCCAGTTTGGAACAGCACGGCGCGAGCCAACACATATCTCAGCAGGAGCCTTGCCATCGTGCCTGGCCACAGCCAAAGGGCCTCATCCTAAGAGAAGGGCACTGCCTGCAAAACACAGCTGAGTCGCAGTAAATAGGTAAGAGGGGGCTGATGCAGTGTTACCAGTAATTCATGGTTCAAACCACATTCATTTCTTTCAGCTTAATAACCAGACTATAAATCAACAGTATATTTGACATGGTCAACAATTCATTATTAGTAGGAAATATTTTCCTGTTTATCTTGTCTTCTTTTAGAGAAAAATGAAATAAAATTACAAATTTAGGGTGTAAATAAAATTATCAAATCAGATGCAAAATTAAGACTAAAATTCTCATTTCTTCCTCTTGACATTTATAAACATTAAAATTCTTCAGCAGCCCTACAAACATACATCTTTTCTTGAAAGTGAGGCACTCTTATTGATGTCCTTCACATATTCAATGTTCTCAGAAACTTCACAAAGGCTTTGAATCAAAGCAGTCTCGCTATTATTTTATTTACTGATGATTGTGGAAAATGTGATATTGCCGTTGTCTAAAGTAGATGCCTAGACTAAAAAAAAAAAATAAAAAGCATGGCATTTGCCTTTTAATTGCCCCAGATGGCACATGTATCTTATTGAAACAGAATGAGAGGGTGGTAACAACATAACTTGCTCACGTTACGTGGGCAGATGTTATCAAGCAGAAATGACCTGTCAGGAACTACACACAGGTTAGTGTAGTTTGTGAACTACAAACACACCGCTCCAAAACCCTGACACCAGTGATTTTGAATCCATTTAGTAATCATTCCATTTGACTATTTGAAGAATAGCCCAAGTGGCATCCTGATAATCTTTCTGATGTTGAAGTCATTAAGCTTAACCATTTACTCCTATTAATATTACCATCTACTGTTTATACAAAGTAGCATTTCAGGGCCCTGTTCAAGATCATGTTGAAATAGATACTAAAAAAATAGACCAAAAGGCCTTGTCCCTGCTTACGGTTCAACCTCCAAACCTTCTCAGAGAGTGCCTACATGGACAACACTACTGGGTAAGTATCTATCCAAGAGTATCAATAAAGACAGAAAGGAACAAGGGCAGGAGAATGAGAGTAACTGTTATGCTCCTTGGCTTATATACATCAATACTATGAAGTTGATAGAAGCAAGACCAGGCTCTAAGAATAAGATCAAAATATAAATACTATAACATCAGTTGAATAAATAAAAAACATGTTTCTGGTTCCTCTTCTGAGCTCTTCAAGTTTTCATGAACTAGTTTACAGATGAATACACGTATTGAAATTCTTACTTGTTCAATACTGAACCTCAGTACTGAAAAATTCACGCATATCCCAAATCCTGTTATTAAAGCAACCCCAGAAGGACTAATAGAGTGCTTTATAAGAAGATTAGGATAGAAGACTTCCCAAGATTCTTAGCTTTTAAAGTCTACTTGGTGGTGGTGGGAGGGGGTAAATATTGTTCATATTTTTGCCATTTAAAAGGACTGAGGTAAAAAGCCTCTGCTTTGACCATTCTTCACTGCTGTTACCTTTGAAATATGGTTAAATTCAACTCAGTTATCCTGAGCTCAAATTACAATGCTCTGCTAATACAGTTTCTGCTCTTCCCTGAAGCTGGACAGCTACTGACATTGGCAATTACGCACTGTTTACACTGCTTTTCTTATTTCAGTTGCAGTTTAAATGGATTCATGCTTCATATAAGGAGCATGGGAAATATTATTATTTGACCAGCAGTGTCTCAGATCACATCTGCACCCTTGGTATCCTTTCCCCATCGCCTTGTGTTTGCCTCCCAGGGACTTAGAACTGATTGTCACCTCCTATATCACATCTCACTCAGCTACAGCACGTGCACTGCTTTCTGGCTCGTACAGTGGAGCCTGTGGGGACATTCTAGATGCCATCTCCTTCTACACCATGATGGTATCTCATTTTGCCTTTCGCTCCTGTGTGAGTGTTCCCATAAGCTGATGAAATTTGTACTGGTTCAAATCATTACATTTTGCCAGAAGCATGTGGTAATTGGCAAGGCACTACTTTGATTCAAAGGGGAGAGCTCTTAGACACCAGGTCAGTGAGAGTTCACACTTTCAAACATATTAAATATCTTCAACTAATTTTGAGCTCACCTTAAGAGCTCTGCAAGAGTGTGCTTCAGCTCCTGGGAAACTTTCTGATAGACACATTTTACTGCATCTTTTGCCTTTCCCAAAATGAAGAGCATTCAAAATCAGACTCTACCTGCATGCTAAGAACAGAAAAAAAGTAGATCAGAAATAAATGTTTTACTCATCAGAACATAAAAATCCAGTTAGGTCTGCAAGTTAAATGAGCAGACACTTCTTAGACACCTGTTTTGGGGTCATAAAACTCCTTTCACTAATGACACTTGTTTCCAGATAGAACTAAAAATATCAACTATGCTTCTCCAAGTGGCACTTCAGATTCCCAATCAAATGCTTTTTCTGTCCACTCTGTGATGCAAGTGCTATATACTATATAATCATACATAAGGTACTGAGGACAATAAAGCAAGATACTAAAATTATTTCCTTGATAACCCTAGGAGATGCAGCATTCAGAAATTATTAATTGCTGAATACCACTGCTACTTACTTTCTCACTTGCTCCGGCTTAATATAAAAAATGTCTCTCAGATCCACCATGTCTATATCCTCCAGTTTAAATAATGCTTGGCTGATACCACTGAGCCAAGATAAAAGTGAACACTTGCTCCAAAGCAGAAAAGCTTTCAAAAAGAGGTAAGAGCCATTGTGTGTGTGTCTCTCTCTGACCACTCTGTTTCCCTTGAGTATTCAGGTTTCAGCAATATCATACCAAAACCTAAACCAATTGAGGTTTAAGATTACACCAGGACTCATCCACCAGAAATAGCTGCACACCATCGTCTTTTTCAGGACCTCACCACAGCTGCATCCCAAGCTCTACTGCAAATCTGTACAGAATTTACATTACATAAAAAAGCCATATGTTGCAGTAGGATACCGTTATTGAGCTTAGATGGTTGGATTTTAGGAATCATAACAAGGCCACTCCTAATCTTTTACACTGGACCATGCAGTAATCTTCTCAGAGATTATCAAAATACATATCCTGCTATGTAGAACCATTTTATGAATTAGAAAAATTGGACCTATATGGCAATACCAGATTTTGTTCTGTTACAGCTCAGGCACAGCTGAGTCTAAACCACAGAATATTTCTGTGCCACTTAGACTGCACATCTGCAAACCAACAGACTTTGATGGGAGTGCCTGTTACAGTAAGTAATGGTAATTGTTTCTAGATAGATTTTTTTAATGTGTTTACACTATTTTAAAAGCAGATTAAATGTGCACTTTAACCCAGATTTCACATATTTCCCAAACTGGATGCAGAGCTGAGTCATGAGTTTTGGCAGAGTTCTGGGACCCCTGGGGAGAGAAGCTTAAGTCCAGGCAGTTGCTGGCCACAGATCCTTCCTTGCACCTCCATCTCCAGTGTGGGCACAGGCACAGACGTGCCTGCTTGCCATGACTCTGCCTCTCTGTATCTCATAATTTCACACAGTAACTTCAGATGCCTGAAGTCAGACAAGTCAGCCCAAGCCCTTTCTACATAAATAGGCTGCTTCACAAACATCTGAGGGTGTGCAGTGCTTCAGGTTGCTTTCTGGCTTGCATTTCACTGAGTAGTACTGACAGAGATCTGTCTAGTACAAACCGATCACACAACTCTTATCAGAAGTCAGATTAAATAAATGTCTTGCAGAAAACAGTATTTCCCTTGAACTCTTTCCCACTAGCACTGAACACACTGTTCCAGCAGACATCTTACACTGTGTACACAGGCAAGATCCCTCCCCTATTTCAGCTAAATATTCCACTTCTTCTGCATTAGTTCTCTTAACCACACTCTAAGTCCAAGAACTCATATTGAGAAATTGGCTACTAAGGGCCCAAAGTATTTTTCTCAAATTTGCTTTCCAAAACAGTTTCCCCTCCTGTTGGCAACGGTTTCTTATTTGTCCCAGATGTTTTTTCTTTGAATTTGGCTGTAAGTTTTAAAATGTTACTATTCACTCCAACGAGTATGTCTTACAAGATATGCTTCCTATAAAGATGTCCTGATACCTATTACTTATATTTTTAACCTATGATTTGTGTTGTCAGAGTCCCAAATTAATTATTTTATTATTTTGCCCAAGACCAACATGAAGAAATCCTTCCCTTTTTCTGCTTTCTCTATATTATAATGATATTCATAGTCTTCTCATCTTTCTCTCATTTTCCAGTATTTCTGAAACATGATGAGAGAATTTTTCCAGGTAATTCTCTGCAGACCTCTAATGTAAACTATTGCTATGAAAATGGTTAGCTCCAGCTGGTCTTCTTTTTAGCATTTTTGAAATATTTGAGTGAGATCTGCTGATATTATAAAACCATCTGAATAGAAAAACAGGATCAACACATTTGATAAGCAAACTTGTCTCAGCTGGCAAAGTACAGATGCTCTCTAAGTCACAAACAGAAGCATTATCAGCTACGTGCCTGTATTAATGAAGTCATATAGTATTGGGATTACAGGGCCCAGCTCTGTCCTCTGCCTCATTCATCACTGACCTCAGAGGGTGATGTAATTCAAAAGCAAAACATGGCCTATGGCCAGTACAGGTATTGCCTGCACTTTGTCGACCTGTGAAAGCCCAGTGCCAAAACATCAAAAAGCCCTCAGACCCTTGAAATTGAATCTAGAGAGATTTAGGCACCAAAACTCTCCAATTCAAAATAACTGTGAGAAAGCCATCTAACCCTACTGAACACAAGATCACAAAATGTGTCTTTGGTTTCCATCCCAAATATTCACAAGTACTTTCAGTATAATAACAATTTGAAACAGTCCCGGTTTGAGCAATGAGCCAGCCTGGTTTTGGACCAGCATTCTTTGGGTGATAATCTGAGTGTGGAAGCATTCACTTCTTCACAAAGTCAAATTTTGCAAGTATGTGCAACTAGCAAATGATGACAGCATAAAAATAGCAAAGGTGCATGAGGTGACTGTTGGGTAAGAATTCACACAAGGCAGGAATCCTTGTTCAGCCTTTTAATTATTATACACACACACACACACACACGAAAAAAAAAAAGTAGAGGTTCCACTCCTTTTGCCACCTGGGATGACTGCTGTCTCTGACTTCCTACAAGTCCTGCTTGCTTCCATTATGAAGGACTGGTCAAAAGAAAATGAGGAGTCGAAACATTCTTGCTGAAGCTGAGCTACTACACAGAAAAGAAGGAAAATTCATGGAAACAGAAAGAAACATTCAAAGCTGTACGACAGAGAAAGTTGCAGTTGAGACTTGGTCTCTGCTGGCAGCATGAATAACCCACTTGTGTGGAATGGTGCAAAGGTACTCTTGTACACACTGCTGAGCTCTAGGTGATTCTCTCCTGCATATGTTATGGTTGTTGCTTGCTCTTCTGAAGTGCCCACTTCTGAACTGAGGTATTTGGGTACTTAAGTAGGATATTGAGACTTTTACTGAACTGCTCTCCTGCTGTCATTCTGACAGGTCATGAGCAAAACTACTACACTGCAAGAAAGCAAACTGGAAAACCACATTTGCAGATGTCTAGAAACTATGTGCCATCAGATGGAACAAATAAACTTAGAAAAACAAATTCCACAGAAAGCTTTGCAAAACATCAGGTGAAGCTTTTCTCTCAGCAGTTCAGATGTGGAAGTGTCAATGCAACGAGTTCCTTGTGACTGTGCTAATGGACACAGCTAACTGCTGGCCAGCAATACTCTGCTGAATTAGAATCACCCTTCCCCCTCCCACTGAGAAAATTCAGAGGCAGCAGCAAAACATATTCTGTGATCCTCTATATTTCACCCCATCCTCTCTCCCTTGCAACTCTTTTCTGGAAGACCACTCTACCAGAGTGAAGAACTTGGTAGCAAAGCCTGGAATAAAAACTGCTTCATATACCTTGCTCCCCGTTCAGGAAAGCATAAGGTCTAACCCCAGGGCCTGGCGCAGTGCCCAGCTTCCCCTGGCAGCTCCCAGAGCCCAGGAGCTTCTGCTGAATCTGCAGCCCTCTGCGGCTTCCTGGAGAGCTGCTATTTTTCAGGAGAGAGTAAAGCAAGGAAAGGCTAAGAAGACACTGTGTTCTGCAGGTTTTCTGAGGCCCTTATTAATGTATAACATTTTTTCTTTCTAGCAAACACAGATTTTTTCAGTTACACACTGGTTATAAAATTAGTTTTATAGGTAATGCAGAGGTCCTGCTGGTTTGTGAAAGACCTAAGAGAGGAATAAGAGTGACATCACATGTTCATATCAAACATGTGTTCCTCCCAGTACTGATGATTAACTAGCACAAAGTAAAAATATTTTAATAAGTGACTTAAAAGTGAATTAATTTCTCAGTTACTGAAAAGTGACTTAATTCCTCAATATTTAAAAGATATACATGACTGTAAGGGAAAAAAATGTTTGCTTGAAAGTTAATGATTGTTTTATGATTTATGATAAGGCTATAAATCTCTATGCCAAGAGGAGAGAAGATCAAAGGGAATCACAACCAATTATGAATCCTGAGGCAGCCTGAAGACTCCACTTCTCATATCTTGTTTCTTAGCAAGGCAAAAATTTGAGCTTGAAATGGAAAAAGATAAAACAGGCTCTGACAATTGAATCATCAGCAGCAGCTCTGGAGCTGAGTTACTATGGCAATGGCAGTGCTGCTGTACAGCTTCTTCTTACTCTTACTACTGGTACAACAGCTTTGCAAACATACACAGGAAATTTCCACCCCAGATGCGCCACGGGTGGCTTGCAGGAGAAGCCCACAGTCTCAGGAGCCCTGATCTCTACTGCACAGAAGAGCAAATTCGTGTGATTAAAATACGTGATTTGCAATTTTCCATGGAAACAGTCTTGGAGGAGTAGGGAAAGGTCCAGAATTATTCCTGCTCTTTTGTGGCAGGAAGGTAGATGCCAGTGCTTAGAAGATATTTCATAAGCACAGAATTTTTATTACAGGAATTTTTAGCATTTTTTTTTCAGCTGTAACTATCTCACTTTTCTGAATTATAGATGTCTTGTCACCGCCAGGGAAGGGTGGTATCATCTTTTTGGCAGAGTGTAGCTTGGAGCTCTACATAAGTAATGGATCTAATTCTGATGCCAGGTTAATAAATTAGTAATTATGCCTCTTTGGATATACAACAATCAGTGCGTCAGTACTCACCAGTGTCCTCTTTCCTCTTCGAGGTCTAGATGAATGCATCACCTTTCCTGTTACTGATGCTATGCTCTCTGCACTACACATTAAAACCACATTTGCTCTTAATTATTTTTGAGACAGTATTTAATATTTACAGTCTAATAGCAAACAGAAGTTCCCAACAGGAATTGGGGCCCTTTATAGGTGCCATGGGAAAATGAACTATATCCCAGCTGAAACCAGGACAGTAAGAAGCATAAATGCAAAGGGAATTGGCCCAAAAATATGATTGCTGAAAGTACTACTTCTGCAAGCTCATTAAGTCCTATAAGCAGACATCCATGTAGAACCTCAAATGAGTTTTATATAGAGAATTTCATCATCCTTTTTGTGGAAAAGCAGTCCTTTTCACCCATTGTGCGCATATGCTTACAGCCCAGATTGCAGTCCTGCTAATGCTTGTTTTTTAAGAAGACCCTCTTTGGGGAGCAGATGAACGAGGTTACCACATGTGCATTAATCAATAGGATGGTCAAGGACAATTACCACAATGAATGCTAAGAGAGAAGACACTGTAATTAAATATACTATGCAACGTATCATCTGAGAATCAAGTAAGTTTTTATCTCTCCACATGATCCATAAATACATGTTACTGAAAAATAATAGGAAGAAATTTACTGTGAGGGTGGTGAGAGACTGGAACAGGTTGCCCAGGGAGGCTGTGGATGCCCCAGCCGTGACGGTGTTCAAGGCCAGGTTGGATAAGGACTTGAGCAACCTGGTCTAGTGGGAAGCGTCCCTGGCCATGGCCGGGGAGGTTAGGACTAGATACTCTTTAAGGCCCCTCCCAAACCCTTAAAACTCTATGATTCTATGACTAAGAAGCAGAGAAATCTGACGATGCATTATGCTCAGTGTACCGCTACACCGCNCCGGGCAACGCCACCCCCAGCGCCGCAGCGGCAGCGGCAGCGCAGAGCCGCTCAGCGCATCCCTCTCGCCCATGCCAGCTGCCTGTGCCCGGCTGCGCCGAGACTGAGGAGCGATGGGGCCTCTGCGGGAGAGCGGCAAGGTGAGGAGCCGGGGATGGACGGCGCGGCGGGGAGCGAGGAGAAGCAGGGGGAGGCAAATCGCGTCCTGCCCCCGC
>VWZW01007671.1:1606951-1670917 GCA_013397115.1 Edolisoma coerulescens | reverse complement strand
ACTGGAACAGGTTGCCCAGGGAGGCTGTGGATGCCCCAGCCGTGACGGTGTTCAAGGCCAGGTTGGATAAGGACTTGAGCAACCTGGTCTAGTGGGAAGCGTCCCTGGCCATGGCCGGGGAGGTTAGGACTAGATACTCTTTAAGGCCCCTCCCAAACCCTTAAAACTCTATGATTCTATGACTAAGAAGCAGAGAAATCTGACGATGCATTATGCTAAGTGTACAGCTACACAGCCATCGTATTTGTACTGGCATCATCTGCCCTCTGCCCGTTTCCCTGCCTACGTTCCTTTCCGCCCTTGGCGGCCAGGGCCGGACAAGCCTCGTCAGACGGCGGGGGCTGCCCCGGCAGCGGTGCCGANGGGATTTGCCTGCCCCTGCCTCGATGATGGAAGGAGGAGGGCACATCCGAGAGGTTCCTGACGGGGTGTCCCTTCCCGAGCAGGAGCAGAGGACGCAGCTGGAAAAGGAGGTGTCCCGCAGCCGCATCCCCCGCCTGGTCCTTCGGCCGCAGCAGAAGGTATCCCCCGCTTCCGAATCGCCCTTTTCGGAAGAGGAAAGCCGGGAATTCAACCCGCCCAGTTCCTCCGCGGGCTCCGGCAGGACTGTCAGCAGCAACAGCTTCTGCTCAGGTACCGCAGAGAGACCCTCCCCCCCCGGTGTCCCCGGGGAACGCGGTGTGCCCCACACGGCCACCCCCGAGGCTTCGCTGGCATCCCAGCCGCAGCATCTGGGTCGGGCTCCCATCGAGCCCGCATGAGCAATCCGTTTTGCCGATGAAGAAGGGCAACCATTGATTTTTCCAGGGAAATCTAGTATCTGTTCTTTTAATGTGTGTCGGTAAGCGACACCAGATGTTTCCATTTCGAGTTCTACTATCCACTGCTAAAAAAGTTGGCGGTTTTATTGTAGCAGAAGCGTTGCTTTAAAGAGGAAGATTTGCCTTAACAACTGCAGCGTGGTATTGAGGCATTTTGAGAAGCCCTTAAATCAAAAGTCGGTAAAACAGGGGAGTTGCTATTAAGGGTATCAGACTGCAAATCCTTTTCGTTTTGTGACAATGATCTCCATGAATTGGAACAGAAAATGTAGGTGAAGTTTTCACTGTCATATTGAAATAAGTTTTGTTTATTTCAGAATTCAGGCTTCTCCTGATGAGTGTGTCGCCAGACATGAGTTGGGCATGATGGCTTCTCTACAGAGAGGGCAATGGATGGGTGACTGATCAGAAGTAAATTAGTACTCTCCAGCTGTAGACCAAAAAATGTCATTTACTCTTCAAAATATTACATAAGGGACAACTCGAAAACAGATTTTTTATGTTGAATATTTGGCCTGTGTAGAGTTTAGCATAATTTAAATGCCTCAACTAGCAGTGAAAGACTCAGATGCCTACTAGTGGTGAGTAATTTTTTAATTCAGTGAAACTCTTCACTGTAAACGACATTAATGCATATGCATAACAAAATTGAGGGTCACATCATGAACACCTTGGACTCTATATGCCTGTGGTAATTTAAAAGGTATTTTTGGTGTGGAGAAATTCATTTTCAATAGTCAGTTTTTTGGGAAGCATAACATTTTCAGTGGTGGAATTGGAAGTGCGAATGGTTGGACTCAATGACCTTAGATGTCTTTACAACCTAAATGTTTCTATGATTCTGTAATTCTCTATATAAAAATCTGAATTATAACAGGGGTTTTTATTGCAATAGTTAGTATCAGAGCAACTTCCTAAGCTTCCTTATTTTAGTTCAAAAAGTATTTTGAATTACCAGAGGTGGTCCTGAGAATAGACAGAAACGCCCATATTTATCTTGGTCTTCACTACAGTGGATCAGATTATTATGATTACTTTTTTAACTCCTTTTGTGAAAAACAGTGTATTGAACACAGTGTACAAGTTTTCCTAGATGAGAAACACAATATCCATGTTTGAATCTAGCTTTGCCAGATTTTGCCATTCAGGCTCAGTAGAATGATCTATTTGGTTATTGTTTAATGAACAATGTAGAGTGTTAAACAAACATCACAGGGTTGTAAGAATGCTGGAGTCTTTTTCCCATGCCTTTTTAATCCCTCCGCTTACCTGCTTGAGTTTGCCTGTTCCAAAGAAATAAATTCTTTTGAAGCTTTCTAGAAATACATTATTTTCATGATCTCTCCCAAGTGGCTGCTTTTCATCCTGATTTTTTTCCTTCTGTGTTGACAAGCCTTTCATCTTGATCACTCACATATTTTTCATCTTTTGGGTTTGTACCCTGTTGTTCAGATCTACTCAACACGTAGCTGCCACTGTCACATACCCTTGCTGTCCCACTGCGCTGCATAGGCTGTCTTGAGTCCCAGCAGCACGTTGTATTTATTCTGGGTGTGTCTGATCTCGTGGCTTTACAGTTTTAAGGCACCTTTCACAGAGCTATTCCAGCATGCAATGCTGGTCTATTAACCTGCATCTTAAGCACAACTGCTCATCTCTTTTATTTATTTTATTCATCTTTTATTATTTCATGAATGCTGCATTGATTTAGTTCGATTTTTCTCCCCCCCATGTAAGAGTTTTGTGTTTCTAAAGCTGCCTGCAGCACTTATATAGGTACACACTACGTGGTTTGCTGCTCTGAGTCTTCAGACTTTACACAGCCATGGATCAGCCAAGGCATTGTCCTCCATCCCAGAACCTGGTTCAGTTGTTGCTAGGTTTGATGGATTTTTCACTGTGATGCAGGTATGACAACAGTCACTGACTTGATTTCCTCATTCTGTGACATCTCATCCCTGTCTTCCACTTACGATCCTTCTTTATCATAGTTTGTCTAATTTAGAGTGAAATTCCCCAGGGGCATCAGGTGGCTGCTAGTTCCTGTTTCTGGGGAGGGGATGTGTGGAGCGGTGAGTGGAGGGGCCACAGCCTCTAACCTGCCTCTCCTGGTGCTTCTTCTTAATTGAGAAGTAGCATGTGCAAAAAGGGTATTTAAAATTAGCAAGTAGTACATTTGGAAGATGAGAGTAGATGGGAGCAATAATGTAGCAGTATTAAAAAGTTCATAGGCATTTGGATAAATGTCTTTTTTTGTAATTTCTTTTGAGCATTAAACCCCAAAAATGTTTTTGATAAGCAGCAGATAGTATGAATTGATCCCTGGAATAATTCCTTTCCTCTTTACCGTTCTCTTGTCAAGTTGTTCTGTACCTTTCTTCCATTATTATTGACACCAAGTAGTTATGACCTGTAAATTTCTTTTTACCCCAATAGAAATTATTTTTTCCCCTCATCCGTTAAATATGTATTTTTTGCTTGATTCCCTAGAGCTTTTGATGTCGTCCATTTATCCTGTGTGCTTACACTGGTCTCAGTGCAGAAGTGAAGGCTTAGAGTTCCTTCTCTCTGAATGAGGGTAGATCTTGTAGGTATTATTAGTCTTGGTTTTGGGAACCACGGCAGTGCCGCAAGCATGGTGGTAACAGCAAAAAATATCTCTTGGCAACAGAAAAGAGACAGTTTTTGTAATGCTTAGTTTCTTTTGAAGAAGTTGTTAGTTCTGGCTGTGATAGGTTTTAAATTTGCATGATCAGCTCCCTCTTTGTCTTGTTTGAGTGAATCAGAGCCTCACTTGATCATGTTGGTCAATTATGTGCAGTTGACTTTATGTCAGTTTTGCTTTGTAAGTCCGTACGAAACACAGCGAGAGTGTTAGTCATATCTGTGATATTCCTGACAAAATGTGTTTTTAATATTCTTTGTTTCTGCCAAGTGAACATGGATGCTGTCTGGATGTTGCGTAGGCAAGCTGAGCCTTTGTATCTGCATTCACCATGCACAACTCTTCCTTAAAACCTTAGAGCATCTGGGGTCCTGGTTGTCATTTGATATGGGAGCACTTCTCTCCTCCAGCCTGGATGTCGGCCAGAGAACTCAAACGATGTCAAATGATGAAAAAACACTCTCCAGCAGCTTTGTCTGGCTCAACTGCTACTGAGCATTTGCCCGTGTCATGCATGTTTTTCTCCTAAGCTGCACTTGGCTTCCAAGTGGCTGCGTGCACTTACCTTGTCAGTGGGGCAGAGAACGCGATCCAGAGCGTCTCAAACAAGCACCTGCTGATGGATCCATGGCAGAGCAGCTGCTGGGCCTTTGGTCATTCCAGTTACAGTGTTTGCCTTGTCAGATATATGATACTTTGGGCGGGGCACTGTCCTTGGTTTGAAGTCAGCCTGTGCTAAGCTCAGTGTATTCAGTTTTTAACAGGAATTTAATCTGGAATATGCTTTCTTTTCTACTTTCAGTTTTTTAATAGCTCAGTTTTTAAATTTCTCTGTATGAAGATGGCTTGTTACATGGTACCTTTACAACAATGCCCAAGCTCTCTTTCAGCCTTTTCTAGGATGCCAGCTGCTGGAGTTTCGGCAGGGAGTGCAGGGAAGCTTTGGTAACCAAGATGCAGCTTTGCAGGAAGCACTTGTATATTTAATAATTGGTTCAGCAAAAGAATTTTTGAGCCAGAGGACTTGGTTTATACCCATAGCAAACAGTTCTTCTTTTCTAGGGCTTACCTGTAAATCACCTTTTTAATTAGACTGAATAGTCCTATGAGCTATTGAAAACCAGCAGCATCTCTGTTCGTGAATGATTGTGACTCACTCCAACGCAGTCTTCAAAAATAGGAGTTGAAGCTTCGTTTTTGCTTTTTTTAAAAAATTTCAAGATCTGGTTCAATGCTTATTCAAGTTGAATCCTTATTTGATAACTTGTTCTTTTCTGGGGTCAAGATTTTATTTAAATCTTGTCCTTTGCATGTGTGGTGCAATAAATGTGCACGTGCACAGTGGCTGCACTGTAAGCCTGGGGTGTGGGTGCTGCAGCAGGAATCTCAGTGTTGCCATTCCTTGCTCACTTGCTCCTGTGCACACTCCCCTTGAAGTGAGAGATGATTTGCCACTTGGCCCAGCTATTGGTGGATACTGAGGCTGAGTTCAGTGTCAAAAAAAACATGTAGGCTTTAGGCAGGCTTATTAGGTCCATGTGAATGCACAACCCATTTTGCTTGCCACAGGCAAGAAGAAGAGGTTTTACAACTGTTACTGAAGAAAAAAGCTGTACCTTCTTGCACTCCAGTAAATAATTTCTCTGTTAGAGCATTGAAGCAGGTTGCATTATAAACCACCTAGCGTTAGAGGCTACACTAAATAAGTACATGTAGTGAAATATATATTCCTGAATAGAAATGGATACAGAAAGCTAAATTTTTAGTATTTTAACAACAGATTGAGGCCAGACAGTTAGTTTAAATTACTGAAAGTAATTGCTCCTATTATTTGTTTGTATATATGTATGTATTACTATGGCAACAGTGAGTTCTCTCATTCTTCTTGTTTCTTGTTACAAGAAAAAAATACTTTATTTAAATAGTTCTTTACTGGTTTATGTGTTTGATTTTTACTCTGAGTTACTGATTCAAAGAAACATGCTTAAAAGTTCTCAAGTACGTGATACTGAAAGTTAAATTCTTTTTCCTGCAGTCCTTTATGCTATGCTTTTCCACAACCATTTTGCCTGTGTTTCAGACTTCTGGAGGTCTTTTCTAGCATTTTTTTTTTGCAGCACTTTGTAAGGCAGTTCAGTGATGATTGTGATATTAATTTACAAAAACACTGAAACAAAATCTGCTTTCAAAAATACACATATGGCCCTTTTGCATGAGGGTGACACTGGTGACATGCTTCCT
The DNA here is from genome assembly GCA_013397115.1 of Edolisoma coerulescens. NCBI lineage: Eukaryota > Metazoa > Chordata > Aves > Passeriformes > Campephagidae > Edolisoma > Edolisoma coerulescens. The sequence goes on along the minus strand of VWZW01007671.1, from coordinate 1,665,190 downwards.
TTTCTCACTGCTGCTTCCCTAGAGAATTTCCTGCTGGAGCAGCTTACATGCAATAATTTATTATTGCTTCATATTGTGAGCCACCAGTTCAGTTTCTGTGGCACAGAGATCTGTTCCAAACATGGAAATGAGAAAAGTGCCTAGGTACTAAAGAGGAAAGCCTGCTCATTCCCCAGTTTTTGGCCTTTGCCTGCTTCCCTTTCAACTTCAGTATATATTCCCCCTGACTAAGTAACAAAACTTTTGTTCCTCTTGCCACACAACAACATCTGGAAGCCAAAATATTTGACCTTTTGGATGTTTTTTATCACCTTTTTATGTATCTGTCAGTACTGTGAGCCTTTAAAACCTGACCCAGAGCCTCCTGGGGTCGGTAGGACAGTTCCCGTTCTCTCTGGAACATTTTGCATGGTGTCCTGAGAACAGTCACCCTTTCTACTACACCTCAGCCTTTCTACTGCCCTTTTAGTTGTAGCTTGTTGTGTGCTATGGGCTGAATTCTAAATAACATCATGTATTTTCTTCACCACAAATGCATAATCCAATACTTTTTTTTTACAGTGCTTTTCATGCTACTTTCTAATGAGTTGAATATTGTCATGCACTCTGAAGAAAATCACAACTTGTAGCAGGAATGAAAATTTAATCAGAAGTCTTGGATTTACTTTGTGTTAAAAGAGAATCTTGATGTTTTAAGAGAAATTCAAGATTACATATTCTAGCCCTACATTTATAGGATTAATATATATCCATGAAATTTTGGAACAGTGTTTTGATGGGTATGTGATTAGATTCTATGGTGCTGCTAAGTGCCACGCTGGGCTTGAGGACAGTTAAAAGAAAAGAAAAGACAAAAGAAAAATATGCATAAAACAACAATGAATAGAATAAATGTCATTTCCTTCCATGAGAAGGTGAGCAGTGCAACCTTATGAGGTGATGTTGAAGCTGTGAGGGTCACAGTTATTTGCTGTTAGCCATGGAGGCAGACCTGGATGAGACCAAACGAGTATAATGTGCTGCACCGTTTGAGGAATAGGTACAAATTTCTTTGTGGTCTATTGGAGATTTTTATTTCCAAAAATGGTCCCTTCAAAACTGGGAAGAATATTTCTGATTTCTGTCTTTGCTGCATAATGGAATAAACCACATAAACCCACACAGAAACCCATCTATGTATACACATAAATTTCACTTAATATTACTTATACTGGATAATATTTCTTATACTGGATGTAGTCAACGCTTTCCCACCAGAGGTAGCAGCAGTGGTTCCACTTCCAGCTATTGTCCTCAGAAAAGATTAATGAGGTCTACTAAAGTGCTTAAACCCATACCAAACAGAAAAGACTCTTCTTTGTCTCTTTTTTAGACTCTTTCCTGTCCTTACGTTTAGTTAAAACTTTTCTATAAAATTTTCAAATAGATTTTTAAGTCCTTTATCATCTTAAACACCTTTTCCAGATGTTTTCTGTGATGTGGTAATGAAACTCAGGGAGCTGTGCTACTCCTGACCACAGGGCTCTCCTAGTAACAGTACTATTTTTATTGATACTTTTACTAGTAAGCGCTTATGCTTCTCTTCTGTGGTACACCATTAGTGGGGCTACAAATGTAATGACAAAGCCAGCAAGCCACAATTGCATAGTCCTCTTTTTTTTCAGATGTTTTGACAGAGCTCATGTCTGTCCTGTTTGTTAGTGAAATGTTCAAGTAGAAGGAGCATTAGTAGATTTGCTGCCAAAATCAATTAAAATTAGCTACTTCAGTATGACTTAGCAATTGTACAGTCAGACATCAAGAGCAGATACCTTTAAAGACGTGTTTATGTGAAATCCTGCATTGCAAAAGATGCCCAAGCTTAGGAGCAGGTCAGTCCATCTTTTTTCACCTTCCTCTGCCCTCTTCTATATAATCTCAGCCTGTCAGCACTCCTGCCATGCTGTGACTGAGCAGAGAGGGCCTCTTACCAAAGTCAGTGAGCAGCTCTCGTACTAAATTTTCAGCAGTGGCCATTAGTGGTCAGCCTGTGGGTGTGACAGAAGCGAGGTGAAAGGGGCTGGTGAGCAGCAGGTGTTAAAGTTACCTGTACATTAATGATCCTCAGCAACAAGTCAAAGATGTTTAGTCTCGATTTTACTGGGTTAGATTTTATGACTAGAACATTACAGTCAAAAGCTCCAGCTTGAAAGATGGACTTTGAATAGCAGGGGTTTCTCCAGCTGTGGAATATCTAACAAAAGGAAAAGCATGTAGGTTGTAGGGACCTGTGCAGAGCATTTCGTCCAGCCTCCTTTTTGAAGCTGGACTGTTCCCAGCACATCCCAGCAGTCATGTATTGGTCTGTGGGAGTCTAGAAATCATTCAAGGACAAGAGTTTGCACAGCTCCTGTAGGTGACCTCAGGGAGTGATGGAGCTGCTAACCAGCCTTTGTTCACAAGCAAAATGGAGCATAGTTAATTCAAGTTCTGCCTGCAGAGACACCGAGATTAAATGTGGAAATTATTTGCATAGCAGGATTTTGCATAAATAGGCCTCCTCTCTTTTCCTGACACTGCTGTAGTTTTCCTTGTGCTTTGGCTCTGCTTTACTGTGTTTGACTTTTGGTAAGAGACTTACCTCACAAGTATGTGATATTCTGAGAAATTTTCTTAAATACCAAGCCAAACAGGTCTTAAAAATATTTAAGAAATTAGTTTTAAATTGATCAGAAGGATCAAAACTAGTAGCATTTTTAAGACTCTACTTTTAGTGAAGTTAATAAATATCTTTTTCCACAGTCTGTGTGATTTTGTAAGCGACAAATTGTTACTAGCAAATTATTAAACTTACAGAGTACATTCAATCACCTACTGGAATGGCCTCAGTAAAAATGAAAAGTTTTACTACAATCAGGAGCTGAGGAGAATATTCACACTTCTTACCCTAGGCTATGCTCCCTCAGTGGTTCTTGAGAAGGTGCCTCCAGAGGCATGAGGTAGGATTTATGCCTGTTGAGACCCTCATGGATGTGAAATGCTCCTACCTCTGCCTTTTTATGTGTACTACTAATTTTATACTATTATGTTTCGTCTGCTGCTTTTACTGTGTTTCCCAGTTGTTCAGAATGACACTGTGAATCTCCCATTAGCAATTTTTTCTGCCTGGGCACTGAGCCCTTACACCTCACTGGTTCAGCTGCCCAGCTCAGAGCAGTGGTTGTGTTAGTCCATGGAGAGAGCTGAGATCCTCCAGGCAGTGACTCAGAGTACTGGGATGACTTAGCCTGAATGGGGCTGTCCTTCTGACTCGCCCTCCAGAGGAGCCTCTTTCTCTCAGTTCAATACAGAAAGAGCCTTACAGGTGGAAGGTAGGTGTTGCATTCCCTTCGGTGTCTGTCAGCAGCTTCCATAATTGCATAAGCACCCCTGTGCTACAAGGCTGAAGTGAAAAGTCGTGAAAAGCAAACCAAAACAGTTCAAAAACTGAGAGTCAAAAAAGGTGAGCCAGACAAACAGACTGGGAGGTTACCCTGAAAAATTCTGAAATACCCTTTGTGGTGCCCTCCCTGCCAATAGCCAGCTTGCAGTGCACCATCCTGGCAGAGCTGTGGCTACCCACACTAACAGATCCTGGGATGAATGGAAACATAACCATCAGGGAAAAGCCAGGAAATTGTTTTTGTCTTGGTACATTGAACATTTAAAATTTCATTAGAGCCAATGTTTAATTCCAGAATCTACATTTCTTGGTGGAAATTCAGAGGATGTACAGCCTGAACACTGGTCAAGGGAACAAAGGAGGAGACAAATGTTGGACAGTGAAATAGGGATCAGGCAGGAACCGGACAGTTCAGTGTCACAGGAGTGCCTAACTCAATCTGGCAGCTAGGAGTGAAAGTAAAAAGAAGTCCGTGCTTCCTCAGCAAGAGCATCATTAATTATTTAGATGTGTTATATAAGGGGGTTGTATATTCAGTGTTTCTTGAAGCCTTTAGGAAAAGGCAGTATTTTTTTAAAGAAGGTTCTAAGGCATATTCTGATGAACCTTCTAAAGTATCTGTGCTGAGAAAACCATCACATCTCAACAACAGCCTAAAAGTCTACAAGAACAAGTATTTTTGTCAATTGTTAAGAGTATTATTATCTTTAACACTGTTGTTTATATTTTGACTTCACCATTTAAAAGTTAGTCAGGGCATGCAAATGTCAGAATGCTCTGAGCAACTTTCCTGATGGTTTGTTTGAGGAGACACTAACCCATGCTTGGTTTTGAAACTTGGCAGGCATGTCTGATCTGGGAGAGGGCTTGGACATAGAATTTCAAGTGATGAAATCCAGCTGATGTTCAAAGGAAAAGCCTACTCCCAGAACGCTCCTAGGAGGCCCCTGTGAAAAAAAAAGACACTGTGAAAGAAAGCAATGGAAGTCGTGTGTTACAAATCATGTGATTTTCCTTCTTGTGCAAGTAAATTCAGGCAAGATCAGAAGTTCAGGCTTTCACAGCACTATTTGCCAGCTTTCTCTTTTTTGTCTTCCTGATGCTGATGTGCCTGAGAAGGTAAATCAGGTCTACCTGTATTCTTGAGTAGTCTGGACCTGAAGTCCTTACAAGGGCAGAACTCCTGTCGGGTTACAGGGTTGAATCCTTAACTGACCTTGCTGAAAACTGTATGCACATCATGTCTTCAGCAGACAGTGAATCCCACTGTGGGCTCATCTGCTCCTGTTACCCACATTTTTGAGAGAGATTCCTTATCTTGGCCCATTTCTAGGCAGGTGGAGGTCTTCACTTCCTTCCATCAGAGTTGCCAGCAGGGTTTAGGAGAAGCCACAGGTCTGGGGAAAATACTGAACGCCTCGTGCTGCAGCCACATCGTTCTGCTCGCAGGTGAGGAGCAGAGGAGGCGCTGCAGCAGTGAGCAGGGAGGGTGGTCAGGCTGTCTGGAGGTGGAGGGGGCATCAGCTCCACGTCAGGGTCCACAGGGAAGTCTGCTGCTCTCCTCTGGGGACTTCACCTACAGTATTGAATACAAATAAATAGCCTGGTAAGGTTTCAATAGCAGGAAAGATGAAGGTAGGTGCAGGCAAATTTGGCTGTCACTGATCACCTCACTCTTCACCAGGACTTTTCCTTGTGCCAGGAGGGTGATTTGTGGGTTAGGTGGATCCCCCCAATGTACAGCAGAGCTTTGCTTGCTTTGGTAGTGAGCACCAGCGTTTCATAGGCAGCTCTTCCATTCCGTGGTAGTAAACATTTTGATTATTCAAAAGGCTGACATAGAAAAATCTTTCTCTACAGCTTGCCCTAGTTCTGGAAAATTTATAATTTTGTTCATGTTTCTGGATAATAGTAGTAGAAGGATTAGAAGTTGTGCATTACATAAAAAATAACAAATGATCAGAGGAGAGGGAGTACAGTAAAATCATTCATTTACTGCAGCTGGAGCGGGAGTGCTCACCTGGCTATTGGTATATCTAATGGGTACAAGGGCTATGAGTAGAGAAGAGCTATTCTTCTTTGTGCCAGCCTCATTTGTTCTTTTACAGAATGCCTTGTTGCAATGAAAGCTGAAGTTCTTAACAGTAAAACAAGGATATGTAGATATGACATAATCTGATGGTACAGTGTCACCCGTGGGATATCACTGGCAATGTTGGGAGGGTGGTAAATAAAACATTTTTTATGCTATTTTAGTATGCATTCTTTAGCTACCTTATTTCCTAGTTGCAGTTAGTTTTACATGTTTGGGATTTTTAATGCCCCATTTTCTAACACTGTAGTTTAGTTCTTTCGTTGTTTAAAGTTCTGTCAGCTTGTGTGGTTCTTCCAGGCTGCATCTCTATAGCTTTGGGAGTCACTTGTATATAAAGTCTCCCATATAAAACAGATCTGTGAGGTCTGCAGAACCTGTGCAGATATTGCAGTAACTTTATTGGTGGAGAGATGAAGTAAATAGTTTCTTGTGGGGTTGGGGGGGGGGGAGGTTTTGGGAGAGGGGTTTGCTTGGGTTTTGGGTTTTTTTTTTGAGAGGGGTTTTGTTTGTTTGTGGATTTTTAGTTGGTTTGTTCTAACATAAATTTGGAAACTAATGCCACATACAGAAACATCTAAGTGGAAAAGTAATAATTAAAAACAAACTGTGCAAGCTGTCACTTATTTCTGAATATATTTGATTATAAATGTTTGTGCGCTTGTAAAGAGAGGATGCTTTGGACATGGCTAAAGGAGCTGCTTAAATGCAGTTCAGAAGCTCACTCAGTGGTGCTGATCCACTGTCCTGCAGGTAACATTCACTCAGCCTGCAGAAGAGACTCTAAATGTTGGAGAAAGGGAAAGGGATGCTGATCTGGGAGGAAATGGCCACCTTCTCTCTTCTTTGTGTTGAGTTATATTGTGATGTTGATGGGAATGGAAAGGATAAAAAGTAAACTGAAGTCTTGTGGGCAGCAATCCTGCCTTAGTCAGGATGAATGTGGGGACATGCTGAAAAGCTTATTAGCAGTTTTCTTTTTTCTGTGATTTTGCTAGAGACTAATTGTGAGTTGCAGAAGGCAGCAGCAAGATAGCAAAAAGAGATGCTTTTTGTCTTAATTGGGATGATTTGAAAGAATTAAATATGATTAAGCTGGATTAGGTGCTTTGCACTGATACTTCCCTTTGTGCCCTGGGAGGTGTTTCTGGCAGTAGCTGGGTTGTCCCTTGGCTTGGCACCGTGCCTGGCACTTGGCAGAGGCCTGGGATGCAACACCTCAGGCTGCTGCATGCTCCTACAGCCTAATGCATACAGCTTGCTCTGGACAGTCAGCACCTATGGGTACCTTGCTCAGGACTGAAGGCAGGATGTGGAGAAATGAGAAGCAGGACATTGGAACAGATGAGTGAGGGTAGAACAACTGGCCAGGCATGAAGGAAAATGGGATCACATGAAAGCATGAAGTTTTTCTACTGTATTGAGGGAGCAATAGCTAACAAAAGCTAAAGCTGTTCTTTCCTGCAGGGGGGAGGTGGGCAGAAAGGTGTTGGATAGATATGGAGTGTCCCTTCTGCCTCATAAATGCACAGTCATACACTGAATTTTAAATCAACATGCCCATGCAAATCTCAGTGCAAAATGAGGCTTGACCTACATTATAAACAGGGTGGAAGAGGTAAGTGCAAAACAGTCATGCAAATTGTTTGGCTCAGTTGCAGATATTTGTTTGGGTTTCATGTTAGGTAAAGATAATGCATCAGGAGAAGAGTGCAATTGCATCTTTTAGGTGGCAGTTTTCATTTTGTCCTGGGAAAGAACAATTAGATTTCTCCCGGAGAGTCGGAGTAGTGTGTTTGGTTTTGTTGCGCATCAATTAAACACCATGACTTTTAGGGCAACTGCAATTACTCCAGATTACATGGGATGTGATTAGATGAAGTTGGGGTTTGATATGTGGATTTCATTCAAAATCAGACTTCGGACTTCGCATTCGGTTGTTAAGAGCTGGAGCGTTTGCATCCCTGGAGGTCAGGAACCTGGGTCTCTTCCCAAGGTGGCTGTTGATGCCCTGGAGTGCTGGTGTGCCCTCAGAGGAATTCAGCTTTAAACAAAAGCAGTCTGCGTATAACCTGCTCTCTTCAGAACCAGGTACCTCACAGCTACTTGTCAAGAATGGAAGCGTTCTATGATCACGGTTGCTTTTAGAGAAAAGACAAATTTGAGGAACCTGTATTAATTCCAGTTAAATGAAATTCGTGACTGTGTGCATGTGGGCTGTAGCTTCTCTTTTTGTTCAGATACGGGAGCATTTCTTGAAGGAGAGCACGTGGCCCATGCTTGCTCTGCAGCCAGTGTGCACTACACAACATTTGTGTCTCGTGTGTATCTTCATGCTGCAATATTCCCTAACCTTGCTAAAGGAATTCATCTTAGACAGGGATTTTCATTATGTAGCCCCTGATTTTGTATTTTGCCAGACTGAGAAAAATAGCCTGCCATAAGGTATTCAAGACTTCTTCACAAAATGGGTGAAACAAATAACTTCTCACCAGGTTTCAGAGCCAAGGTTGTGCATATCATTTACTGTAAAGAGTTGTAGTTCAAACACTCTTTCTTTTATTTGGCTATCTTCATATACTTATTAGTTAGAAATGTTGATGTTTTCCCTTTTCTCCTCAGATGACACTGGCTGTCCTAGTAGCCAGTCAGTATCTCCAGTTAAGACTCCTTCTGATGCTGGAAACAGTCCAATCAGTTTTTGCACTGGTAGCGATGGAGACTTCTCCAGGAAGAAATTCAGTCCAGGGTCAATGAGTGAAGGGAATACGCAGCTGGCTCGATATAAGAAGGAGACAAAGACAAGCCTTGTAAAGCCCGGTGAGTATAATTTCTTTCATTTCCTTAATTACACTTTCTAATTGACTGGTATATTTACAGGTGTCTACATGCAGGTGGTGTGCCACCTGTGATACCACTAATGCTGATAGTAAATAAAATAGTTGTCTTCTTTCTTTGGAGCCACCTGAAAGATATGAAAACACTATTGTTATTGTCTTTTTCATGGAAATATAATTAACTGACATCTTCACTTTCTTTTATGAGGCTCTATGGTGATGTCACATAGCTGAAATGGACTTTATTCTGTTTCATAGTAATTGCACACATATTTCACTGCCCAAAGATAAAGGACCCTTAATATGAGAAAAAAGTCTTGTGATGTCCTTAGGTGTATTGTTGGATGCTGCCTGAAGTTTGTGCTGCGAGGCTCTGATAGCTCTGGGTATACAAGATGTCAGAGGCAAGAGGACAGGCAGCCTGTGTGCGGGAGTTGGGCAGATTTGGGCCTGTCCTGCAATGGCTGGATCAAGAGTGTATCTCCAGTGCCTCGGGCTAATGGGCCACCTCAGACCATCAGCCAAATCAGCACCTGCGTGTTGCACATCCAAGAGTAAATACCCAGGTGTGCCATTGGTTCCTGTAATTTTAGTGAGTAGACATAAAATATTTTATATCATTTGATCCATGTACAGGCAGCTCTCAATTACAAATGGTCAGGATATTTGTGCTGCTATTTAATTAATCATGGAGACAGAGTTGGCCCTGTACAGAGCCAGCTGCAGAACTGACATGGTTTATGAGCTCAGGTACCTCCTGGCTATATTGTTTCCAGAGTTATTTTACCTCTGGAAGCAATTTAGATACTTCCATGAAGAGCCAGCTCAGATTTGCCAGCACCATGTTTAATACAGAAACAGTAGAGAATCTGTCGCAAAATCTCTTCACTGGCTTGGTCATTGGAAGGGCTGATTAAGTCTGACTTGCCACTGTCTCTGCAAGTTGTTTGGCTCCTTTCATAGCACCATGTTACTTGAGTGTTCCCAGTCTCTCACTGCTGTGTATAATGGATGATAGGTAATATTTTTTACAAGGTTTGCAGTGAATGTGGTGTATGACAGTCAAGTCTGCAGCTGTGGCTACCACAGCCATTTTGTTTGTGAATATGAAGGTTGCTTATCAAAATGTGAATAATGAATGCAAAAGTGTTTTTCTAATGAAGAGTCCTATACTCATGGAGAAGAGTTATGCACCTTTTTCAATGAATTACTTCACTGTTTTCAATTTTACGCTTAAAGTGCCTTATAATATGACGTTATTAGCCTTTTGCAATTTTACAGAGTACTTCTAAGTTCCTCCTGCCAAATATCTCTCACTTTGTTAGTGGAAAGCTGTTCAAAATCATGTCATAGGCAGTGTGAGAGCTGACACAAGTGAGGAACATTTCAGACCTGGATGCCACGGGACAGCTGGGTTTCATTTTCCACAGTGTTGGCCACAGGGGTTAATGTGATTTTCTTCCATTGCTGCCTCATTCCGTGGCTTCAGGTGGACCCAGTCTCTTCCCCATGACCTACTTGCATATGAACTTCTGGTGACTCAGTCGAGAAGATGTAGCCATTGTGCAAAGAGGAGGCATCACCATGTAGCAAAACACACAAGGAGTAATAGGGGATGAAAAGAATTGAAGTGGGATATGGAGGAGAATAACAGCAACATGTCCTTGTCATACATAAAAGGGATTGCGTGTAATTTTCTCCTTACCAAAAGCCCTTCTTGATTTATAGAGATTATATCTACTTCATATTAATCTGAAATGGCTTGTGACCATGACCACATAGCAGGAGTCAGATATGAGAGACAAAAATCCAGCCTACCGCTATTTTTACCATGTCCTGCACCACATTTTTTACACAAGTACATCAATCACTGTGCACCTTCAAAATTCCTGTCATTTTGCTGAAAATCTGTCTGTTTCCAGCATTGTTTTCTTGGAATGTGCTGAATCACAGAAGAAACACTTAGACAAATATTTAGATAATTCAGGAAATGTCAGAAAGGCATAGCGCTGAGAATGAACCCTGGGATGTTTTTAGGCTGTTCCCAAGCTCTGATACATTTCTGCTTCTCTAGTAACATCACTTCATCTTTCTTTTCTGTACTTCAAAATGCACATAGCTTTTTTTTTCCCTAACAGCCTAAGGCCTTGTTATATGAGTCTAAGCCATCTTCACCTCTTGAAGTATTAGCAAAATAGATTTGGCTATCATTTATATTTTATGTAGTTTGCATAGAGAACTATACATAATCCTGGAATGCTCTTGCTGAACCTCTAAAATATTTATAATCATGGAGAAATTATTCATTTGAGAAAGATGAAAATGGTTTTTATTGTGCATTAAATCCGAATCACAACGGTGTAGAAGTGAATTTGGCTTAAGACCTGTGCCTGCTTTCCCAGGGAAGGAAGATAATAGAACATCCACTCTCAGAGATAGTTACAAGCCTTTTAATTTCTGGATTTTAGAATTTGGTCCTTCTTTTAGATGTGATTCATTTATACAATATTAAAAGCAATAAAAAATGTGTTGCAGAAAATGCCCTCACAAAAAGGCATTAATTAATGTTGGTCTTAGTTTTGTATCGAGATGCTGTGCTGAATCCTACAGTTTTTGTAATTGAATAAACAGGACCATAAGCACTTCTACATGTTCACATTCTTGTGTAGTCCTCCTAGAAAAATCCCTTCTGAATTCCTGTAGTTCATGTCCACATCCTGTTGAGAACCGTGGGAATTATTTTGCTTCCTTGACAGTCATTCTCATCTTCTTTTTTGACTTCCATCAGAATGCTTAGTGAAAGGATTCAAAATCTGCCTCTGCAAGCTGCAAAGTACTGGTAAACTTTTAAAGGCATGGATAAAGAAGAGAATCTTTAGCAGAAGTTGTGTCAATACCTTTTAAAAGTCTTGCGTGTTTAAACTAACACAGACGTATTTAAATCTCTGTGAGCATCAGAATTTGAGAAGGGCATCTGATCAGCTGTGTTCAGCATTTCTCTAAAGTTTTGGTCTTCTTGCTTTTGGTGTTACAGGCATACTTGGGACAGTGTACTGAATGTTTGCTGTTGGAGCTGTTTCCTAGAGCCCATGGAATGGCTGAAGTTTCACATGCCATTATTAAGATCTAAGAAAAAACATTAAGGCTGTCCCAGACCCTTTTAGCACCTTCAGGATCCCTCAGAGTAGAAATGTAAACACCACTGCACAAAGGGAGCCCTGGGTGAGCCCCAGTTAGGGTCAGCTCCCAAACCTTGTAAGGACTGGCTGTCTGTCGTTCACAGACATCACTGTTGGTACAGTAATAAACATTCCACATAGCAGACGACTGTGCAAAAAAGTGTTGGGTTTTTTTTTCACTGCTAATAAAACATCTGGCCATTTATTGCTGAATCTGGCTAAAATAGCAATATTTTGGATTTCAGTGTCATTGAACTGCTATGGATTATGTTTCAAGAAGGGTCATCACTGGGAGTTTGGACATTAAAACTTTTTCTGTTCAGATTAATGGGAAAATCTCAGAGGCTTTCACCCCACAGAGTACCTACATTTGTTGGACAATAGGCAATGAGCACAAATTGAAAACATGAAATTACATCTGGACACAAGAAAACACTTTTTTTTGTCAGACAGTGGTCAGACACTGGCACATGTTGCCTTGTGAAGTTGTGGAATCTCCATCCATGGATATATTCAAAACTAAACTGGATATGGTCCTGGACAGCCTGTTGCAGCTAGACGTGCTTGAGTGGGGAATTGGACTAGGTTGTCTCCAAAGGTCCCTTCTACCTCCCAGCAATTCTGTAATCCTGTGTTGCTGGACTTTTTTTTTTCCCTTTAAATAGTGCATCAGCCAGATCTGTAGTTAAGTAGTTGCAAGGCACAATTTGTGTTTTTCCTGCCCTTTCTTGGCCACCTGAGTTCAAAAAATGAAAGTATATTAAAAAAAAAAGTCTTTTAACAACCATTATTCAACTAAAAATGTCATTTAACTTCAAGGCAAAGTAAGTAATCTTGTTCTCAAGATGTGTTTCCTACTTTTTTTCTGGTGAATTTATTAAGTCATGACAAATGAGCCTTGGGGTAGGATGTCCCAGTCTGAACAGATTAATCTTTGAAGGCTTTAGGATTATTAGGAGTTTTAGGAGAGACAGGTGGAGCAGATTGTATTGCCCTTACTTGGTTGTGAGTGTTCAATATGTGCAGGTGCTTTTTTAGTCCGTGTTGGAGCTGATAGTGATCAAAAAAGAGGCAAGGGAAATTACCCTAGACAACTGGAAATATTAAAACTAGAGCTTAAATAAGCCAAACAGATCAGAGAAGAAATGCAAGTGTTAGCTGCAAAATATGTTTTACCTGTTAAAAATGTCTGGTTGTTAAAACATCATGCTCTTCCTGAAGTTTGGGGTTTTTTTATTCTTTTTTTAATTCTCTGGTGTGTGATGATTAGATTCCCAGGACACTAAATGTCCAGGAATTTATTTCTGGGATTCCCCTGTGAAAGCAAGGAGTAGTGACTAGTTAATCCATTAATGTAAAATTAGCAGATAAATTAATCCATATTGTTACTTTACTTCCATATGTGTCTGTATTCTAAAGGCAGTCTCTCTGGTTATTTTAAAAACAAAACATAAAGGCTCTGATTTAGGTTATATTCCTGACATCTGGCTGTATTTTACTTTACAGGTCTTTTGTCAACTCATTTCAGTATGGCAGTGTGGGAATAGCAGTGTCTGATATATGTGTGTGTATGTGCTTCACTTGAAAAACATGAGTTGGTGTGTTAAGTTCTGTGAGATGATTGTCTTACGGGTAATTCTGGAAATTTCTTTCAGTGTCAAGAACTTCTTTCTGATTGCATCATTTTGCAATGATAGGACTTTGTTTTATCTTGGAAAGTTTGATAAAACATTAGAAAGACATGTTTTACCGGCACATTTATCCAAGAGCATGGTATCTAGTATTTGCATGACTTTTCTTTATTCTCTGTACCAAATTTCTGCAAGCAGTAGGAAAATAATAGATCTGTTGTCCCTATTGTTCAGGAACAACAGTACAGAATACAAAAACCAAGTTACAGAATGTGCTAACTTGAACAATTCCTATGGCACACAAAGAAATTCATGAATCTTTTTAAGTACTGGCCAGGACATCTACCTATTATGTTGGAACCCTTCTCAAAATGCTGATGATGTACTATGTATTCTAACACAAAGTCACACTGTTTGGTTGTTTGAAAAAAACCAAACAAACCAAAACCAATGGAAAACCTGCATTTGGAGATAGCAAACTGCCTTGACTGATCCTTAAAATAAATTTGCATTCTTCATTTTAAAAGCAGAATCACACAAAGGTAAGAGAAATAAGAAGGCCGGTGTCTGTCTTTTTGCTGTAACTTATTTAACAGCACTTCATAACCCACATTCCAAGACTGTCCTTTTTCTTGGGGGAGGGATAATTAAGAACAAGGGTGTATCAAAGAACATTTAACCTGGTTACAAATGCAGTATTTAATCAGTGAACACTATGTTCCCATCTTGCAACCAGTGATAACCATACTTGAGTGGTGAAATTGGGAAATTCAGACTTGCATTCCTAGGAAAATCCAATTACTTAGATATGTGGCTGGTGTTACATGCATAAGAATGCTGCAATCAGGAAATGAGCTACACCAGGTTCAGTGTACTTTAAATAATTGATCATAGAACAAAAAAAAGGTTCTGAAGATGGACCAAGTGAATTGAGTTGATACCAAATGCTGGAACATCTTGCCTATGACTGACCATTAGTTCTTCCCTTAAATTACTTGAATTAATAACAAGGAATCTCTTGATCTGACCATATTTATTGGTAAATGTAGAGCATAGGTTCTCTGACAGGTGCAGAGGAGCTTGCAAGTGAAAAGAGGAAGAGCAAAAGCCCAGGTTCCCTGAGTAACTTAAACCAGATGAGGAGGGCTTTGATTTGAGCATTAGATCCTTAAGCCACTCGATATTTGGCAAAGAGCAGGCACACAGTGGTCAATTACTTGTGCTTCTAGAAAACTTTTGATCTTTTTTTTAAAACATCACCTTGTCAATAAAAAGGGAGGAAGCATCTTTCTCAGATGTAAGCACATGCTTTGAATGCTTCACTTCTATCCCACATCTGATAGCAGCTATTATAACCATCTTGACATTCAAATCCAACCGTATGCAACATTTGTTTCCTGTACAGTTTCAATCACACCCTTCTTATATGTATATTTCATAATTTTATTTGTGACACTAAAGTTTCTGAGATCTACTCTAATACAGAATCTAAAAAATACAGTTGTGGCAGTTTTTGACCCTATTCCTTTTCCTCAGTTCCTTTTGCTTTGCTTCTTTCTCTTCACCTTTCCTTTTGCACCCACACAAAATAGCTGCTGCTGATTCTCTAAATAAAAAATGTTTCTGGATAATAATTCTATATGCACTGAGTCCTCCTGCATATTTTACTGTTTTCATTTCATGTCTGTTGCTATGGAGCTGTGTAGATTTGCTTGCCTGACCTGCCAGCCAGCAAAGGGAGTTATTAAGGCCTGGGTTCTGCGGGTCCCAGAGGAACAGGGTGTGCTCTGGGGGGGATGCACATGCACATCTCACCCTACAGGAGGGAGGAGACGGTGTCTGTGTTCCAGCCCATGCCATCCTCAGAGCTCGTGTCCCAGAGTTGAGCCCAGAGGGACATCACCCTGCAGAGGTTTGGTGGTTGTAGCAGTCAGTAAGGTCTGGAAGGTGGCCAGCCTGTGAGGTTTGGGGGGTGGTGGTGGGGGTGATGCTGCTGAGGGTCTGGCATTTGCAAAGCCCAGCCTCCCCCGCATACTCCGGGATATCTGGATTCTTATGGCCACTTTGAATATTTCCTTCTAGTTGGGTCAGCAGACCCAGTGCAGCCAGTAGATCCCGCTGGTTGGAGCTCCTCTGTCTGGCATAAATCCCTCACCGTTTGTGATTCAGAAGAGGTGAAATTTGGATCTAATTGTCTCCTTAGAGAGCCTTCAGTAGCTGTGGGCTGCAGATGGGGTCTGACTCTCTCTGGTCCGAGTGACTAGTTCCGTTGCTCAAGGGACATGGAACAGCTTTAACACGTGAACCTGCCATTTCCCTTCTAGGGGTTACAGGAGCTGTTTTGGAGGTGAGGGGCATGTGAATTCATGGTCTTCATCCAAGCTGAATAGAGCAGAGATGGGCCCTAATTTATCTGACCTCAATTCCCAATTTGTAGTGTAGGGATTAATTATCTCTGCCTGCATGAGTGCACTAAGGTTCTACTTTGTTTTAAAGGAGGTAGAATGAATTAATCTGGTAGATCTGGTGTGTGATCTTTCTGACCAAGTATTAAAGCGTTTACTTTAGGATTCACTGGTTATGTTGACTGAGAATGGGACCGAGGTTGGCTCAGACATGGGAGACTTCCATGTTCAGTCAGGTGAATCCTACCCGCATCGCCTGTGTCCTCATCAGGCCTCTGACACCTCTGCTGTTGGCTCTTACTGAAGGCAACCACAGTCTCTGTGGCTTTTCTTTCTCTGTTTTGGCTTCTTTGGTTTTTTTAATGGAAAGGGAAGTCATTCTTAGACATTCAGTTGTGGAAGAAAGTTTGTGCGTGAAGAGAACACGTGGACCTTCAAGTAGCTGTAATTAGATGCTTTTCCCTCTTCTGTTCCTCCCTTATAAGCTTAGGCACTCTCCATTTGTCCTTTTTGTCAGACTGCTGCCCAAGCTGGCTAGCATTGCACAGGAAGATTCTGAATCTCATTTTGCATTATGGAGTCACGGAAATTAAATATTTTTAGGACTAACTAAAGTCCTAAAGCTAACTAAATCACACTTAAGTGAAATAAGTGCTCTGTAACTTCTGGAAAATAATACTGGAATAGAACCAGAATATAAATATTTTAAGCAAAAGATGGTTAGAAAGGTAGGTAAAAATTATTAGTATAGCTGTATTTTTTAGTTTAGATTTATATATATTTTGGATTTAAACTTTTAATTTAAACAAATTTGCTTGAATTGGTGTAGAAAACAGCCAATTTTATTCAAATAGCCAAATATTTCTTATAAACATGAATAAGCAAAATAGAAGCTACAAGTAGTGCTTCAACTTTGAAGCGTTCCATAGTATTTAACACAAATCTACAAATTCCTGTTAAAGTGGCATAGAAAAACAATCTTTTAGTTATGTGTCACAGATTTTATAATCCAACCCCTTCTAAAATATTATTTTAG
The DNA here is from genome assembly GCA_013397115.1 of Edolisoma coerulescens. NCBI lineage: Eukaryota > Metazoa > Chordata > Aves > Passeriformes > Campephagidae > Edolisoma > Edolisoma coerulescens. The sequence goes on along the minus strand of VWZW01007671.1, from coordinate 1,648,589 downwards.
ATGTTGCATAAAATAGAGACATAGGCAATTAGTGTGTGGGCCGTGGCCTCTCAAGACATATATTTCTTTGTTCAGAAGACTTCTTAGGCTGCAGCAAGTGCCCAGATGTCACAGCAAAAATAGAGGATCCAAAAAAGAAGCCAGCAAGTTGTAAAGGAGAAATTGTCAGGTAAAAGATGAAAGCCTGAGTCCCGCCTGTCCTACACAGTGACCTGCCCAGCTCTGGGCTGGTGGCACAAGCCACCTGCAATTCAGGGCCTTGGGCAAAAATCTGCAGTTATATACCTCCTTCTTTATAGAAAATAAATAAATAAAAGGATGTCCTTGTTGCTTAGTTCAGTAAAGGAGAAGAAACTTAGATTTAGATCTCTTTGTGTGTCTTTTGGGGGCTGGACTTCAGCACAAAGGAGAGGAGTGCCGTAATACAGAGCCGCCGGGCAGGCTGAGGGGATGCAGGGTGCCTGCTCCCAGGGAAGCTGTTCCACTTTATTTAGTTACTCTTTTACTGGGGGTTCGAAGCTGAGTTCCCAGCAGGCACACCGTAACTCTCTCTCCCTGGCCCATTAATTGCACTGATGCTGCTCCAGACACACAGAAAGTGGGGCAGCCACTGTTGCAGGGGGAGACCGTGTCCTGAGGATGCCTGCGGCCTCCAGCTTAACCTTGCCCTGGGTCCGTGAGAGAGCCACTGCTCTGACTGCACATCAGAGTGAGCAGGGGACGTGGGCATGGGGCTTCTGCAGGGAGTGCCTGGGATGCTGCACAGCGTGAGATCCCTGCCACACAATACATCTCTTAGGTCCAAATGCCTTTTGATAGAAATGAAGGTCTCCTGGGGCTTGTGGGGACGTGCTCCTGCATCAGGAAAAGACAGCTAAGGACCTGGCATAAGAAGGGCCCTGGGGTTTAGAGGTAGGTATTGAAGATGGCAATAGCTGTGATCGTTAGTTAAAACAATAAAATTCTTTTTGTGTATTCAAGCAGGTTTGTTTGGGTTTTTTTCTCCTCTGCTAATCCAAAGTGGAATTTGAGCCAGAAAGGAGAAACTGATGCTATACACACTGCACACTCTTTAAGTATTTGTTTTAAAATGTGTGTGAGGTCAACGTAGAACACGCCTTGCAATTTGTGTATTTACTGCAATGAATTTTCTGTGCCTTCTGGTTGCTTTCTCTGGGTTTCAGCCCACTTCATCTTCACCAAATGAAATACTGTGCATATGAAAGAGTCCATTCTGAACCTTCCCTTAGGAAATTTTTTTGTTCTCTTCTTTTAAATTACAATCTGTATGATTTATGCCAATGTTTAAAATAGCTTCTTGATTCCCTGGTTAAAGTATTCTGAACCTACTCCAGATACATTTTACTATGCACAACTCCCACTCACCATGAGTTTTTATTTCAAGTAATTTTTCATGAAATAACATGCATCGCAGCCAGAACTCTGTGTTGCTGTTACATAGTTTTCTTTGCAGTTTTCCGGCTGTATTCCTCCTCCCATGATGAACTGTTGTCAGCATGCATTTTTATCTTAGAATACACAAATTGCATTCCCCTAATCTCCCTTCATAAACAGTGCCCTGTAATGCTGTTATCATTATTGTTGACCTTTTTTGGAATTTCTCCAGGTTATTAATGCCTTTTTAATGAGAATCATGGGATTTAAAGTGTTTTCTGAGCAGAGTTTACTCAGGAATTGATAGATTATTTCCTTTTCTATTTTTCTTTTCATCCCCCTATTGCTTTTTTGTCTGACATCTTACTATGTTGAAAGCAGAGCTATGCAAACAATTGATTTGGGGGTTTCTGCCAAATCAAAACATTAAAGGAAATCTTTGTTTCAGACTGAACAAAGGCCACATTCAATCTAAAATACTTTGAATGTTTGGGGATTTTTTTTGATGTTTTTACCCCATTTTTAAAAGAAGAAAGACATTTGTTAGTTTTCGTAATTAAAGCATCATTTCAAACAGAAAGTAGAAAAATCTGATTTTCCATTTTTCTGGCCATGTTTGACTTCAAATCATAAATATTTTTAGTGTTCTCTGATTTGGTTTTTTTTTGGTGACCAAATTACTACCTAAAATATTTTTTTCCCTCAGAGTCATTACTTCAAATACTTTTTGAGCAGTATTGAGTGGATAAGTCTATATATTCCCTGTGTTTATAAATCTGTATTTATGCATAGGAATGGAAAGCTAAGGGAATGTCTTTATTTTAGTCATGCAAATCTCATTTATTTGATTTCACTGTGGTATAAAGACATCGGTGAGTGGGTGGTGACTGAGCTCAGAACTGGAAGGTCAAGCATAATCAACTTACCAGGTCTTTGCAGATAGTGGTGTCATTTTGAACATCTGGCCTATTTAGGCAGTAGTATTTTACTTGCTTTTATGTACCTAGATATCTAAATCCTGATGAAGCTGTGCTTTAGATGTCTTCATTCTATTCTGGGTCTCACTTGAAGTTAACAATTCTGAGCTTGGGAAGAGCCTAGGAGAAAGGAAGAATGCCTGTCCAGTCCCTGTTCCGGTAAAGAAACCACAATTAATACTCATAAATAAAACCCAGCAGCCAGAACAGCTAGAGAGAAGTTGCCCAACTTAGGCAAAACTTCAGATTGCAGAGAAGTTTTCTCAGCTGTGTTGTGTGCAGGGTGGAGTCTCCTGATGGAGGGAGGAGCTGTGGGAAATTCAGGCCTGTTTGGATTTCACCCAGTTAGCAGGGGTTAGTGAAGATAGGCATTCCAAACGGGGTGGTTTCATGAGGAGCTGGAGAAAGTCATGACAAGCTGCAAGGACGGGACCTCATCTCTTTATCAAGTTGTTATTACTGGAGGCTGTATTCCTGGGGGTGTGATGGGGAGATGATGTGCAGCCTCCTCCCAGTTCAAAGCTAAACCTGGCCCTAAGAATCCCAGGTGGAGCCTTTCTTTCCCCAGTAAAGCAGAGAGCATAAAAGAGCAGTCATTGGGCTTGTTTTGTGTGGAACCTGATTTATGTGGTGTAGTGTGAAACACCCACCCTGGTCTTTCAAAAGAGACATCAAACTGTTCATCACTTTTTGAGCTGACCTGCTTCTAGTCCTGCCCAGAAACAAGAGTTTGGCAGAGCTGAGAAGCTTTGCTGAGTGAGACTGGTGGGAGGTGTTTCCCAGTTGAGATGGCAGCTAGGGAGAGCACCAGTTCCAAAATTCCCTTAACTACTCCCAGGAGCTGGAGACCCAGCCTCCTTTTGTACATTCAGCCTCCAGCCACTGCAAGGTGGACATCGCTTCCCCAAGGAGCCTGAAAGGTACTGCCTCTAATGTGGCATAAAAAACCATCAAACCTGCATTATAATAGTGTATTTTATATACACTATTACATAAAATCTAAGAGAAATGAAAATTCTGCCAGGTTTGTTTCATATTTTTTTAGTATTACATTGTCTTGCTTCCATGCTGAGGTGGTCTGTGTTCCACCTTTCTTAGATTCTGTAAATAATAGGAAGCTGTTGGCTTTTGAAATCTGGGCAGGCTGTGTTTGTTTGCTAGAGCTGGTGGAATACAGCTTGACCACGAACACACAAGGATTTATAAGCTGAAAAAGCACAGGCTCCTTGTCTGTCATTTGTGCTTCTTAACGGTAAGAGTGAAAAAAGCAGCAAATGATGGCAGTCATAACTTGAAATGCATCAGCCTCAGACCTACCTTGGATTTGTTACTGTAAAAAATATAGTTTATGCAACCAATTGATATACTGGGTAAGGTTTTACTGTTCCTTTCAATAGATGGCACTTGAACTTCATTAGTTTCTTGTAATCATTTCAGCATGCGTGTTACAGTAAATATTTGATTATCTTACAACAAATTTTGCTTTTCATCCTGGGATTGCAGGGTTGTTTCATCAGTTACCTCCCAGATATGTTTCTCCTTACAGCGTTTTTCCCTTGCCTGTTGAAAACATGTCAAACTGATTTAAAATGTTTTATGCACATCATAATGAAAACCGTATGTCTTATATTAAGGGTGACTAAGCAAAAGCTTTCACTTGAATCAGGTTTTGCATGCAATTTCATGCACTTGCAGATACACTGTGCACGTGGGCCCGTGCAGCTGCTTGCTGTGCCCCAGACAGCTTCTCTCCTCCTTGCACATGAGAACCAGATTTGGGAGATGTGTTGAAGGGGCCTCAGAAAGCCCCTTGTTAAACTTCTGCCACCAACGTGACGGGAGGGCTGGGATCTTTTCCCAGTCTGTGATGAAGTGTGCTGCCTCTCTGTGTACTGCTAAGTTATCCCTGCCAAGGATGACATTTTCCAGTTCCTAAAAATACTTTTGACCAGCCTATCCATTTCCCTTCAAACAGACCAAATAGTATTGCCCGGTATGTAAAAAAATCCCCTGAAGTGATACTGCATGGTTGCTTATAAAAAATACTTGTCCATAGGTGGATTTACACATATAATTTATAAAACTGTCAAATGCAAGTGTTATACAACTCTCAGTGTATTTTTTTGAACCTCTAGTCTCAATGTTTGTATTGAGGTTGGTGTAGGAAAGCAGCATCCTTCCATCTCTGATAACAAAGAGCCTTTTTGTTTGAACATGAAGATAAGTTCCCCAGACTGTTCCCTTCTGCTCCATGAGCATATGTTCCCCCTGACAAAGGTCACTTCAGGCTGAGAAGAGGGAATTTATGGGAGTCATTTTTAAGATGTTGTTAGAATGGCTCAAGCTGCATATAGAAGCACAAAAAAATAATTAGGTCAGGCTGATTTCTGTATGAAAAATCTCCTTAAAAATACATAAAGCAGCAAAAAACTCCAACTTGTAATGCTCTTTGTCTGTTCCAACATCCGCTTTTGGCTTCTCTACAAATCAGTGAATTAGAAACAATTAAGAAAAACACAAGCTCAGATCACAGTGATATGCAGAATATGCATGATGGCTCTCAGCCAATGTCAGTAATTAGTTTGTAGTGACTGTGTTTTGAGAGAAGAGCTTGATTGATTGTGGTTTCACAGAATACATAAGTCACATTATGTGTTCATGTTGAGATCTGCAATGCTTATAATTTGCATTAGTGCAGTTCAGATTACTACTAAAACTATTGTACTTAGATCAGAAAACTGCATAATGGGATTAATTATTTGATAACAATCCTTCTTTCAAAGTTAAAAGAACAAGCAAGAAAAATGAGCAAAAATCAAGATAAATAATGATTTGTAAAATCACATTTCGATCCAAAAACAGGGAAGCAGGATCTGTGTTGCAGTCCTTCCCAAAAGTCTGTCTGGTTTTGATCTAGAATCTTCTTGCCCAACACGTTTGAACAATTTATGGAGACCCACACCCAAAATTTTGCTCCACATCCCCTCTGACTGCATCTCTGCCAGCGGCCTGAGTTCCCAGCTGTCACTGGGCCATGCAGTCAGCTGAAATGTGGCCACAGCCCTGTCTGGGGAAGAGGGACCACTGTCGAGCAGGTGGGTGGATGTCCACCCAAGACTGGGGAGTGATGGCTTCATTCACTGGCCAGTGCAGTGGGATAGGGAAGGGATGCCTGTTGGTACCCTTAGGATTGACGATCCCAGACATTGCTGTACCCAGCTTCTTGCCATTATTTGTGGAGCACAACTCACAAACCTGAGCTCGATGACTACACCTCATATAAAAGCAGAGGGCTGGTTAGGTATTAAAATCCAAGATTCGCAGCAGAGAGCGTGCCAGGCACACCCACAGGAGGTGCCAGAGAGAAGTGCCCATCTCCCAGACTTAGTCGCCTGCCTGTAGTCCTGAGTGTGCCCACGTGCATGCCCTGGATTCACTGTGAACCTCCATACCAGAACCAGACTACCTCTGTGAGTGCAGGCATCCAGCAGGTTTCATCCCTTTGAAATACAGCCAGTGCTAGTGCTACCACTCTGTGCTGTGTCACAGCTGAGCAGTTAGAGCTTGAGGAAAAGGTCTGAGTCCAGTGCCCTCTTTAGACCAAAGGAGCTCAAATCTACACTTCTCCTAAGAGTTCCTGAACCAATGCAGCCTACTGGGCATCCTCAGCTTCCTCCCCTGGTGTTAGACCTCATTACAGTGGAGAGAGTGAGACACAGACAGAGCATGTGGGAGCAGCTTCTGTCACGCAAAGATTACAGCAGTCCACGTGGAGGAGAGCTGTGACCTGTTCCTTACTCTCAGGGTTACGTCTGCTTTTACCCAGTTACTGTTCAGTGTGAAATATAATAGTTAAGTCCAAAATAAGAGCCTCCCATACAATAATCCTAAGTCAAATAAGTAATAAGTCAGAGGCCAGGGACTGGAACCAAAACCCACTGTCATCTATGGTCTTGACACTGTGAATTCAGTACATTTCCCACTGGGAGACTTTGCCTTCAAAATGGGTCATTTTTAAGGGTGTTATCTGAAGAAAAGCCTGAAATGCTAAAGCAAGATTTCATCGCTTCCTTGCAACTTCTTTTTTTTACATTTGTAAGTGCATGTGAGCAGTGTAGTTTTCTTTCCTAGGTTGTTTGTGGTGTACAAAATCTATCTTGCAGGAACAACCCCCTATTAAACAGAAAAATAAAAGCAGCATTACTGCTTCTTGGAAATATACTGCTTATGCTATTAAATAGTGGAGCTAGATATGTAGCTGATTTAAAGCCCTCAAGATAAATTGAACCAAATCTCTTAAAAATACAGGTCCTTTCATTAGTGGGCATTACAACTGAATTCTCTCTACTTTTCCAGCTGCTTCTAATGACTTTGCTGGATATTTTTTCACACAGTGTGGCCCAAGCTCTGCCCCTGGGGTCTGTAAATCAAGCTATCTAGAGAGACAGCATACCACTTATTCCTCTAGTAGCTGCACCAAAGTGGTTAATATGTATGCATATTTTGGTCACTTTGCTGTATGACAGAGTGCTTTTGAAGGCAAGCAAGCTCAGCAAATTTAAGTGCTTTACATTTTGAGGACAAGCTGTTTCTGTCAGCACTGTTTTATTTACAGCTCTGTTTCACTGGTTATATGCAAAACCTACTTCAAGACTGATATACATATAAAGAGGTCATGTTTATGGAGCCAGAAGATAGCTAAGCTCTGTAGTTTATATACTTTGGCAGCTATGAAGCAGTGGTGAAGTTTGAAATAGGAAAGATGTACACAAAAAGACTAAATTTTAATAAGCCAAATATCTCTTGAGTTTTGGGAATCCACTTCTGCTGCTGAGCCATCAATGTACCTGTCACAGATATTGCTTGAACTTTTTCCTTTTTGCCTTATTTTAATCTTACTACTTTAGTAGCAAATGGGCAATAAAAGGCAAATAAGAAAGTCTGAGCTTTTTTCTTACAGAAGGAAAAAAATTAAATGCTAAAATGCAAGCAAAATTTTAAGACAGACCAGAAGATCGTACAACAAAGTATCCACCCATCTCTACTGGCTGGAAATTGCACACTGGGATGCCATGCTGCAGGAGTGCATGTGGGGTTATTGTGTGACCTTGTGTAAGAAAGGTAAATACTATCTCGGTATGCATATAAATACATACGTGACTTGGTATTTCTGTGCTTTCATACTGCCCTGGTAGGCCCAATGTACCTGATCTGTTCTACCTGTAAGAGGTGTGAGTGCAGCGTGTGACACACTCACTGTACTGCTGCTGTCCCTGCCCTGTGGCTGAGGCAGTGCCGAGGTGTGAGTGCAGTGTGTGTGTGACACACTCACTGCACTGCTGCTGTCCCTGCCCTGTGGCTGAGGGTAGAGTTAAAGGTCCACACCGCAGATGTGGGCGCGGTGGCTCCCTGCGCCGGTGGGACAAACACGCAGCAGTGCCAGCTGGAGGCGTACGGGCCCTGCACAGGCAGCTGCTTCTCCCGCTCCTCAGTCCCGCCCCGAAACCTGTGATTGCATCATTTGCAGCATGGGAAACCTGCCCTTGAGACATTCGTAAGAGCTTCCCGGTTGATTCCCGTGCTGCGACAGGACGGCGTGAGCTCCCCGAGCTGTGGTGGCAGATGCCACACGCGTCTGCCGGACCGTGGTCGGTCAGCCTGTGTGCCTCTGCCCGGGCTGCGCCCCCGCACCGCCCGCACGGCTCGTCACAGCTGGCACGGGCTCCCCTCTCCTCCCTCCGTGTCAGCCGAGCCCAGTGACTGTGGCGATGCTGTCAGGGCAGCGAGGAGCCGAAAGGCAGCACAGAGCGGGATGCTGCCTGCACAGCGCTCTCTGCTCGGTGCCGCAGCCCATCGGGCGCTAAGGTGCAGGGACAGCACTGGACTCTGCAGGACTTCACTCTGGCTTCTCAGATACCCATTCCCGGCAAGGAGCAACCCTAGAAAATGTGACGGTACTTCGCTGGCCATCCTCGTGCTGTTCCTCCGGTTGCACAGAGCAGTGCAGAGCTCTGCTCCCGTGGCGTGGGCGCGCTGCTGCTCGGAGCGCGCTGCCAGCGGGGGGAGGCCGCAGTGACGGGCTCCCCAGCATGGACACCGGGCTGGCTCCGTGGGCTGGGACACTGACGGCTGCAGCGGGGAAGAATATGGATGAGTGAACTCCGAATGACATACTGCTGAAGCTGGTGGCTCAACGTGTAGCATCTTTTGCAGGAAGGGGTTAGTAAAACAGTCCTTTTAAAAGGAAAGTCTCTATCAGAGCTAAACAAGTGTTATAACCAGTTAGGACAAAGGAATGCGGGGTTGAGAAATGTCAGTCTCTTTCGTAGTTAACACTAAATTAAAGGGCTGTTCTGGGGTTTACATGTGTGAGCTTTTGTCATTACGTAGTCACAGTGACAAAAATAGTCAACAGGTGTCCTTAGGGGGCTGTCAGCCTGGAGAATGGCGTTAGGAGAATGAGAAGCCATGTTCAGCTCCTGCCTGCACTTCTGCTGGAGAAGGAGTTTCATGTTTTGTTTAGATATTTGTAAGACAGAAGTGACACCAACCCAGGAGAATATGTTGAAATGGATATTTTATGGATAGATGCCATGTTATTTTGCTCAGAGATGTCTACCAAATTGGAGAAGATGTTTTTTAAAGTCTCCTAGTAACATTGCTGTCAAGCTCTGCTACACACAGACTTGAACATCCCTTATACACTTGGAACCATTACTAGCAGTGACCCCTTTAACTTATAAAATGTTCTCAAAGATCCTATAAATAGCCACATGCCTAATTTTAAACATAAGTAGTCTCCTGTGCTAAGTGTTAAGCTTGTGTGTAGCTGTTATTAGAACTGGGGCCAGAAAGGTTAGGTCATGCTTTGCAGACACAGTTCCTGGTCCCAGATGCAGTTCAGTCTTTCAGAAAGCTGCTGATGGAGTGGTTGTGTTTTCAGGCTCCGCTGGCTCTTACCAGCAGTGCCCAGCTCTGTGTGCTCCAAGCCAGGCAGGTCAGGAAGAGACGATTGTTAAGCATTGCTACTCTGCAATGCTTTCGATAGCGAGATCTGATTATGATGTGATCTACTTACCTAGAGATGAACCTTGGCTAGGGCTCCTGCTCTCTGCGCCACAGCCAGGACTTGCCTTGGGAAAGCTGCTGGTGTCTTGCAGGCACACTTGTCTGTTTTGGGGACCCGAACATCAGAGGTATGACATCTGTGTGACGTGATTACCTGTTTGGGTCTTTTTGAGAAAAGTAGTTTTGGGTGTAGTGTGATACCAAGAGATTAGTTGGAGTGTACATTAGTCTTGTAGATGGAGATGTTTTGTTTATCACGAAAACTCTGTTGCATCTTCGAACATCATATCCCATGACCATTTTGCTTCCCCAAGGAGAGGGTCACTCACATTTACATCTGTAAACATGATAAAAATACTCTGTGAAACCAAGTGGCTTTGCTGCTTTCCTTCCCTCCCCTTGCAAATTTGCACACAGCTCTGATCTGGTTATGGCTGTGGTGGCTTGGGTCTGATTATCAGGGGTGTTGTACTGGGTGTGGAGCTGGCTAGAGGTGCTAGAGCTGGGTCCGTGAGATCTGCTTTTGAAGAGCTAAGCTTTGTATCTGAGCACTTTGAAATCGGGCTGAGGAATATCCTGGGATGGACTGATGCAGAGGCACAGAGAAATGGGGGCTGGTCTCAGACATCATGAGGTAGGGAAAGTATTGGGTTAAATCCAATCACACCTTATCCTAGGGCCAGTTGCTAAGTGTTGCCATATGGTAAGAATGGTTGCTGGCTGTCTCAGCCTCTTTAAGGCTGTGAAGCCAGGCTCTGACAAAGCCTTTTCCCAGTCTCAGGTATTCAGGGTGCAAGATGCGCCCTTCACCATCAGCTCTGTGAAGAATATAAGAGGGATTGAGGACTAGAAGGTCTGTCTGCCACAGTGAGGATGATGGTAGCTGCAGCTGCATCTCCTCTGTGTGGAAAAGACAGCAAAAGTGGCAGGTTTGCAGCTGCTGTCTGGGGATGTCTGTCCAAGGGACAGCACCCAGAAATTCCCAGGTGAGAGATGCTCCCCCTGGTCAGCTGCTTAAAGGATGTTGGAGAGTTTTTTCCAGCCCCTCAGCTAAAATCACCATTCATTACTGTGGCTCTACAGCATGAGACCTGGGTATGGCTTAGGACATTTGCCATTGGAGTTACAAGTTGGAAAAAAATTATAGCTTTGGTGTGTTTTTTTTCTAGAGGATATGACTTTCTTAGTATATCTATCTACTACTGACCTTAGCAAAATGAGAGCAGTTTTCCTTGTATGTGCCAGAGCTTGTGAAATAAAAGCTGTGATCCATAGAAAATCAGTAATCAGGCAGATGACTTGGTACCTGAGAAGCACTTGAGACCTACATGTGATTCCTTGATTATTTTAAGGTTATTAGAACTGCCTCACTATGCTTCTGCACCACATGAAAACCTGCATAGCTGTGTACATACATATATAGATACACCATTAGCCTGTACAGGTTTATACCTATATACATGGATATTTATGTCATCTCAGAAAACAAAACAGAAGCAGCGAGCAGTGTTTCTGTATGGTTTAAAGTATAAGAAATACCCGGTTACAATGGTGTGTTGCTAATCACTGTGCTCCTGAAGGAGCCATGTGAGCAGACTCATTCATGTATCGATGGCTGTGAGAGAGCAAACAGGTTGTCACAACAAGTGTTCCTGTCTGAGACCTAAAATGGCTTCTGTAGTGTGAGGGTTTTGTGTCCAAATTTTTTTTTTCTGCTCTTGTTGAAGTGCCAGTTCTGAAGAAATGTTGAAAATCTGGAACAAATCCAGCTCTTGTCCTCAGGGATGTTTGACAATCCATGCAACTTCTGAAATTCACCCAGAACAGACAAAGGAAGGATGCTTATGATTCACTGTTATTTTGAAAACAATCTTTGAGTTATAATTTCCATCATGTTTTCACTCTTTCCTTTTCCTTTGCAGGCAGTGAAGCTGATTTTAGCTCTTCAAGCAGCACGGGCAGTATTTCAGCACCTGAAGTCCATATGTCGGCTGCTGGAAGCAAGAGATCTTCTTTTCCTCGCAAGTAAGCAAAGCAATTTTTCCTGACTATTGCTAGTGCAAAGATAGACTGCTGTGTAAGGCCTTGCATTTCAAAACAGTCAGGTTAACACAAGACTCTTGGGTAGCACACTCGTGAGAACTGCAATATAAGAAAGAAAATAAATGCTGTATTCAATGCACAAAAATTGTCAGTATGCCAGATCAGCCAACTGTTGGGGTTTTTTTTTTATTCATGGCAAGTATGGGAGATACAAACAGGTAAGGCAGAAAAGTCATTGGCTGGACTGGAGAGAGAGCTGGGTGGATGTTAGTTAACAGCAGTATTTCTAACCAGTTAACCTGAACGTTTTGGTCTTAACACTGTTTTATCTCCCTCTAAATTGTCAGCTTGGCTTACACCTTTTCCAGATCATGATCTTATTTTTTGTTGTAGGAAGTAGACAGTATTGCCTTTGATGTTGGATTTTTTTTCTGAAATACCCTTGCCCAACCTTTATATAACTACAACTATATGCAATTTAAAAAAAAAAAAAAATCATATCATAGTCATTTGTCTAAATGAACCTTTCATGGAAGATTTCTGTAAGATTTCTCCCTGTCATATGGGAATTGCGAATTCAGACAGCTTGCGAATACAGGGGCATTGGGATGGAGCAGCGCACGTTGTGTTCTGCCCACGCAATCCCTGCTGGTTACATTTTGAGGAGCAGGAGGAAGGAGTTCAAATTGACAGGACTGGTTTCCTGCCCTTTGTGGAGGAGCTGGCAGGCAGGCTGGGACCGGCAGCAGGATACTCGTGTGCTTGAGTCACACAGGCGTCTGCAAGGTCGCGATGTGCCCCAGCACACACAGATCATCAGAGCGAGGCTTCGAGAGTGCCTTCCTATCTGTGCCATGAGACTGTCAGGAAAATAAACACTACTTAAGTTCCCTCTGGATTACATCTAACAAGTAAAGGAACTGGCTGTGGGAAAAAATGTTATGAAGTATAATATGAAGCCCTAAAATCACCTTACTTTCAGTAAGATTCTGTATCATTTCATATATTACTGTGCATTTTAATATAACTTTAAAGTAGAGCATACTGACTTACTTCACTGGACAGAAGTCCTCTGTAATAAGGCTCCTTCAGATGTGCTGCTATGTTAAGCACAGTCTGTGCAAGTTCTGCCACACACCAGAGTTGATGATACACTGTATAAAGTGGAAAGAGATGTCTCGTTTGCAGTATGTTCTTTTTGAACTGCTGGACTTTACTCGCTGTGAAACACTTCAGTGTTGTCACAAACCACAGTCCTGTACTTCATTGTAAAATAATTATAAAATCACCCAAACTGCAGCAGTGTGATGAAGGTTCACAGCAGCCACTCAACCATCTGTTCCTTATAAACTGTTCCATTTGCAGAGAAGGGGAAAAAACCGAGCGAAACAATTTAAAGAAGAGATGTTGCTTCATAGTTCCGTGGTATTTGAATTTTTGTATTCAAGCCTTCTCTTTTGCTGGCTGAGTTTGCCTTTTTCTGATTTTTGGGGTTTTTTTAAATTTTTTTTTAAATCTGCCCTTTCATTACCATTTAGAAGAACAACTTCCATGGGAGAATGAAGGTAGCAGAGTAGTAGTGCAGGATGACAACCCGAGTGAGCAGGAGAGGGACACATCCTAGGAAGCTGTCCTCAGAGCACTCCAGCCCTTGGACAGCCGTCAGGCAGGGAGGATACCAACTGCTTTCAAGCACACACAGTTGACAGATTCTTTAATAAAGAATGGGAAAAGAAAGGTAGATATGTATGAGAAAAACTGGAGGAGAAAAAGAAAAGGCTGTGCTTTCCTTTGTCTCTTTTAATACTATTTCAGCCTGCTCTCCATGGGGTCCAAACTATATCTAACTGAATGAATAGCTGACCATGACAGATTAAGAACCCAGTACGCCAAAGGCAGAAAAGAACAGTGGCCCAAACAAAATCTGTTTTCACTGCACACTGTGATCCCTTGGGCTGCTTGCCGAGGAGCATGAAAGCAGTCTTACAGCAACCCTCCATGCACAGGCACCACTCTGCAGGCCTGGCCAGGGAAAGCTGGAGTGTGGTTCTTTTGGCATTAGTCCAGACCAGAGGCCTCTCATTACTTAACGGAGTCAAAGATTCAGGGAATGTGGATGATCTGATGGAGTCACTGGGAACTGTGCTGTCCACAGAGAAATGTAAAATGGCTGAGATTTCCTTAGATCACGTAATTCAGACTGAGAGTTCCCTGTCAGTGAAATAACATGCAGTGGCCGATCATGTCAGAAGGTTATTTCTTTCCAGTCACTCACAGTTATCTCTCTGGTTTATTGTTTAGAGAACTTTGTGTGTAAAATAGGACACATAATGGGTTGTGTGATGAGAATAATGCTTTCACCATTTTGGTTCTTCTCCAGTCGTGGCCCTTATGGTCGGAATAATGGATCTTTATCCTACAAGTCTGGAGCCAGTCCACCTGCTTCCCATGGAAAGGAAACTTTGTCAACTCTGTGCAAAAACCACCTGAGTCCTGCTAACATCCATCAGAGTTACAGGGCTTCTTCAGCCAGCAGCAGCAACTCAGGCTCATACAAAGGAAGTGACAGCAGTCCAGTGATAAGGCAAGTCTGTGTTTCAGCCTCCCGGTGTTGGGTACATTGATACCCTCTCTGCACTGTAGTGTGGGATCAGCTGTAGGAGTTGCTGTGCACGTCATCTTGCTCCTCAGCATAGCTGTGATGCCTTGAATAGGTGGCTGGCTTGACAGTCAACAAGGTGCTCCATACCGTGTAAAAGCTTTATTGTTTCAGCACTGTAAAATTCAAGTTTACTTTAAGTCAAAGCCCTTTGCAGGTGGTTTTCACTCCAAGGCAGGCTACTTCATGCATTTTCATGCCATCAGTTCTCGTTTACTGGTTCGTTTGTTGTAGGGTTCTTTTCACTTTGAAGAGAGTTGGGTGGGGTAGTGTAGGAAGCATGATACACTTGGGCGAAAATTCACCCCGCCCAGCCTTAGGCACCTCCCTAAGGAGTGTGGTTTCCTGTGCAGGAAAGAGCACAGATACCTGCCAGAGCATGTGACACATGCTGCAGAGAAGAAATGGCCACCAGGCTGCGGCTGTTGCCCTCTCTCCCAGACAACGTAACAGGCAAGCATGTAAGATACACACCCAAAGCTACACAGGATGGGTGTAGATTTCAGTGTGCTCAGCTTTATAACTCCTGTGTGGAGCTGAACTCAGTCCTTGTGCTGCCTCACCTGGCTGTGTCTGTAGATGGGTGCCCTTGCCCTGCCTGCTCTTGGGTACACCAGCCATTTGGGGTGAGGGGATGGCTAATTATTTTGAAGTTAAAAGACTCATTTGATGTAATGACACTGAAGCCAAGTACAGAAAAATAGTAAATTTTGCACTATAGCTACAAATCAGCTGTTTCCCCAAGTACTTTGGTTTGCTAGGGGGAGTAACTTGTGTGGACACCAAGGAGCCCCAGATGAGTCAAGCTTTGCATTTATCAGTCAATGGGATGTTTTTCATTCTGCCAGAACTTAAGAACTGTAACAGTGATGTTGTGATGGTTTGTTTCGGGTTTTTTCAGGCGATCGGGGAGATACAATTCTTGTGGTGACAATCACAGCATTAAGCCACAAAATCCAGAGCAGTATTTGACTCCTCTGCAGCAGAAAGAAGTGGCAGTACGGCATTTGAAAACCAAGCTGAAGGAATCTGAGAACAAACTTAAAGAAAGGTAAACTTCACTTCAGAAATCAGTCAGAAAAATTTATTTGGGAACGTTTAGGGGTGGAAATCCTGAATGTTTTTACTCATTTTTTGATCAATAATGTTTCCATTAAGAAATTTGAAATATGATCAGTCTGATTAGGTTATTTTCAGTATTTCAGGTTTCAGAGTATACTAAGAGGGTGCAAAACAAGGAATTTATTTATAAATATAGCTGTCTCTTTTTCCTTTTTGGAACTTTAACAATAGAATACTTTAAAAGGACAACTTTTTATGAGTCTGATTTAGATTGAGACCTTCTATACATAGAACAATTTCTACCTGCCAGCATGTATTACCTTAGTGTCCTGTTCTATCTCTCTCAGTGAAGTAAGACTGCAAATGTCCCCCTTCTCCCCAATGAAAGAAAAGTTCATACCCAAACCACTGTGCCCATTTGTGGTTTTGTCGCTTATATACTGATTTTTTCACAATAGCCCTTTGTATGGATGCTGAGCAAAGAAGTGACAATGTGCATTACACAGCAACAGATGTCATTTCTTTTACTAAAACTGCATTTTGAGAGCTGGCTCTCCAGCACAGACAGCCCAAGGGGGCACAAAGGGCTGTTTGAGTGGAGCCCAAGACAGAGTTTCAGGAGTCCCATGCTCTGCCTCTGCATCTGCAAGGGCTGGAACTGACATAGGAGTTCCCTCTCCTCACTTGCTCCCCATGCGCTTGCAGCAGCCTCTGGCTCCGTGCTGGGAAGAGTTCACTGAGCTATGTGCCTGCAGAGCTGAGCTCCCTGGCTGGCTGAGGCCACCACTGGCTCTGGCTGTACATGACAAGCTGCTGGCAGGCACTGGGGATGCATCCAGGCAGCTGTTTCCCATTTCCTCCAGGGCGAGGCAGTAGGGGAGATTTTAAGCACTGCACTGGTTAGGCCTGACCTAAAGGTCACCACTTGTGCCTCAAATTGTCCAGGATCATGGCACAGCCCACACGGCTGCTGGTTTTGTGGGGAGGTCGGTGACTCCCCTCAGCAATCAGCTGGCATATCTTGGCTCTCTCAGAGGTGGCCGCAAATGGCACCTGGAGAAATTTGCTTCCTTCTTGGAGCAGCTCAGCAGAAGAGCCATCGCCGCGTGGTGGGGCCTCACGTTGACTTTAACTGAGCAGTCAGCAGAAGTGTTAAAACATTTTTATTTTGCTACAGGGAAACCGAAATAGAAGAGCTTAAAGCTCAGCTGGGACGGATGAGGGAAGACTGGATTGAAGAAGAGTGCAATCGTGTGGAGGCAGAGCTGGCCTTAAAGGAAGCAAGAAGTGAAATTAAACAACTCAAGCAGGTTATTGAAAGTATGAAAAACAGCTTGGCTGAGAAAGACAAAAAAATTCAGAAATACTTCATAGACATAAACATTCAAAACAAGAAACTGGAATCCTTGCTGCAGAACATGGAGATGGCTCAGAACCACTCTGTGAGGGACGAGCAGTCCCTGGAATACACAAGCGACTCAGAGGGGAAGCTGTTAGCATTGTGTGCCACCATGCCAGACAGCCCCATCACAGAGGACCAGGGTCTGGACGAGGTGGCAGGCAGTGAGCTGCTTCTTAGTGAAGACAGAGCTAACGGGACTGACTCATCTGGAGAGAGTTTGACCACCTCTGAGTTGAGTGATCCAGCTCCCTTCAGTGCTGCTGTAAATAAAGAGATGCTTGAAATCAGTCTAGATGGAAAACTAACTTATTGCCAGGAGGAAGAGAAAAGCAACAACATGACAGCGGAACAGGCCATCCAGACTGACGTGGTGCCATATAGCTTAGATGTGGAGCAACTCATTCAAAACATCTTCAGAGCTCAAGACACCTGTCCTCTAAGCCCACCTTCTTCTCTGAAGGAATTTTCTCTTGGAAGCTTCAGTGATTCTGGTATCATAGTGGATTTAACTCCAAGTGATCCTAATTCTGCCATCCTTTTGTCTCCTATGGAGTCTCCATGCAGGAAGGTGGAGCACAGTGTTAATGAAAACCGTTTCATGAAAGAACTTGATTTTACAGAAACTCATGATGATGAAGCCTTTGAGCATGTCAATACCGGAATAAAGAGGAGATACTGGAGCAGCAGTCTCCTCGGGGATCTTCTGGCTGTAGCAGCCCCTGTTGTACCAACAATTGTGTGGGCTTTGAGTACTCAGAGAGGAGGAACAGATCCCATTTACAATATTGGAGCGTTGCTTCGTGGATGCTGCCTGGTGGCCCTGCACTCTTTACGCCGAACACCCTTCAATATCAAAACCTAAAGTCTACTCTGTCCCTGGGCACCAACTGGCTGAGGCAAAGAGGGATGAGATAGATCATAAAAGATTACTGTATATTCTGGCAGAGTCCATAATTTGCTTTTGACTATTTGATTTGCACTATAAATCAGTTCAAAAACATGTTCCTTGTTTCAAAATAAAAAAAAAAAAAAAAGCTGAACCTTGTACTTCCACAAGATGTTTTTAACTGGTATTTTTAAAAATACTGCTGCTTACAGAAATAGTCCTCCTGCTCGCAGGCACCATGTCCCTCCCCTATGCTGGTGACTTTCTGGTGCCAGTGCATCTGCACAGTGAACGTGATCAGGGAAATCAGGAATTCAAGGCTAGTGCTCTTTCGTGTTCCACTGCTGAGCTAGGATTAAGCTCAGTCACTCTCCCTGGATGGTTCACTGAGCAAATGTACAAGCACTTTGCACTGGCTCAAGGGTAGGGTGAGATGCAGAGGGAACAAATGGCTGGAGAAAGGTGGGGTATTTCTCCAGGCAGCACTAACCTTCCCTTAGGGTATCACACCTGTGCTCCAGAAAGCATGCTAGCGCTTTCCATTTGTTGTTCCAAGTGTCAATCCAATTTAGAGGTAAAACCCGTCTTCCCCAGGCAGCTTCCAGCACATTGTTTGTGCCTGTCTTGTGTAGTGCTCTTCTCAATCGTGCAATTGCTTGAGCATTTCACTGGTCTTGTGCATATACAGGGACTGTAACCAAAAATGTACATTGTTGGAAGTCTTAACACTTGTTACAATGATAAGTATAGGCGTGGATACACTTTGACTCTTAATGTTGTTTTAAAGTCTTTATGTATTGGAACCCAATAGTCTTTTGAGCCCTTTGAAATACTATGTATAAATGTATTGTGTTTTAACTTATTGTTTATTTAATTGCTTTATTGTAAATTACCTTTATAATCACAAGTTCAGTAAAGCATGATAGAAATGTCAAACGTGTGAGTGTTTTACTGTATAAAGGTATAAAAAAATACCCCATCCCAGCTGAGCTGTCGGGTACAGGCCAAGCTAGGGGAGGTACTGTATCGGGTACTGTTCCAGGAGAACAGAATTAGACTGAGAAAACCTGAGAACAGCTCCAAGTGTAAGCACTCACCAGGCTGATTAAAGGCTCCAGCCAGGCTGCAGCTGCATACACAACCCGCTCTGCTGCCTCACACTGCATTCACAGATGCAAGTGACCTAATCTTTAACCCAATGCAGTCATCTGGAAACCTCTAACTCCTCAGTCCTGCAGTCTCAGAACAATATCAGTCTTTCTGGCGTTTAACAGAGGCCAAGAAGGCCTCGTTTAACCCATCTGACAGTCATGTGGTCTCAGTGTGCATGCACTCTATGACCATCAAAAGATGAATTCTCCGTGTCCAAAACCTAAGATCTATGGATAGATCTGAGGACAGCAATGCTACCCAACAGGCAAAACAATGGGGTTTGTCTGGCTCCACCCAAGCTTTCAACACCACCTCTGGCCATTTAAACTTCACTGGTGTCCTGTTTTCTTCTTCAGCAAAACAAGTGCAGTATTTCCTTGTGTGACCCAGAGCAGAAGGGATCCAGAGAAGTCTGACTGTGTCATGTATTGCTCTGCAGCTTTTGGGGAGGAAGTTATGAGTGATCCACAAAGGAGGAGTATAATTGGCCATGTGTGGGGAGCATTTGCAACACTCAAGAGGGCAACACTGATGCTTACAGAGGTGACTTGCACACCTTTCATATCCCTGTGACGCCTGGGCGGTGAATTATTTTGTGTTTGCCGTAGAGAATCTAGAGGCTTCATTAAGTATTAAGGAAGAGAACTCTAACAGATAATTTGAAGTAATATAGTCCCCATCTAACAGAGATGGACATGAGAGCATCTTGCTTGCTTTGCCATAACTTTGTCTTCCATGCTCTCCCACCTTCTCGGGTGCCTGCAGCCATCTGGCTTGCCTTGTGACACTGCTGCAATGCATATTGCTCAAAGGTCACTTTCAAAAGCTTTTAAATTGTAGGGACACTAGGGCCAAAATTACCAGTTGGAGGTATTATTAATGTAAATTTTACACAACCATGGAATTTCATAATTCCTAAATATCTCTTCTTGGGACTGAAACACATTACAGAAAATTTTATTCCTACATCAAAATATGTCTGTGGAGGGCCAAGAGAGCAGTATTTTATACCTGATGTTACCAACGTCATTACAACGTTTGTAATGGATTTATTTGGATTTTTCTTTCACAGCCACTATTGTTTAAGTGATCGCTGCTTTGAGTGACAGTGAAATGCACCATAATGTAGAGGAAACAGTGAGCTTCAGCTCTAGATGCATTCATGGGTGACTGCGTGGGGTTTTTCTTGCAGCAAGAGGCAACAAAGCAGCAAAAACCTACACTTACGTTTAAGATGCCAATAGGCCAATCTCATAACCATGTTTTGGGCAGGCTCCATTTAGCAGCAGTGGTTTTATATGTGCTGTTTAACATACTAACACCAGAATAATGTCAAAGTTTCTTTCTGCCCTTAAGATTCCTCAGTCTGCTCAGCTCTCATAAGGCATTGAATTATGCTCAGCAAGAGGTGACAGCATTCCCATCACATTCCTGATAAAAGTCTGTGCTCTGATCTCTATCCAAAATTCAGCATGCTTCTAAGCCTCCACCCTTCCACTTCCATACTGCAAGAACATAGACAGCTCAAGGTGCCCTTTGTTAGAACATGCCTGAAGTACCATGATGCACCAGTCCCAGACTTTGGTCTGTGTTCCACGATCCAAAGAGGATATGCCAGTTGCTGCTCCAAACATACCAACTTAGATTTTTTCCCTCTAATGTTACACTTTAGTCTTATTCATGTCTCACCTGAATCCCGCTGGTGCTGTAGAGAGCTAGAGGAGGACCATCAGCCTCCAAACAGTTCAATAAAAACTCCCATCCTTTTTTTCTGAGTTTAGAAAATGCTCATACCCACACCCGTACCCCATTGGAAAGTCTTACCTCAAAACATGCAGGTGAGGAGGATCTGCAGCTCATATGCTACGGGTAAAATAGCAGATGCTTGAATTCAGGCTTATGGCATAAGAACCAAGTCAGCTCCTTCCTAGTCTGAAGGGATGCATATTCATAATCCCATTACACATTTTCTTTCCAACCCAGGAACAGAAAAAGCCTTTCTTTAATATTCAGCTTAAGAGGTACCCAGTATGCCCTGCTGCTGAAGATGTTGAGGCTCAGGCATTGACCCCCTTCCCGCCAGAGATTCATCTCTATCCTTCCCAGATCACAGAATGCATCAGGTTGGAAGGGACCACAATGGGTCATCTGGTCCAACCTCCCTGCTCAAGCAGGGTTATCCCAGAGCACATGGCACAGGATTGCATCCAGGCAGTTCTTGACAATCTCTAGGGAGGGAGACTCCACAACCTCTCAGGGCAATCTGTTCCAGTGCACACTCATCTGGACAGTAAAGAAGTCCTTCCCCATGTTGAGGTGGAACTTTCTGTGCATCACTTTCTGCCTGTTGCCTCTTGTCACCCTTGCTTATGTCCTTCTCACACAGCTGTTCCTAATTTCTAATTACACAGTTCTCCCTCCTTTCCCTGCAAACCAACTCTCTCTCCTAAATCTCAAACTCCAGAAACATGTTCAGCACTATTTTACATATGTCCTATATAGGAAGTGAGTTTTTTGCTCTAAATCCCATCAGACAAATGAACACAGGACCTGGCAAGCATGAACAACTACAGCACAGTCAAGGAAAGGACGATTTTTCAGTCATCCTGGCAGGTCAATCCTCCACAATCAAGAATATCAGTGAAGGCAATCAAGTCCAGCTTTCAGCCAAGAAAGAAAAAAAAAAGCACATGGCCAACATCAAAATATGAAAGAGAAAAGGAGGAGCATATGGCAGCAGGAAGGAAAGAGAACAAGTGTACACAGGGGTGTACAGGATCCCTCAGGGAACTCAAACCAATTGAAAAGATAGTAACAGAGCAGCAGCCTCAGGAAGTTTAGCAAAAGTGTTTTCATATTTGTCAAGGATAAAAATCAAGATATAGGAAGGAGGAAAGAAGAGAAAACACGGGAAAAAGATGAAACTGGTAACAATGCATGGCTTATCCCCATTCAAGAGACTTCCTCCAAGAGCAGCGTCCTCCCTACTGGCACCACGTCAGCACAGGGCAGAGATGGGAGGAATCTCTAGAGCAGCTGTGCTCAAGTTTCGCAGGTAGATGGAAGGAAGAACAGCAAAGCAGTACACAGCAGGAGGGAAAAGTAATGCAGGACTCCCATGCAGAAGATGGCAGCACCCAAGGGTTTTTAAAATGGCTGAAGGCTCAAAAATCAAACGTGATTTCATGATCTATTCAGGGGCTTTGTTTGCAACTTAGTAACTAGCCCACCTGTTGTTATTTTTAATAAATAGTATTGATTTAAATCTATTTTGTATTTATATTGTCTCAAATATAGCAACAGTAATCACTAAATTTTTTAAAATGAGACGTAGCTTCCAACAGATTTCACCTTAAGCAGGCAGTAGAAAGCCAGTTTCCTTGCCTTGTGTCAGCAATAGTGAAAGAATTCTGACTGGTACCTCCTTGCTTCTTGAGTGCTGTTAAAAGGACAAACACAGATTGTTATTAAAGTTTATTCATAAACTTTCTCATCTCCCATCCCGTCAGATACTGTGGAGGTGTCTAGTAGGAGCAGATTTGCTTGCTATACTGCTGCACTGAAGTCTGCACTTGAAGTAATCCGTTCTACTCCAGCCAGAACACTTGTGCAGAAAACATGCACAGCAGTGTTGGCTTCAAAATATATTTTAAAATTTAACATCTGAAAATTGCTGTCAAATCAGTTGACTTGTGCAAGATTTGAACCTATATGACAAGTATAGTGAACCTTTTTAAGAACTTTTGTCTGTGACTAAAGCCATTAATTCTTACTGTCTTGTTTTCTCAATTACTTGTACTCTAAGCAAAACTTGTGCCAGAACCTACCAGGACTTTGTTAAAAATTCTATTTTTGTAGGCAGGAAAGATCTAGTCACATGCCCCTCCTCCCCTTCCCATTCTCTTACACTTCCTGTGCTGTCCCCTGGGATGCGCAGGGAACAAGTCTCATGTGCAAAATGTGCTGAGGTCGCTCATCTGTCAAAGGTAAGAAATCCATACAACCCATGAATTCAGGGATAACAGCGCCCACGCAACAGAAGCTGGAAAAGGCACTCACTGAAGCACTGGGCCATAGGAAGCACACAGACCCCCCTCCTCCCATACCCCTCTTTCCAGCAGACATTAAACTTCTCCTCTTCACTAAAGCACTGTTGCCTTCTACTGCACATTTACCATTCACACTTCACCAGGGGAATTACAGTGTAAATACATACAGTAAGTGTACCAAAAATGGACCTTGAAAAGTGCTTGTGACTGAACTGAGAATTTTTACACTAGCTTTATTAACAGGAAGACACAATTTTTTTTTTCTCAATTACACTAACTATGCAATGAGTATAAGGTGTGAGGATTCCTATCTGGAGGAAGTATAAGAATTTCTGCTAGAAATACAAATTTACAATGTGATTAATAATAAAAGTGATTAAAATGCTCCCTTAACATTCACAACGTCAGCCTTTGTAGAAAAGGTGTACCACTCTTGTGTGGTGATGCCACTGCTGGTAGTCATTGCAGTGTCAATGTAAATGGGAGCACAGGAAGCTGCAAGTGACAAACTGACAAGAAACCCACTTCCAGTGTTCAGCTGTAACTTGTGCTCTACTGTTGCATAACCTACCAGGAGCATATTTTGAGTTGCAAGTCATCCATAACAAGTTATTTTCTTCTACACAGGTCAATGTGATCTCCCATGGAAAACTCTCAAGTGTTTACAAATACTTTGATAAAAGAGCAAAAGCAGACATTCTTTATCAGGCAGGAAGCAAAGGTTTCTTTAAAACTGTTTAATTACATGTTTCAGGAAAGCACAGACAATACAGGTAGATTTCCCAACACTCAATATTTACATTCTTTTCTCTAGGTTTGAGCTGTTCATTAAGAGTGTTTTTCAATCAACATCCTTGTCAATCACTTTTGCTGCAAAGAAGGGTGCTGGAAAAGAACTATTGCAGGAAACATTCCATCAAGGCATGATTTTCTGTGGGGCTTTTCTCCTTTTAGAACTACGTACTAGTAGTTCAAGATATTTTGGGAAAATCCTGGCTTCAAAGATGACCTGAAGAATGCATTGAAACCAAGCAGTGTGTTGAAGTCCTATAAATAGTTAAATCAATACCAATATGTATGTTGTAGAGCTGAAATTCTCTTTTCACTGGCACTGCCATTGCTGCCTGGTTTCTGTTAGGACAGTTTTACACCAATTTTGTTTTGTTCCTTTTTCATTAGCCTTTGTGCCTCTTTCTCCATTTTCTTTCGCTGTTGTTCTGCTGCTCTTTTTTCCCTTTCTGCTATCTTCTGTTGTCTGTAATTAAAGAAAACATAAATTGTTAAATAACACACACTCAAATGTCAGCATAGCCATACCTTAAGTTCCTGTCAATACATAGGTTATTATAACGAATAAAAACAGAGCTTCAGTCTATTGTCATTAGGCTCAGAACAGTCATTCTTTTATTGTGCTGAAGTGCTTTTTCCAGATTAATCTAGAATTGTAGAATATTCTGAGTTGGAACCCACAAGGATCATCAAAGTCCAACTCCTGGCCTGCACAGGGCCATCCCCATGAATCACACCATGTGCCTGAGAGTGTTGTTCGAATACTTCTGTCAGGCTTGGTGCTGTGACCTCTTCCCTCAGGAGCCTGTTGCAGTGATCAACCACCCTCTGGGTGAAGAACCCTTTCATAGCATCCAGCCTAATCCAATCTAGTTTTAGTCAGTAATTATTTTGCCATTTAAAAGCCACTAGCTTCTCAAAGATTCAGAGTAAGTGCATCAGTGAGAGTACAGGACAGTTGTAAGGCGTAGAGCAAAAACTAAAAATCTATCTAATGCTTTCAGCAGCAGCTCAGAAGTTTTGGGTTTTTGCTGGTTCAGTGGTTTGGGGTTTTTTTTGAGATTGTCACCCATTATTGTACATTCCACCTGATAGCCGACAGAGCTGTCAGTCTAGCAATATGCAGAGTAATAATATTTGCCACATTACAGTAGCAGATTTTTATATTCCCCACGTATCTGAACTGACGCAGAAGGGACGAAGTGCTATGCACACCAGCCAAAACGCAGAGACAGTAGAGCTCCAAAAAGCCACACAGTGTTAATGCTGCTGTTCATGTGCAATTCTGAAGGGAGGGATCACAGCAGCTCCCGTTTCTTTCCCCGGGATGACCCGCAGGACACGGAGCTCCTGCACACAGCAGCGGTTCCGTGCCCTCTGTGGCGGAGAAGCTGCATTCAGTTCTGCCCAGAGACAGACCTTCACCTCATCTCAGACACAGCAACTGGCCAACAAAAAATACAAACAAGCAGCTGCTATAAACTAAAAACATGTGAGCTTAACTGCTTCCACTGGGAAAAAAACTTCATTGGTAATATAGAGTCTGAAGTTGCAGATAGGTATCTAAAATTTGCAGAAGAAACTAAGTTTCAACTAACTCAAGTTAAATGAAAGTCCAGTTTATCATCCACTACACCAATTCATCACTGACTGGAGAATTTCAAGTGCATCCCAGGCCAGAAGCTGCTGGAAAATGGGGAAAAGAGAGACTACAGGAACTTCTCAGGCTCTGATAGCCTACTCCTCAGCACTGTCTTTCTGTATGCCTTGATTCCAGGGAGCATTTGACTTCATGTATGTGCTCATTTCAACTGTTATGCTTACACATAAACTCACCAGAGAGGCCACAGGATAGAGTCTTCACTGCTATTTAGCAGGATACAGCCCATTTTTGCGTGACTCAGCACTCCATTACTACACAAAAATTATTCTGGTCTTACTGAGCACCAAGAGGTATCAGACACAGCAGGCTAAGGGAGACCCTTACTTTTTCTGCACACTCATTTCGTTCTCCAAAAGCACCACTGGATTATAGTCAGCATTAGCACTCTGGAACATTAGGGGGACTCTGTCCTCTATTTGGCAGTCTGAAATGTTATACATGCTTCTTTCAAGTGTTACCCTTATGCATTAAGTCACCAGAGAGGCCACAGGATCTTCAGATCATTTAGCAGATCAAGATGCAGACTTCTAGCATTAAAAAGAGACTCCATACCACTTCCTTACTACAGTCTGTTGAAAACAGAGCCAGGCCTCTCCAGTACTATACTTTAATTTTATGTTAAATGTCAGATGTTAAAAGACACCACTGACAGCTACTGCAAGAGAAACTAAACTCAGAAGGTATTTTCTATCAATCTTGCTAAAAATCAGCCAGTACTTCACTAATTTACAGATAAACATTGTCATTTCTGTTTCATGAATAAAACAAAGGTTTTACTTCACCCAGCTGGGATACAGTTTACACAATGACCAGCTGTACTGAGGCAGCCAGCCATAGCTGGCCAAGTGGTAAGCCACAGAGACAGCTGGAGTTCTGATCATGTTCTATCTACTGGAAATATTTAGACACACATCCCTTCTATAATAGCTACAGTTGGATACTTTTTACTGAGACCAAAAAGAAATCCTATGAAAATTAACCATTTTAGTTAACCCTTTCAATAATAGAGATGAAAGGCTGAAATCTTTAGGATAGGTTCAACCAAATAACATGACACTTTAAAAAATTAAGCTTTTGGGAAACTGCCCTGCTATTGCCATGGAAGAGATCTCTCTTCCTAAGTATTCCAGAGCATGAACCTGACAGACGGCAGACAATATACCTTTGGCCATCCTGGAAATACTCACTACACAAGTTTTACACTCCAAGAGTAAACTGGCACATACATACACCACATAATTTTTAGCAGCTAATTTGTATACAACAAACCCCTGCTTCAGAAAGTTTGAGTACTACTTTTGACAGTCCTAAAAACATCTGTAATGGAATGTAGCAAGGGTTAAGTAAAGTACAATGCAGCCTCTGCAGTTAGCGAAAGTAGTTGTTTCATTTCTCAGTTAAAAAAAATAAATCAGTATTTTCATTGCCTTTCATTTAAGTCTCAGCAGACTGCACTTTAGCTATTATAGATCTTACTGAGTGTACTGATATTCTTTACAGGAAAAAATACTATCCTTGGAACAAAACCAACCCAAAAGCACATCATTCATATCACAAAGCTTGTATTTCAGTACAAGACCTGAAACAGTAATGAAGTTAAAAAAAAAAGACAAGGTATTGACCAGAATGTACACATAGATACCTGATTAAGTTTACAAAAATATTTGCATTACAACCCTATTCTCACATATTAAGCTGCTGCAGAGCACGACACAGACACAATAAATTGAATCAATTCTAATTAGGATTATTACATGGAAAATGGCTGGTAACTTCCCTCTAGTCTTATTCCACAGATTGAAAAAGTAAATTTTTCAAAACATTAAAATAAATAGTTGATCAGAATACTTTTTTTGTCAAAAACACCTATTTTCCTTAGAATGATTTTTGAATATATCATGTCTTTATTTCATATTATCACTATTGGACCACAGAAGCCATATACTTGGATTTAATGAGTAGAATTAGAACAGCCTAGGAAGCTAAAGCTATCTGAGGCTGGTTACCTGATGATGTAGCAAGCAATAAAGTTTGATAAAACCTTAAGTCACTACCAGTTAATCATTGTGTATGATTAACTGAAACTCAATTTGCATCTCTTTACCCTCCATACTCCTTAAAGGAAATGAAAGAAAAAAAAGAACACAAACTGAACAGCTGAAGTATTCACACTTAACTTTGTGCAAGACTTTGATTCTACATTCAGCCTTATCAGCTAGTTTAGTTAAGTTAGCTAGAAAAGCTTAGCTCCTACAGGGATTCCAAGCATATACTTACCACTTCATCTTCTATCTTGAACTATTTTTACCTTAAGCACATGATTATGATACTTTTTATAAGGACAACAAGAGGTATTTTACCTAATCAAGCTGAAACATGATCTGAACACAATAAATTGTTTGGATTGGTGGGGCATTATTGGGGTGGGGTTTTTTTAGCACCCGCATCCATGTGTTGTGTTGTTCCAATGTTCCAGTGATTTTCAGATTTCCCCTACTATCTCATCTACTAAATTAATTAGATCCAAAACGTCTTCTGCTGAGTACCAGTTACACAGAGATTAGATGCATAAAAATAATTTGTCTTAAGAGGCATTTAACAATTCTTGGCACTTACCAGAAAGGTGTTGAATAAACAAATGTGATTCTTTTACATGTAAAACCTTTACATAGTGTTATACCAATTTCAATTACCTAAGAACTTCTTCTGCCTGCCAAGCAGCATCTTCCTCTTCTTCCCAGGCATTAGTATTTTCTTGCCAAGTATCCAGGTCTCCCAGTTCAGGCTGAAACAAAAGAGAAGTTCTAAGCATATGGAAAAATTAGATAAAACACTGGTATGTGACTGCCAGAGTGGCTCCTGGATGACAGTAAAGTTTCCTTAACAATTATTTTTAATCTATTTGTTTTTTAACCTATATATTTTTAACCTTAATGCTTCAGGCTGACAGAAATATTTGAGGTATAGCAGTGCTTCTCATCTTACTGTCTATGCTGTTTTCCTGCTCTGAGTTTTTTCAGACAAAAGCAGGAAGGAAGTAGTGGAGTGCATTTTTAGCAAGAGGAACATAAATTGAGCAGATTAAACGAGTAGACAGTGTAAAAGATTTCTGGAACTGGCATGGACAAACCAACATGTACATCCACATATTTTTATGTCCAGTATCAGCTGAGTGACACTTTTACTCAATAAATGTCCTTTCCTGAACTATTTTCATTATGAACAGTACAAGGAGGTGGTATGATCATTCTGTACTGCTTCCTGCCTGCACCCTTTTGTGCACAATGTTAGTCAAAGGAGAAGCACGGTTAAAGAAGGCAAAGGGCAAGGGAGGGAGAGTATCTCCTGCTAACTGGCCAGGCTGTTAGGCAACTAGACAATTTTTTCAAAGGCTAAGGAGCAAAAATTAGGAGACTGTTACATTACAATCTCTACAGAAAGGAAGGGAAAAGCAGAAGGTTAAAAATGGGTCCAAGATAATAAAGCAAAGGTAACTCAGAGGCTTTCAAAAAAGCCTTCTACTCTTTCGTTAGTAACTTACTGTGTAAAATCCAAAACGTATAGTTCATAGCTTTAGCAGATTTGCAACCACATAAGAACATGGAAGCTTCTTACCTTTTTATCACTGATCTGTCATGTTTCTCAGCAGATCATATTGGACTACTTCATTCTTTACTCAATTTTAAAACAATTTAAATTATTCCACAACTATTCCCCACAACGCAGACCTTCGGCAGATTATTCCTCCCCCTACAGAACATCATTTAACCAACAAATACAAGATCAATATTTAGAGCATACTTACAGATTGGTGAATAAAAGGAATATCTTGTGTAGCTGCTAATCTGCTAGAGAATCCTGTGTTTCCCTCTGGAATCCCAAAATTTAAAGGCTCTCGTTTTTTAATTACTATCTGAAAATATTCAAAAAAAAGGAACAAAAAAGTGGTAAATCAAAGCACTGCACAGATTCCTTGGTGATCATGTATCTCTGTGCCTGTGAAGGTGCAGCTGCACAACACCTCACTGTGCCTCAAACCTGGTCAGGTTCTGAAAGCTGCACAGCCAAATGAACTGCTAAGTGAAAGATGCTAAAAGCAAAAGACAAGAACTCCTCCTGCCCCCACTAGCTTTTTCTTTAGTCACATGGAAACCTGTGACTGCATCAAGACAGAGAATGGGCACCAAGAATCACAGATCAAATAGCCACATCTCCCAGTACTCATAAAAGCTACCAATTATGTGATATATTCCTTGGAGAAATCCTGCTTCTGTGACAGGTCACTTCAAGGTACTACTTTTGAAGAGAGTGCTGTCTGCACAGTTCTACTGCACTGTAATGTGAGCTCTCTCAGCTACTCCAGTAGAGTATCTGTGCAGTTTCAATAGCTGCAAGTTCTCTAGCAGCATCAGCCAGTAAAGCTCTGCACTGGTTTGGCTGAAAAACGGTGCTTTTCCCAAAACAGTTGCCAAGATCACATATCCCTCACTTGTCTTGACTTCAAGTCATGAACTTTGTTCAGCCTACTTTGAGTCTCTGCTGCTTCCCAATGAGGGAGATCCACAGTTCCACTGCCTGTACAAATGCTAGCACCAATGCAAGAAAGGAAACAGGACTAGACAATCTTATTGAGCACTGACAGACTCTATTATTTGACTGAGGTTCTGTTTCCAAATAGATGAGTACAGATGAGTGGCAACACATGTAGACTCTGCCTCAGATCACAGGGTTTGTATTGAGTCATTCAGTGGAAATACAAATTCATAATGAATGGTGTTAACTAGGCCAAGTTAACAGGGATGTTCTTTACAGTGCCTGCAGTCATCCCTAGAGATACATTTAAACTAAACTCAGCATACAGTACTCAAACATGTTTTGTTCTGAACCTGAAGCTCATTCTATTAGGCAAAAAATGTCAATAGATATAAAGGAGAAATCTACCTCTCCCTAGTCCTCTTCCGTCCCTCAGATTTTGGGAGATCAAAATCCTCAGAAGAATTTAGTCCACAGAATACTGCAGATCTTGAATGTACAGAAAACTGACACCAGTATCACCTCCAGTTCATAGGACCACAGGAAGATTCAGGTTGGAAGGGGCCTCAGGAGGTTTGTAATACAACCTTCTCCTGAAAGCACTGTCAGCTCTGAGGCTGATGAAAGTCCTTTAGGCTTATCCACCTGGGGCTTAAAAAACTTCCAGAGATGGAGGCTACACAATTTCTCTGGTAATGTGTTCGAGTAATTGTGAGGTTTTCCAATTGACTCAAAGGCCTGTAAGTACCCAGCTAAAAGATTTGCACTTAGAAACAAAATCTGCAATCACCAGATTTTAATCAGCATTTATTTACAATGTTGATGCTCCTGTAGAGATGCCCTTCCATCTTGTCTCCATAGTAAAAATGGATATTTGAAGAACAAGCTATTTGGAAATACCAGTTCCCTAATTCCAGCCTCCCCAATATAACTTGGTGAAACAAATTACCATTGTTTTCTGAAACAGCAGGGCTGCTCCTTCAGACTTCAGTAGAGCAAGACATGGAATGTCTTTGTTCAAATAAGGATATGAGCACAAGTGACTAGAGGGTTCTCACATTATACTTCCCAGAACTTTTAGACTATGAAACTACTCATAAGTTTCTAATAACATGAAGACTAAAGATGTAAACATGTGATAGGATCACATTTGTTAAGATCTCAAAGATCTTAACATTGGACATGATAAACTATGCACCAGCATCTATTCTCATTTACCAACAGCACCAAGTTGCCAATTTACTTATAGCCTATTTTAAAGCAAGGAAAACCCTCCATAAGTATAGTTGAAAGCATAATACTTACTTTTTGAGTTTTTCTTATAGTTGGTGTCATATCTTTGAAATAATCAGGTTCCGTTTGTTCCAAAGAATTTTGCTGAGCAGCCACATTACCATTGCCACCTTCAATCTTCACACTCGTAGGTGCATCTTCATCCCATGAAGACCAGTCTTCTACTTCAGGCTGAATAAAAGTATATGGTACCAGTTAATATTATCTGCAGATACAAACTTGTCTTTTTATATCTTGCTAAGATATATACTTAATACTATATAGCATACATAACAGTATTATATCTTTCTTGGATATATACCAATCCAATATTGTGGGACTTGGATAATCACCCTGCTAAGGGATTAAGTCACCTACCACTTTCAAAATTACCTGTTTAGGAACAGATGAATAATCCACTGTGGTTGGCAAAGTTATTTGGTCTCCACTTAACTTTCGCCCTCTTCCAGACCTGAAAGAAAAATGTAGGATTCCTCCAAGCTCTGAAAACATGAGCACTAAGTTTAAAAAAAACAAAAAAGGAAGTCTGAGAACAGCACTACTGAAAATAGCCACGGCTAAAACATTCAGTGCTTCAATTACCTTTTTATTAACTACTGTCAGTAAAAGTCTGCTAGGCAAAGGAATTTCATCATGAATTTAAAGTGATGTTCACAAGAATTTCAAAGTGCAATTTACTTTTCTAATTGCAGCGAAATAGAGGAGAAATAATTCTGAGAAATATGAAAATGGACTAACTCATTTGCATAATTCAGTTACAATTTTTAGACTGTCAGTACTTATGAAGCAAGCACTAGCGATCTACATTGGTCAAAGAACTATTTCTACTGTAAAATGAGAAATTTTTTTATTTGTCTTAAATTTTAAGCTGTGTCAAACAAATAGCTTTCTGAGAGGCTTGACTTGAAAGCCCCTCTAAAGCTCTTTTTCCTTCAAAGTCTAAACAGAGGTAGTACAAGATTATGCAAGTTAACAGCTTTTGTTCAAGTCATGCTTCTACTTAAAGAATACTGTTTCAATGCATTTCAGCAACTATATAAAGTAATTTTAATTAAAAACAACATTAATGCATTGCAAATAAACCACCTAGATATTTACTTCATGACAGCATTCAAAGATCAGAATAATAATTAAAATATTCTTAGCTGACATTCACTGTATTTTAACATCTCACAACACAACAGAATGCAATTCAGGCTCACACTTAAGTTTTCCCCAAAGAATGTAGGCTCCGACAGCAAAGCAGTCATGTAATTGACCTTATGTAGCTTGGAAAATTTAAGGTTTTTTCTTACTACTGATGAGAACAAAACTGGGAAAACGTCAATTTTTAGTTTCTATCCATTAGCTTTAGCATTAGAGAACATACTATCAACTCTGACTAGTTGAATTGCTTGTAATATCACCTCTGCTGTATGCTGGTGAGTGACTAGATATGGTTTTTTTACTTTAGACCAAAAAGATTCCTCCTTAGGAAGGGTCAGGCGCTATCATTAAATTTTCAAGTTTTATATAATTAACTCTAGCCCCTTTACAAACTGTTCCTTTAAGTTGAAAAGCAGCAGAGTTTAGGGGTAAAGGAAGGTGAAAACACTGTTCCCTCGAACACATTAGAGACTTCTGGTTGACAAGATTTACTTGACATCTCTGAGGAAACCCAAGCTTGGAAACATCCTCCTTCAGACCTGTACAACATACAAATCTTTAATACTATTTATATTTAATACTATTCTAAGCCATCTCTTCTGCACTTAGTTTCTCTCTTTATATGATCTAGAAGACTCTAGCCAGTGGCTTGTAACAAACATTCATCAAGTCAAAATGGTTACACTAAGAAGGCTGAAGGTAGGAGGAAAGAGCTTTTGTCATTCAATGTTGGAAAGAACGTGGTACCCAGAGCAGCACTGAGGAGCGCTACGTATCTCCACTTCTTCTAGGAAGGGAACAAGATGCTTATAGGAACAGCTGCTCCACAGCCATCATTAGGTACGGATCACTGCTCTGAATGCCAAATGCCTCAAGAATTCTTTGAGTTTTTTCTCTTTATTAATAAGCGGAATACTAATAATCCAGACTTCTCAGTTGGAGATAACTAGAGATTTTAAATGGAAGGAAGTGTCATCTCTTTTTATACTTATACCTCTTATTTCCTGAAAACTGGATTCAGGCAGGCTGTTGTTTATCAATAAAAGATTTAACTAAAGAAAGGACTAGTACTATATGTAACCTCTATGCTACCTAGAAAGTTGCACAATCCCTACAGGCACTGGTTCAAATGAAAACCTAATGGAAACTATGTAATCTAAGTAAGCACTAGCTCATATCCATTGAATTAAAATGCACTTTTAATTAAATCCCATTTGCTGGTTATTAAGCATAGTTATATGCAGGGCTGCACTACAGGAAAACAAAATTTATCAAGCTACACCTTGCATCTGACAGTAAACAGAAGAAACATCTGTAGTTAGTGGTCTGAATTAATTTGATCCAGTGACTTGCTTATGTGAAAGATTTAAAATTTTCATTTCTTCAACTAATTGGTCTTCACCAAAGAAAGGGTTTTCTACTTTTTGTAGTCTGAAGTAGTTTCTCAGTTGTTCAAGATGACAATTCATTTAGAAGTTGGAAAAAAGGATAAAAATACTGTCACTACACTTACAAAACAATTATCTGCTTACAAAAAATACTTCTACACTTAACAGGACTGAAGGGTCCACATAATATAGAAATTAACATCAACTCAGTGTTTTGACTTCTTTTAGAACTTGAACAGCAAGTATTCTTAATTTAATTTGGAATTCAAATCACAGAACTAAGGATGACATCTATATAATTGTATGCAGCATTAAATTTACCAACAAGTGAAGAGCTTCCTCTTGGAATAAGTAAAAGTGAAGAGGAAATAAACAGTTATTTTGTGTCTACCACATATTCTGCATATGCTTTAACCTCACTGGCAAAGTAGTTGTCATCATACACAAAAGGAGAATACATTTCTCTAGATTGCTATTTGTTTATGTAAACAACATGCTGCAGAAGTGGCAGGAAGCACCACAGTTCATATGACAGCACAGCGCCAAGAAGATCTGCCTCAGGTACTCTGCTAATGTATTACTGAACTCTCTTACTCCACAATGTTAACTCTTGAGGGTTTTTAGACTGCTTCTAAGTACTACTGCAGCATTCATGAGTCTACAACTCAAAAGAACGCCACATATGACTTAAAAAAGTGCAAAAAAGAAGCCATTATTCATCATTAGAAAGAAAAAAAAAAGCAGTTCCCTTGAACTTCAATCACTGTCCTCCAAACTTTTGAAAGAATTTTCAATAGGCAGAAGAATTTGAAATCTCAGGCAACTGTTTTTTGAAAAACTGGTTAAGAATTGCTTACATTTACAATGAAAGCCTACTGACTGATGACAGAGTGGATGATCCCATTAACTGAATCTCTTAAAACACAAAGTATCACTTGCCAAGTACTTTTCGAAAATGTGCAGCACAGCTTTCCTTCAAGTTTGACATGGCATAGTTTTAAAAGCCATTTTAAAACCCTGTCATAGCTGTTTACAAAACCTCATTCAGCTGCCATACAACAAAATACACTCACAAATACACTACACAGACTTTTGGAACGCTAAATTAAATTTAGAGCAAATTAAAGAATGAATTTGATTTAGTTTTCATCTGTCTTGATTGTTTAGCAATTAGTAAAATCAGAACTGGTAAAAGTGGTGGGTGGGTGCTGGGAGAAGGAAAGAAGTGCAAGAACCTGTAATTGAAAAAGAAAAGGCAACCAAATTAATTAAGACATGTTTACCTGCATATTAACTTTTTAATGAAAGAAAGCACTGCTGCCAGGCAAGTACAGACTTTAAAGAGTCGAAACTGTGTTATGGCCATGGTGAGAAACCCTTCCTGCAAAAGAAAACAGTTAGATGCAGAGGATTATACATCTTTATACAATACTTAAAGCCAATTCCCTTAGTTGCTGCTAAGCAAGGAGCATTCCGTGAAACTATTAATGCAAGAAAAGAGAGCAGGTACCTGGAGCAAAGATGCTACCTGCCTACTATCAGGATATTTCACTGGTGCAAATGATACAAGTACCTAATATATATGGCCTTTAAAGAAACTGCACAAAATCGCAGGTAAAGTCACAGTTAAAGACACTCTTAAAGGGGAAGTGCAGGCAGCCGTCTGCAGTGCCTGTGCAGCTGATCTGTTTCAGACACTACCAGTGGCACTGAACACTGGCAATGCAAAACAGAATAATCATCACAGAGAAGCTCTTGCTTGCTTGAGCATGTCTTGCATATACAAATTATAGATTCAGTCAGTAAGTGAAACCCCAAAATTGGCTGTTTAAATTTACCCTCCATTTTGATAGAAATGTATGATGAGAACATATATTGCTTATTTTACAACTAGTCTCACTGAAAAATCATCATCAAAGAAAGACTATTCATCCTATGTGCACTACTGCACCAGGTAACCCCCAGAGCTATTGATATTTCTCTGCCTGACTGGATCATGATAGCAAACACAGCCAAGAAAAAATTCATCTCTGGCTGAAGCCACTCCTGTTTGTAGCTATTTTTTCAGTAACAATTTGATAATCTAGAGAATTTATACTCATCATATCACATCATTCCAACACACCACCTTCAATAGCTACAGACTGACTCAGAATAATCTGCTGGAATTCAAGGATTCCTTTTCTCTTCTACAGGTGAACATTTCAGAGTAAAGAGGAAGAGGTTAGGCTTCACAAATAGCTTTTCATTATATACATCTACACTTGTAACAACATCTTCTGTTGCAAGTTTAACATACCTCCTGGTGAGAAGAGAAGGCAGCCCTGTGACATTTTCCTCAGGCCATGAGTACTCCATGGAAGGACAGCTTGATTTCAAATATGCTATGGCATTTAAATCACTTTTTATATTCCAGGCTTTAAGTTAGGAAGAGTCAGGAAGGTGGATCATTAGGTAGGCTGCTCCAATACTGTCCTGAGGATTTTATTAAAAAGGTACATAATGGGATTTGTGAGCTTCACGGAGCATAGATTTATTTTTATTGGTGCTCATTTGCTAGATAACGTAACTACTATTAAACACTGTAGTAATATAGTACTGGAACTATTACTTCACATATTGTCCAGAACAGGACTTTCTACTACTGAAAAATCATACAGGGGCTATTAAACAAAGGGGCCCCTTTACTGCAAAATGGAAGGCTTAAGTCAACAGTAACCATCAAATTACAGACTGCACTACCGAGCTGTAGCTCAGGAGAAAGGCCTCATAGGACACGTATCACCTCTACTTCAACATCTGTGTTACCTTATTTCATTTCATGGGAGACTTAAAAATGTAGAGAACTTTATACAAGGTTGGATTGGCTCTTCATCTAACAGAATTAGAAAGCAGTCATTTCCCACAAAGAAGCAAGAACAGACATTGTCCGACACATTCAGCTTTTAGTTCAAAAGATTGGACCATCATTTCATATTGCGCTCAAGCACTTCCTTACCTTTCAGAATGAGCAATGTTGACAATATCTAGATGACAGAAGAATGCATCAGTCAAGAATTTGAATGATTATGAAATAATGAAGTTAGTGAAAGAAGAGTGAATAATAATTGGATGGAAAGTTCTCTATCCTAAAGGGAGAAATTACTGCAAACTAACACTGAATTGGTGAATGATATTTTTAGGAGAGGCAGCTAGAAGTTATCTACCTGGGATTTGAGGCATGAAGAGCACATGACCTATTGAAATGATTATAAAGGTACATCTTTTCTGAAAGGAAGCTCACTCCACTCTACCAGAATTCATCCTTTTATCAGCTTGGGGGGCAGGAGGGAAGGAGTAGAATAGTATTTAATATCAGCAAGAGTAAAGCTCTTTTCCCTTGTTCAGGCTATCTAACTGCTACACTGGACAGTACAGACAGATCCTAAATTTAAAAAACTCCCAATTATTGACTGAGAAAGTTGTTTTAGGATGCTACCAAAAACCTTTGCAGACTCAATGTTATTTATGTTTGAGTCAAGGAACTAGGAAGATTATTAAGTGCAAAACTAAAGCCAAAACAATATTCAAGTGTATCAGTTACAAATACATGTATTTCTATGTGTACATATAAATGAGCCCAGTTTTCAACTAATCTGTTTTTTCATGTATCGAATTGTATACTGTATTGAGTTCTCAATATAAAGTTAAACAACTGAAAAAACCAGAATCCACAAGAATTCTGGCTTGCGGACTCAGTGGACTTGTGAAGTCCACTGTTGACAGGAATTAACCACCAGAAGTTAATCCATCTGCCAGGTCATTCCCATATGTGAGAGACTACACATCCAGTATCTCCAGTGTGCCCATCTGGCAGAGTTCAACAGCGATCATCATTGCCCATGACAATCAGATAACTTGCACCTCTCCACTTTCCAGGTGTCAGGCAAAGATTTCAGAGTTAAAACGAGACATATGGCCCTACTTAACATATTTGTGATAGAGCTGCATTTCATTTCAGCTGAGCTAGAACTAGGCACTTCAAAGGCTGGACTTGATGATCTTGGAGGTCTTTTCCAACCTTAGTGACTCTATGATTTAAGACAGTAAGTACTGTTTTGCCCACCTCTTCACTGAGCATTGATTGCAGTCTTCCCAATTAAGCTCCATACACTATAAACTGTCAGATGCACAACCAGAGATTTGTCAACAATATGCTATCAGCCAGCCATAGTAACATTAGCAATCACTCACCTTTAAAAAGAACTTTTCTCAGTGTACCTAGTTTTTGTACTGCTATTTATGATATGAAGCAGTATATATGTATTCATTTTAGCAATATGCTAAAAGCTGTTTAAAACAGAATCTTGAACCAATTATTGTCTCAAGGTAAGGACAAGTCAAGCATTTCCCCTTTGTCTGAAACAGCACTTGAAACATGTGCATTGTTGCTCTAAGAACAGCACTACCTGAAAAGTTAAAGGTTTGCTAAAGGTTTTGAGTTTTGTTTGGTGCCTTTTGGGGTTGGGTTCTTCTGTGTTTGGGATATTTTTAAGTTAATTAAAGTTCTCAAGGTAAACCATTTTATATTCTGAAGTAGTTGTATGAATACAGATGTATACAGAACCCTAATTCAGGCCACACCATTCTGTCTTTCTTTTCTTAAGCCTTTCCTTGATAAACAACCCCAAAAGGGACTATGACTGTATCAGCAGTCAATTACAACACAGGATGACAGAGATATAATACAAAGCTGCAGTGCTACATCAAGAATCCTAAAACGTTTCTTAACAGATAGAGGCAAATGTGTAGCACTGGACTAAAATTCAGGAAATCTGGCAGGAGTTGTCTGCCAGCCTGATACATCCTTCTGCGTTATCACACCTCATGCCTCAGCTTCCTATTTATAAAACAGGATAGAGATTTCCTTCTCCCACTATTGAAACTGCTTCTAATGTACTGTATTTATCAGACTTTGTGTCAAATGAACTTTCATTACACCAGATATAAACAAGCAAATAAATCAAGACATGAATCCTAATCAATTTAATATTCGTGGTCAACTCAACAATTTTGTAACAGACACCAAATTTAGCTGGAGTATGACTTGTGCATCTCATACTGCCTTCCATTGGTAAAAAGTCACAACAGGTGTTCACATGGAATACGAGCACAAACAGGACTAAAAGACAGCAGCCACAAGATGTTAAACACTTTAGAGCTAAGTCAGAAGAATGAGGCAACTTAAACATTTTAGGGACCCATAAAGGAAATAGAGTGAAGGGAGGGAAAGTTCAGAATTTTATTGAACATTTTTACATTGCTTACAGCTTGCAACAGTGGCCTCATTAGAACTCCTGGCACCTCTGGCTCCACTGACAGTTGTCAGTGTAGTCCACCCTCAGGTGGACTGGTTAGTCAACTATGGTGCAATAAGCAAGACTCTCACTGTTTATCACTGTATGATAAGTACACTGGCACCTGGAGAAACACTTCCTCTTTCATATCTAACTGTACACACAAATACCACTTAAACAGGATTTCTACAGAGCCAATTCTAAAATAAAGTCACTTTGGGACACTAAAATTATTTTAGAAACTTGTTTTCTCCTAGTGAACTCATCTTTCACTGTCAGTGAAAAAGATGTAATATGGTCGTTATAGAGCACCTATCCTGCTCTCCTCTGATCCCCTACAATGCCAACTGATTTGTACTGTGCAGCTTTCTTTACATATCATCATTGTTGAAGTGCAATTTCCACCTTGTATTACCAGTGTCTTGTGAATTGATTACATTTTCTTTCACATCAGCTCACTTGTGATTCTGGAATGTAAACAGGAGCACACCTTGGAATCAGTGATTTTAGCCCATATTAAACACAGCTAGATAAATAACCAGATGATGACGCCTAAAATAACTTGTCTGAAACTGAAAGGCTCCCCTCCAATTTACATAAGGAGACACAAAAAAAGCTTCACCCTCCTAAAGCAAAATGATAAGTTCATTTCCTAGTACAAAAGACTAACACAACCTCGGGTGTTTAAATTTGTCAGCACCAAAACTCCATACTGGTTCAGTGGTGCTTTTGTGTTGTCACTAGAGCAGCTGATAAAAACCTAGCAGAATTTCAGTGGTAAGGATAG
Organism: Edolisoma coerulescens; assembly: GCA_013397115.1. Lineage (NCBI taxonomy): Eukaryota > Metazoa > Chordata > Aves > Passeriformes > Campephagidae > Edolisoma > Edolisoma coerulescens. The sequence continues at coordinate 1,608,961 of VWZW01007671.1, read as the reverse complement.
AATTTCTTAAAAATTTATCTTGTATGAAGTTCAACTTAAGTAGAATGGCAACATCAACCTAAAGATCAGAAGTAGGTTTATAGGGAGATGGAATTCTATGAAGATTAGTAGATAGAGATAAAAAACCTGTTTTCAGGTATACAAACCCTCCTCCAAATCATGAATGTTACAAGATTTATAAAGACACTTCGTATTTTAAAAAAGGCAATATGAATTGAATAATCTTGCAATAATGATTCAAGAACAGCTTTCAGTTATGCACTGAAAGACACAACCAGCACTTCCTGCATTTCAAAGACAGCAACCATGACTCTGTAGCCTAATGAGAGGACCCACTGTTCTCTTCCTGGTTGATTTGTTTGGTTTCTTGGTTTTTTCATCGCTTTACATAGAAACATAATATTGGGAACACTTGTGTGTGGAGGGAAAAAATCCTACCTGTCTTGACCACTGAGTTTGATAAATAGACACATTAAGTGGCAGCATGACTGAACCTTAAAGCCGTGCTATTATGCCATTAGGGAGAGAAGCTGGATCAAAAGGGAAGATCAGGAGGCATCTCCTCTATCTAACTGTAGGTCAGTGGTTGTGGGATGTTTGTAAAGGTACTGTAGTTTTAACACTGATGTTCCAACTTTCAGTGCAAATACCCTAACTGGGCAGTTGCAGTAGCTGGGACAGAAGACACTCACACGAATCACAGGCAGAGTAAAGTCATCCAAGGCACTCAAATCCAGAAAGAGATACTATCAAAAGCTGCAGAAGATACCAAAAGTCAAGACAGAATGTTTGTCTCTCCAACTAAAGGCAGCAAAAATTGATGACTGCAGGCAATTCATGAGTTATTTCTAGATACCAAACACTGATATACAATGTAAGGAGTTTCAACTCTTTTTTAAACACATTACTCCCAGAGCCATAAACCTTCTACAGTAATACCACCATATCTCACCCCTTCCTCTCCAAGAAACTGAATATAGCTCCAGCTGTACTAATGTGAACTCCTGAAGCTTTCTGTTCTGAATTAGAATAAATTCTACTCTTCAAGGCAATATTAGTTAAAATAGAAAGTTTATGTCCACTAACTGATCGGTTATTCTTTGATAATTCCTTACCTATTGCCACTGTCTTCTGGAAACCCGCATAAAGAACACAGATTGAAGTCCTGCAATCTTGTGAGACTACATTGTAACTTCACTCACCTTTGCAACAAGTCTTTTACATAATGCACCAATTCATGTAACTCACTTCATAAAACTGAAGTTCTCAGACATAGAACTGGAGTTCAAGAGACCCCAGTTCTGTTCCAGTCCTTATTTGCCATCCTGGACCTAAGTTTTCTGTAACTACATGGAATGCCAGAGACAACAAATTTACACACCCATTGTTACTGCCACAAAATCATCTTGCAATGCCTGTCTTGACAAGAACCAGCTATTTACAAACAATGCACGCTGCATGACGGCCTAAAGAAATCTTTGCACTGCACATATGTATTTCCACAGAGCTATAAAGCAGCAAACTATGCTATTTTTCATTAGATATGCAACTCAGGCACTTACTCCGTGAATTCATGACCAAAAAACAGTGCCCTACCATTCTACTAACCAGCCAAGGCTTGAATATTATTAGAAATGGCACCAAGGCCAGATAGTAGCATTTAATTTTTCTGTGAGCTGTTAGAGATTCTTAAGTGTTTAAAAGTGTGCTAAGAAACCTTCACATTATGTGTTATGAAATTTGCCGGTCAGGATAAACAGTAGGTAAACCCAAGCAGCGCCGTCCCATCACCAGCTCTGACAGGACATGTGCCCTCGCCCTTTGCCACAGGGTGCCAAGCCCCCAGACCCCAAACGCTGCCTATCTACGGGTCCGCCACTTCATGTTCTTCCCAGCCCATGAGATCCCCGGAAGGGGCCCGGCCCAGCCGGGCAGAGGCCGCGGGCCTGGCGCTCCAGGGCCGGCCGAGCAGCCCCGCCGCCGGGCGAGGGCCGGGGGGGTGGCGGCCAC
>VWZW01007671.1:1415775-1606946 GCA_013397115.1 Edolisoma coerulescens | reverse complement strand
CGCCCCGCTCCGCCCGGGCCGCGGGCACACGTGGCCGTCCGAGGGCCTGGGGCAGCGGCCGGGGGGCTGTCCGCGGCCCGCCTCGCCACCGGCCTGCGCCCTCCCCCGCCCGCTTCCTCCCGCGCCCACAGTGGCTGGGGGGGTCTGAGCCGGCTCTTTGTCCCTCCGGGGAACTGCGAGAAAACGGCTTTGGACTTTAACCGTGTCGGGTTGTTGCACACGTGGCATTAAAGGTGTTCCTCTGTGGTCGACAGGATGCTGAGCTGTAAATTTGGCAAACCTCGCTGAAGTTGCTTCTGACAGGTGCAGCCCCGGTGTCCCAGTGTGTTCACCGAGTGCTTGTCCATTTTAATGGCTGGTTAAGTAATGTTAAGGTTAATGTGAGGTGTTCCAGAACTCTGTGTAAACCTCCAGTTGTCTTACACTCGGTAGGTGAAGTAAAAGAATGTTTTGTCCCTTTCTCCCAGGGAAATCTAGTCAGTTCTAGAGCAGCACTAATACAGCACTCCTTTCAACTCCAAGCTGTAGCACTCCCTTCTTTGTGTGCTCTTACTGGATGCACTCAGCTGCTGTATTCCATAGGTGTGTTGGGCAGTGAGGAGATGGAGATGGATGATAGGAGGATGGCTCTTGTGGAGAGGCACTGGTATCAGACTGAGTTCCTTCATTTCCCTTTTCCATGTCCTGACAGACACCATGACTTCATTTCCACAACTCTTCATCAGGAATCAGGCCCCAAAGAGACAAGGAGCCAAACATGATACAGCTGGCCATGGGGCAAGGACCCTGTCAACCAGGACACAAGCAGGGTGGTCTGGGGGCAGCACAGAGTCCGGACTACCAGGCAGGTTTCTGGTGATGAGGCAGATCTGAGGACAAGCCAGTGAGTCTGCACTGGTCCAAGATCAGTAGAGTCCTTAGCAAATCGGGACACAGTTGTGGCCAAGCTTAAGGGCAGCACTCCTATGATGTTGCTGAGGTGGGGACTGCTACCCTTATGCCTGCAGAACCCATCTTCAATAAGAGAAACTCCTATGCAATGCTGGTTTTAATTTTAAAACCCTTTCAAAGCCATTTGTGTAGCAGGGGTACACCTTTCAGTATAACTTTCTATCTGAAGCGGAAAATGGAAAATAATCTTGGTCTGCATTCACACAGAAAAGCAAAACTGCAAGCATGACACAGTGGGAAAGGTCAGGCTTTGAAGATAGCCAGTTACGTTTCTTTTGAGAACACATTCAGGTTTTGGCATTACAGTCTATATGTTCAGTAGGGAATATGCCACAGTGAGAAGGAAGCATTTTAATATATGCATATAAACATCTACACTTAATACAAAAACTGCCAGAGAGGCTCACTCACACTATCCTCCTAAATGCACAACAGACCTGTGTGTGGCACTTGCATTAATGAAAAATGCTAGAAATTGGCTGACCACTGATGGAAAATAACTGTCTTCTCTAAAAACATAATAATGCAGTTTCAAAATTAGTAATAATATAAACATATCTTAATTTCTAAAAGCAGCGTTCACAGAGGTAAATACTTCCTTGTTCAAAAATGTCATTAGCCCTCAGCTCTGAAGTTTTAAACTTGGATTCCTTTGGCTCAGTTAATTTTCCTAAAGAGATCTTCTGAAATCTTGTATATTTCATTGCCACATCAAATGCGGTACTGCTATAGTAAACTAATCAAGTTTGTTAGAGAACTATATTTTTTTAATTAATGCTTTTCCTTTACAGATATTAAGATTTAAACATATTACATCACATTACCTGACAATTTCCAAGTGTGCTAATGTCACTTCTTTTACATCTATAGCAATTTCCATCACTTCAAAGTTTGATAGTTCCATCATCCTGATGCATTCATGTTTCTACTTAATAACCTCATTCTGTCTGTAAAAGGGATACAGTCTCTCAATATGAATTCTCCCTCCTATGGGATATGTGCTTCATTTGTTTGTTTGTTCTCTCACTTAAGTCATTTATTAAAGCTACAAATAGTGTTTTAAATAAGAGTGCCTTTCCTCGATTACACTCCTGTTGAATTGTGTAGTAATTAGAATTTTACATTTGCAGAAGAAATTATACCTTCAATAAGTGTTTGATTCTGGTCAAAGTAGAGTTTTCATAGTTCTAAGCACAGGAAAATTGCAGGTTTTTACTATAAAATTCAGAAGTAATTTTTTTTACTGCTGCTACAAATTTAATAATGAAATCATCTTGAAACTCCAGATGAAAAGAGGCAGTTCCGTTGTTAGATACACTTTCCATTCCTTTGTAGTATTCCTGAGCACCTATTTTGGGTAATATCTAAGTATCATCCAAAGAATTTGCTTAAGTTTAGACAAATGTGTATCCTAGCCTGTGTGAAAATCTGACCCAAGTGAGTAGCCAAGTGGTCACGAAAGCTCCTTTTCTCTCTAAAGGTCTTCCTGGCTGAAGCTATACTCTCCTCTGCCTCTGCCAGCATATCTTAGATTCCTTCCCTTATTCCCACTAAGGCTTGATATACCCTCTAAAGGAAAATTCCAGACCAGTGATCTTGGTAAGAGGCCTTTGTAGGAAAATTCAACAAACTGGCTCTTAGCAAGCATATAATATCTAAAAAATAATATTCGTAACTTTGAAATGCAGCGTGCTCCAAGTAGCTCTTTTGGAAGCAATGGCCAAGAGAGGCCAAAGAGCAGCAGTGACTGCCTAGGTCTGCCTGAGCTCAGACAACTGTGCAGGTTTGGTCTTCTGCTGGACTGGGCAGTTTTGTTGCACCCCTGAGAATGTTTCAGGGGTTCTCTCTCCTTTAAGCGTCTCTCTCTGAGGCACTGACCTTCACACTGGAGCCTGGCCAGCTGACAGGACCTTTTATGGGGCAGAACCGCCAGTCAGCCTAGAGGAATCCCCACCTCAGGTTGAAACTGGCAGGCTGGTTTTTTTTAGTGTTGTAAAGAACTTAGAGGTGATAAAGAATGTGTGATTTTAGCCTAATGCTGAGTAATATCCTGAAGAGACTATCCTGGGTTCTCCTCTCTGCTGACAGCGTCAGCTCCTTCTTCCTAGGGTGTTTCTGTATTTAATGTGATGAGTAAATATGCAGAATAGATGGTAGGAGTGGGTACCAAAATCCAGTTTTCCTTGTCTCTGCAGTATTACTCATATTTCTCAACTAAAAATTCAGGAGAGGATAATGGGACCTCTTTTTTATACAGCTAATTTATCACTTCGTCACTGAACAGAAAATCTTCCTTTCCATCCTGTTGTATGAAGCCATTAAGTAATCTTTCCTGACTTACACACACAGCCTGTCTTTTGTGCCTATAAGGAAAAAAAAAATGCATTAAGTTCAAGTTATCAGAAGCTGGATCCTAGGCACTGTTCTAGCATTTGAATTCAAATCCTCTAAATACTTAAGTATCTAGCATGTTGCTTTATAAAAATATTTATCTACATGGATATATTTGTGTGTGCATGCCTGAAAGTGTATTATTTGCAGGAAAACTGGAGAGAGAGGGCATAGAATGGAAACATAAGGTCATGAAATTTTGTTGGCAAAAGCATTTAGGAAAGCAAATTATTTTCTTCTTAGGGTTGTTTTTGGTTGATTTTGGTTGGTTGGTTGTTTGGTCAGTTGGTTTTTGAGGGGAGAGAATAATGAAGCTGTTCTTTGTTACTTCATACTTCAGCATTTGTTAGAGTAATTTCTACGAATTTAGAAAATGCAAGTTCCTTTAATTCAAGCCCTTTGCCACATTAAGTTATCTAATTTCAAGAAGAATTATTCTGAAGTTAGGAAAAGAACTTAATAGAAAAAAATTAATAATGAATCCTCCCTTTTCCCATTTTAAAACAAATCAATTCAGAAAAAAAAGACCTATGTTATAGCCCCAAAACTTCAAAACTTGTGTTCTTATCTGAACACCTGCCTGCCAAGACCAAGTGGCTTTTGGAAGTATTGAGTTCCCAAAATTTGTCTAGACACAATGCCAGCTTCAGACAAAGTTTACTGTCTCAGAAAATTTGGACTGGGAAATCTAGATCCCAGTTGTGATAGGGGAAAAAAACCACAGGTCATTTTGAATATAACTGTGTAACCTCATGTAGATACAGTCTAAAGGAGAGAGCAATCAAAGAAGGGATATGAGGAAGTAAAATAAATACATTTTTTCATTCATTATACAACGTCCTCGTGAGGGGAAGAGGAGGGGCAGACACTGATCTCTTCTCTGTGGTGACCAGTGAGAGGACCCAAGGGAATGGTCTGAAGTTGTGCCAGGAGACGTTTAGTTTGGATATCAGGAAAAGGTTCTTCAGCTGGAGGGTGGTTGGGCACTGGAACAGCTCCCCAGGGAAGTGGTCACAGCACCAAGCCTGACAGAGTTCAACCAGCATTTGGACAATGCTCTTGGGCACATGGTGTGATTCTTGGGGATGGTCCTGTGCAGGGCTAGGATTTCAACTCAATGATCCTTTTGGATCCCTTCCAACTCATCTTATTCTGTAATTCTGTGATTATCAAGTTTTCCTGTTCACTTCATGATAGTGAGAAAGCATTTTAAGTTATATTTATCATTAACAGCAGTCAGTAGGCTGAAACTAGGCTTAGATCACACTCTTTTTGATCTTTATTCATCAAAGGAAGAACGGTCCTCTTCTGGCCAATGACTATGTCATGAAACTCCTCCTGCAAAATATATGTCAACAGGTATTTTGAAATGTAAGCTGAACAACTCAAATATTAGCAAATTGATCCAGGGTTTGGGCAGAAACTTACCTCAGAACGAAATGTGCATGGAAAAGTTAACAGATTAGCTAGAAACAGCATTTTTCAATCCAGGTTACAAAAAAAGATTTTGTAATGCTTAACTTTTACTGCCTCTTCCATTGTAGCTTCCAAGGACAATGCATTCCACCCAGCTACACCTGTGTTTGGGGCTAACAACTTACACTTGTGTTCAACTAAAGCAGCATTTCTCTTTGTGGAAAGTGTTTATTCTGGCTTTCCTTTCTCTTATGGAAGAAGCTGAGCAGCTTCTGCCAGCTCCAGGGAGCATGCATAGGTGAGTACTGTATTTCCAGAAAGTTTGATTAACTCTGAAGTAAAGCAGTTCTTCCTTAAAGACATGTTGTACTCAGGAAAGCATTGAAAAATGAAGGATCCACCATACTTCTCCATAGTTTTTTCTAGTTGATTAAGCAGTTGTACTTTTAAATTTGAATTTGTCTGACTTCTATTTTCATCTAATCTTTAATCCTTTCTCTGTTGAAGTTTACTTTGTTTCCTTTTTTCTCCCTGAGAAGATTATGACCCATCACAACCATATTTTGTATCAGCTTTCTTTTCAATAGAATAACACTGGGAGATTTTTCAAGCCTAGCTAGCAGTGCTAGCCCTCTATAATTCCCTTTTCTCTTTCAGTACTCCATTTTTTCCTGCCTCCTTTCCAAATTGCAAGTTGAGCATCAGACTCGCCATTGCAGCATACAAAGCTAGGATCAGTGTTATGCTCATCTCTGCTCATATGTTGTCAAAGAACCCTTGGAAGCAGATGCTGGGTTTTTCCCTATGATTTCCAGTGCAATTGCTTTCCAGGGAATTGTGTTGCTTTTGCCCTGAGCACTAGATGCAAAACCCCAGCAGGATGCTGACTTTGTACACAGGCAGTGGATGAGAGCCAGGCAGCAGAAGAGGCCAGGTTACTCTGCCCTTGTCAGTGTTCACCCACAGGCTGCCAGACACAGATTTTATCAGCAGCAACTTTGTATCTTACGTCAGGATCGGTGATTGAAAGGATGGATACCTGTTTCCTAGTGACTCCAACAAACAGAAATTAGAAGGGATTTCTTAGAGGGACGTTTTTTATGATCTGTTAGTAAATCACTTCACTAGTTATAAGGTAAACATAAAAAACATTTTTAAGAATAATACTGTTCAGATGGAAAGCATCATGGTAAATGTGAAATAAGCTAAAGTGAAATTAGGCCTTTTGTTATTCCAAGCAGAATATCAATTAACCTATTTATTACACTAAGGTGGTGAAATATAAATTATTTATGAGGAAAGGAATTTGTTTTTCCTCATTTTGAGCTCCAGTAATTACACATTTGGTTCTGCAGCCACAGCTGTTTCTTTTGGAAAATGAATAGCTGAGAAAAACAGTCCAAGTAGAACACAACTCTGATTTCAATTGCAAATATTTAGAAATTTAAATAAAGCCAAATAGACCCAGCAGGTAGAAACACTGGATATTTTTCATTGCTCCAGTGAAAACTCAATCACTAAGTTAAAGCCAAACTCTAAAGGTGCTACAATTAAATATATTCCATAAGATGATGACATTGATGAGATAGTGCAGAGCTGTCACCTCAAAGGACCCTCCAGAGAGAAATCAGAAACAGCAAATATTTTGTAATAGCACTAATAGAGTCTCACTGGATTTAAACAGACTTCAGATGTACTTGTTCTCCAAGTGATAAAGGTCCATACTGAAACATTAGGGCAGGAAACATGAATGAAGAAGAATGGGGAGAANAAAAAAAAGGAAAAACCTATGATAGCAAAATCATTCTATCTAAGATGTGAGTAAAAGTTTGACATCCTGGCAGAAATTCTTGGTGATGTCACTGGTTTTGTAACATTTTTTGACTGGACTATGTCAATATAGAGAGGGATTCATGGGAGGATAATTATCAAACAAATTTCAGCTCATTGTGCATTTCAGACCCCTCAGGGCCTGACTAAGGGATAGGCTAAGCTAACTTTTTTCTGTTGGCCTTTCATTGACAGCAGTAGAACTATTCAATTTGCTGACACATAGAATTTGGATTAGTGGTCATCCAGAGCTATACCAATTTTTTCTCGCTGTTATCCAACCCATTATTTCAATGTCTGTTTACAAACTATTTTATTTTTTGCAGACTTGTCTACAAAAAGACAGAGCTGAACCAGCTACTGGAATGTATATGCACTGGGCCAGCTAAAAGTGTATTCCCACAGTTAAGGTAATCCACATCAATTCTGAATTCTCACTTTATGGCTGTTTAGTTCTGGGTGCTGTTGGCCTTTGTAAGGAATCAGTGCATTTCATGACATTGAAGATGCGGAAATTTTGAAGAAAAATTAGTTAATGCATCTATCTGTCTGTATATGCTAGAGGTATGGAACCTTTAAAAACACAAATCATTGTATTTTTCAGTGTGTGAAAAAAAACCTCAGCAGGACAATGTTCTGACTGAATCCTAAATGTTACTGTTTTCAATACTCAAACAAATGAGTAGAAACTGGGACTGTGGAGGGAAGTTAGTAGAACAGGCCAGCCTAGGCATCTGAGAATAAATCTGCAGTTAAAACAAAAATATGAGGCCACTAAGAAACCATCTCTCATTGCTGATATCACCACAAATCTAACTTCATTCTTAGAAGATCTATTGAGATACCTCTGACCAGGACACTCCAGTGTTATTTGGGTCTGCACATGCTGTCCAACATGCTCCTTCCCCAGCTATTGAATGGAGGCTGCACTGGTGTGATTAACAGAACTCAATGTGGGGAACAAGTGGTGTTGGGCTGCTCACAGCAAAGAGCAGCCAGTGGTACCCTGAGACAGGAGCCACTGGTGTATCTCTGGAATGCTGTCACTCTCCTCTTCCTTCTGGGTCTCTGAATGCTCTTGCATTTTAAGCCAGTCTGGGCAGAACTTTACAGCTTATTTTTGGCAGCATGTGAAAGAGCTTGTTGTCAAGCCTTTAAAGTCAGATTGGTCAGCACAATTTTCTGAAAATTTGTACAGCGTTCAGTTTATTCTGTGCCAAGCATGAGCTGCCTGCAGAGGACTACATTGCACTTACAGCAACTGCACTTCAACTGTCATGTTCTAGGTGGAGCTTCAAATGTTTACAGATGGGACAACAAGTCTTCCACAGTTCAGTGTATGAATACCTTAAATCTGGCCCTCTCCCACCACAGTGAAGGAAATCAGGTGGTAGCTCTGAAGCAAGTTAATTGTGTGCCCATGACATGCTGCAGCCATTCATTAAGCAAAGACTTTTAAAGTCATGTGCAAAACATTGAAGACCATTAGCAAAGACCTCTAAGAACGAAAGAGTAAAACTACAGCCTTGCCATATATAAAACTACAGCCTTGCCATATATAAAACACACTCAGGTAGCATATATTCTGCTAGATTGTGTGAAGAAACATTCTGTACTCCATCAGCATTGGGTAAATCAAGTCTGGAATGAAGAACTCATAATAATTATATGCAATTCAAATAGAACATACAGCAAATAAAGTTACAAACAAATATTGAATTAACATACTGTGCTGGTTTGGCTGGGATAAAGTTAATATTATTCATAGTAGCTGTTATAGGGCTGCATTTTTGATTTGTGCTCAAAACACTGTTAAGATAGGGGTGTTTTCATTATTGCTGAGTAGTGCTTACACAGCATCAAGGCCTTTTCTTCTTCTCACCCCACCCCACCCCACCAGTGAGGGAACTGGGGGTGCACAAGGACTTGGGAGAAGACCCATCCAGGAACAGCTGACCCCAACTGACCACAGGGACTTATGGTGACATCCTCAGCTCATAAAGCTGGGGGGAGAAGGAATGTAGGGGGATATTTGGAGTGGTTGCATTTGTCATCCATAGTAACTTAGGCAGAATGGAGCCCTGCTTTCCTGGAAGTATCTGAATACCTGCCTGGCAGTGGAAAGTGGTGAATGAATTCCTTGTTGTGCTTTGCTTGTGTGCATGGCTTTTGCCTTACCTATTAAACTGTCTTTATTTCAACCCATGAGTTTTCTCACTTTTAGTCTTCCGATTCTCTCCCCCATCCCACTGGGTGTTGGGGGGAGTGAGCGAGCAGCTGTGGGGGGCTGAGTTGCCCGCTGGGTTTAATCCATGATAATGAATGCAAAAACACATTTTAAAAAACAAGATGGATCTTTAAGTAAAAGAAAGAATTTTCTTCTTTCCGACCTCCACCATTATTTCACAGCATAGAGGCAGTGACATACAGCAAATATGCTCAAACTGCCATGAAGGTAGACTTAAAACAGCACAGGCAAAGCCCTCGGGAGGAAGGATCTGCAGCCACGATCCTGGCTCTAGTGTTGTCACAGTCTTAGCAGGAACTTGGTCTTTGTAGACAAAAGATGTTCATGACCAGTTACATCTTGTCCCGTTATGTTGGCATGGCCCTGTTTATACCAACTCCTGTCTACTGCCAAAATTCACCTTTGGCTGTTGCTAGACTTTTCTCAGACCTGTTCCCCCGTCTGAACAGCCTCTGGAGCCCTCTCAGCCGGGCACTGTCGCTGTCATTGTGCCCGGCCCCAGAGCCCTCTCAGCCGGGCACTGTCGCTGTCATTGTGCCCAGCCCCGGAGCCCTCTCAGCCCGGCACTGTCGCTGTCATTGTGCCCAGCCCCGGAGCCCTCTCAGCCCGGCGCTGCCGCTGTCGCTGTCGCTGCCGTTCTGCCCAGCCCCGCGCAGGTGCCGCTCAGGGCCGAGCGCGGCCTGTCCCAGCGAGCAGGCAGCGAGGGAAGCGCTCACTGTGCTCTGCGCCACAGCACCGCGATTCTCTCCTCGAAGGCCACGGGACGGGGCGGCAGCGGAGGGGCTGGAGAGTGGAACGGGAGCCGCCACCACCCTCCCTATGCGCGGGGCGCGAGTGCCGCCGAGCGGCTCCTCAGGTGGGAGCTCGTAGCAATGATGGAACAGCACAACCCACTGGCACAGGAATGACTTTATAAGTGACAGTTTTTACAGTATTCTTCTAATTAGGAGTATGAATATTATGTTGAGTCAGTAATTTTTCACAGTAACCATCGAGTCACAACAGTATCCGATTGCTCATTCAGTTTCTGCTTATGCTTCTCCTCCACTTTATAGCCTATTCAACACCACAAATACAAGCTGGGAAAAATTAAACATTCTCGCTTTGAAGCCCCTTTCCTGATCCTCTCTATTCATCGAATTTATTTTTGCAGCTATTTGTAGACCTGGCTGATGTGACAGTTCCAGATACAAGAATTGAAAACGCATCATGTTAAGAGACTTAAGGTGGCAAATTATTGAACTATACTTCAATTTCAAAAGGCCCCAAAGATCCACATAAAAAAAATTACCAGTAATATGGACAAAACTAGAAAACAGTAGTTGTTCAGAATTAGAATAGCAACCCAAAGTAAATGTGAAAAGAATTGCTGAGGAAAGATAAAACTGCCTTTTCCTTGAAGAACTGAACCTCTTATGAAATGCTGAGTAAATACTTCCAACCCACGCCAGAGACTTCAAACAACTCATTCTCTAGAAAAGAAGTACCAAAGGAACGTCACCAACAGTTTCATGTACTCTTAACTGTCTCCTGCTTACTGTGGGAAAATCAGAAAGGATATGCTCAGGAGTATGTCATATCCCATTTTCCACACTTTTTTTTACCCCTTTCTGCATTTCTGGTCAACATACTTGTTAATTGTGCTTCTTTTTGAAAACCTTTGCAAGGTTCCACAATTGTATAAAGTTATGGATTATTAAAAACTGGAACAGGTGACATCACATTACAGTCCACTGAGAGACAGAACCACCTTAGAACCATGTGTCCACAAAATTTTTTTATTAAAATAACACCAAGTTTAAGAAATCGATGCAGTGCAAAGAAAAATTAATGATTTTCCATCCTTAAGTATGTAAACTGCATTCCAATCCTGACATGACTGACATAATGCAGAAACACTGTGTCCCAGATGAATGTCAAAGTTAAAGACTGGCATGCTGAGCAAGGAAAGTTCTTATTCTTTGCAAGAGTTCTTTCTTTACACTGTCTGGTACCAAAGCTGAAACACAAATAAGAGAGTAAGAAGTAAAAAAAGACAAAACAAGAAGTATGCTAATGCCATACTTTTACAACAGCTATTTCTATTCTGTCATTGTTGCAATTCTGTTAATACCTAAAGTAACTGAAAATACTTCATTTTCATATAGCACATCTCTATTTTTCCCATTTAAAATAGACTAAAATTGGGATCTATTGAGATCAATGTTGTTACTGGTAGGTTTTTTTGCCTATTCATAGTCCAGAAAATTGGAAATTTTAGAACATCTGTGTTGCATACACAACTTGGGACCATTAAGTCAATTATAAAAATGAATATAGACATGACTAAATAATGTAATCTGCAAAAGTACTCTGAAGGCTGCTACACAATACAAATTCCCATGTTTTATTTGTAGTTAATATTAAGCTATTAATATTTTATTTGTAGTTAATATCAAGCTATTAACATGTTTCCTTGAAATAGAGGTAGGTATGTTGTTTGATGTACTACATCCACATTTGTATTTTCTTACCTCTGCCTTTGGGAGTGATTTCTGCCACCAAATCATCAACAGTAACATGCTCTAATCCTTTTTCTTTAATGACATCTGGGGAAGACCAAGACCGATATTTTAAGTCTTTTAATCCATTCATAAGATGACAAAACCTGTGCTGGTGATTAAGAGACAAAACCTGCCTACATAGTCATGGGAGAATATGAAGTAGCATGAGACCTAAATATAAGTTATTAGCTCAGTACCTACTGCTTAGTACAGTGGATTTTAGTCTCTCACTCATGCCATAGGTTTAAGGGTGGGAACTTGTCACTGCTGATGCATCTTGATCAGCTCATATTTTAAAAACAAACATTAAAATGTTTTATCTCATCTGAGCGTTACCAGATGTGCCTGTTACTGGAATGCTGGAGCAGTTCACAAGTTGGCTCACTTCTCTCTTAAAACACATTATTTACACAGTCCTAAGAAAGGTGCAATTGGAAAAACACTTTGGAACATACAACAAGGAAGAGCACAGACAGTAAATCCTTACTATTCTTCCAATTGAATTAAACAAGATTTCTGTACATATTTCAGCTAAGTCAAAAAGTATGTCACAAAGAAAGGAATACATCTATAGCAAAAAAAGGCTATTATTAATACACATCAGTATTTAAACAATTGTTCACTTATCGTGCCTTGCACACTACTGAAAAGTGCAAAGTCAAAGCTGAGAAGTAATCTCAATTCAGTAGCATTAACCTAAAACAGTGTTTAAACATAAATGTTTTTAACTGTACGTCAGTACCTAGGATTGATTGTCCCCAAGACACTAAATATGTTTTCTGAACTGACATCACATGAACTATTTGTAAAAACAAACAAAAAAAAAACCCCAAATGCAACAAGCCCAGCCCCACCCCCACTTCCCAGATTACAGAATGGGTCATCTGGTCCGACCTCTCTGCTCAAGCAGGGTCATCCCAGAGCACATGGCACAGGATTGCATCCAGATAGTTCTTGACTATTTCCAGTGAGGGAGACTCCACAACCTCTGTGCAATCTGTTCTAGTTCATGGTCACTGCACAGTAAAGAAGTTCTTACTTATGTTCAGGAGAAACTTCCTGAGTTTCTGCCCATTGCCTCTTGTCCTATTGCTTGGCACCACCAAGAAGAGCCTGGATCCATCCTCTGACACCCTCCCTTCAGATCTGATAGACATTGATGAGGTCCCCCTCTGTCACCTCTTCTCAAGGCTGAATAGGCCCAGCTCCCTCAGCCTTTCCTCATAAGAGAAGATGCTCCGATCCCTTACACATCTTTGTCACCCTCTGCTGGACCTGTTCTAGACGCTGCATGTCTCTCTGTCCTACCTTTTGGAGGTTATTAGGCTCTTAACACAGATAAATGAACTTATATTTTTTCAGTCTCAGCAGTTGCAGTTACAGTCCAAAGTACTAATGTAAACCAAATAAAGTTTCCATAACTTTACTATAGCAGAGTATAAAGTGTGTGGTTGAGAAGGCAGATAAACACCCCTCTTGTTTTCTGTACTACTGAAACGGGTAATCTCTGGCAGTGCCATTAGGTGGACAATGGCAAACAAGAATCTTTTCTGGCTTCTTCGCAAATCAACCTATGAATACAATTTAACACACTCAGCCCTACACTACTCTGTAGTGGAATATTGAGTTTGCAGGCACAACAGACAAAAGCAGAATTTAAGCAAAAGCTCAAGGGATTTGTTACTTGCTTTAAAGAAATTTCATCATGCAGCAATATTCCTGGATGGTTAAGTACTATTTATAACAGTTTCATACAATTTATAAGTCATTAAATTCCAGCAATGCCAAACACTTAACTCAAAGCTAAAGATCTGGGTATTCAGACGTTCATCTGCTTGTTTTCTCTCCTCTAAGGAGATGACCTTAATTTCAGGAATTGTATTTAGAAAGAGTACAAATGCACTTCTTTCTCTCCCATATGCAGATAACAAAGTTCTCCAAGTTCAAAGTTTCTAAGTCGCATACCACTGTATTTGCTCAATTCTCCTTTATCTTTTTTCTTCTCCTGTAGCAACAGTCATCTCTCTCAAAACAAAAAGCTGTTATCATCATGAATATTTAGGCAATCAATTCCTATACTTGTCTGAGAAGCTTAATAAGGTTCAGATCAGAGTTCTTTAAAGATTTTTTGCCAAGACAGCAAGATGCTTTCTTGCACGCAAACCCAGTTGCCAGGGATACTTTCCTCTTGCCTGGGTCTTGTTTAAACTGGCAGTAAAGCCTTCATCTGGGACTTTTATTTGGCCAGAGTCTCAGTTGACTACAGAGGATATTAATTATTTGATCACTGTTACCTTTGCAATGTGCCTTCAACTGATCCTTCCAGCCACATTCAATTAACTTGGCTCTCAGCAACTCTTTAAGGCTGTTAAGACAATATACAACTTGTTAGAATAGCAGACATTCTTGACAGTTTAAATATGCTCCAGTGTGAAAGTTAAACCTATAATTACTACCCAAGAGCTCCCAGACCAGCAGCAGAAATGGCTGAACATCAGGTGAATCCAAACTCAAATGAGTTACAATTTCAGTTCACCATGTTGCACTCTGAGAATTTGGTGCCTTGGGAGCTAACTCACAGAATTGCTTCAGGCAGTGTTGATGCTGCAGCCACCGAAAAAAAGGTAGAAGCCCTTGAATTACTTGAACTGACTGAGTCTACTCTGGTGGCAGATGTATGCAAACTACCAAAGTCGGAGTATTTCACCTGATACCAGGACTTCAAAATAACTAAAACCTTCCCCCTCACCTTTCAGAAAGAAGAATTCTGCACTACTCAACTGCAGGTTTATCTTCCCAGTTACACATTAGCTTGTTTTGGGTGAAAATGAGGGGATCCTATATCTTATCTTCCTAAGCATGGTTATGTAAGCTTAAGCAACAAGGATTCAGGCATTAATGGAGAAGACACAACCATCTGCCACAATGAAGCATCTACTCCATATATCAAAATAGAATATTGAAAGTTAGCTAAAAAAGTGAAAATTAGCACTAAAAAACAGAAGAAGGAAAAATGAAAGTAAAATATGATAAAAAACTTTAATATCTTTTACCATTTTCTCCATTAGCTATCAAGCCTGCTTGTCTTGTACTATCCTAAATAACTCTAGCAAAACCCTATTTTTATGAATGAAAGGACTGCAGCAAGATGCTGAACTGTGCAGGTCTAATCCCTTTTACTGAGTGACTTGTGTAGAGGGCAGATGAACTGATGACAAAAAGCAGAGTAAGAACACAGGTGACATTGGCTGCCTCTAGATATTTCTCAGTTCAGGAAATCCAAGTGCTCTGCCTCTGATCATAGTACAGCTCTGATAAAGCCTGTTAATAAGACAGCTTTTGACATCCTGATAAAACCCTTCCTATTCTTAAATTAGGATAAAATAGATCTCAATACCATTTCAAGAAATTGCTTGCTTTGCTGAAGCTCTGTGCAATCTCCAAGGGGATGGTCACAGCCAGGAAAGATGTAGAGCAGAGATACCACATCAGGCTACAAAAGGTTTCATGAGGTACAAGGCTATGCCATGACCCAGGAAAAAAATTTCTTGTCATACAGGCCTTTAAAAATGAAGCTTTTGGTGCATGGTGTTACAAGCACAGTGAAACAATGATGAGGGAAATGTCATAGGCACTCTAGTGATACGTAAATACAATGTCAATAAAACAGACTGAAGAGACAACAAAAGGCCAAAAACATTGTGCAATTTGTTTGCCTTTATTGGGATCTCTAAAATGACTTGCACAAGTGCTGTTTTACGTATTCTACTGTGTATTACTTTACCTAACAAGAGAAGAGCTAGAAACACAAGAAAAACTTAAACGCAAAAAGGAAAGTTTTGTTTCATTCTCTTTATCAGGAAATAACAAGACTTAACTGCAACAAATTGCATGGAATGATGATTCTTACATGAACCTAGGGCATCCCAACACAAAATACCTGAATAAGAGAAAGCTTTAGAGTTCATAAGCCAATCATTCCATCCTTTATTTCCCTACCATCTCTGTTCAATTGTACAACTAAAATAAAACTGTTCAAAAGGCATTTTTAAAAATAGTTTTGTATAACACTCAAGACTTTCACGTGGAAGCATTTAAATAATTTAGAGTTGAGTTTACTTTACTTCTAGGTGTAGTGCAGGTTTGATCTATTTAAAGCCTCTCACCGGCATGGAGTAGGAAGTCAACTTACCGTTCTCGCTCTCCTGTTTCTATTAGCTTTTGGTTAATGGTTGCTCTCATCTGGGCATCTTTATTCATGTTGGAAATCTAGGTTTTCCACAAGCCTACACAGAGCAGAGGAGAGTTTCGACAAGTACTAGTGTCATTCACCCAACAAAAAAAAGTCACCCAAACAGAATGACATGCAGTGTTCTGTTCACTGACACATCCCCGTGGGTAATGACCGGAGCACCAGCGTGTGACCGGCTCAGGGGACGAGCTCGGTACGGCACCCGCCCGGCTGCTCGAGCGCCGGGGCACCGGCAGCTCACCGGGCCGCCTGCGCGGGCGCGGCCCACCCTCGCCGGGCGCGGCCTCTCCGCAGCCCGGCCCTCCCGCCCGGCGCCTCCGGCGCTCGGCCCGCCCAGGGGCGCCCCCGGAGCGAGGGAGCGGCGCGGGGAAAGGAAGGGAAAGCCCGGCCCGGTTCGCTCCCGGCTCCCTCCCGGCTCACCGCCCGCCGCAGCGCCGCCGGTCCGTGCAGCAGGAGGCGGAGCCGCCGGCAGAACGCGCCACGCGCCGCCCGCCCTACCGCTCCTGGGCGCGGGCTCCGCCGGGAAACGTAGTCCGGGCTCGGCGACTACAGCTCCCGGCGCGCCCCGGGCCCTTGGCCGCCTCCGGGCCCGGACTACAGCTCCCGGCATGCACTCTGGCGTCCGGGCGCCCTCTTCCCGTGGTGCTCCGCAGCCGCTGCCGCGCGTTCCCTGAGGGCCCGCGGAGTTGCTGGTGCTTCTCGAAGTTTTCCCGGAGCTGCGGGATGGCGGGCGCCGCCCACTGCTCCCTGCAGGCCAAGCGCCTGCTCCTGGACCCGAAGTTCGAGGGATACAAGCTGTCGCTGGAGCCGCTGGCCTGCTACCAGCTGGGGCTGGACTCGGGTGAGGAGCGGGCGCGGCGCGGGGCTGATCCCGCCGGGCATCCCTTGGGCAGCGCGGGAGGGACGGATCCCCCCGCGTGTCCCTTCGTCCCCTCGCCGTGCTCGTCGCCCCGCGGCCGGGCAGCGGCCCTCGGTACAGGGCGCCCCGAGGTGCGGACAGCCCGGCCCGCAGCAGCGGGAGTCCCGCGCCTCTCGAACGGCGGGGGTTTCAGAGACCGAGCGCTTCGTCTCGGCTTTTCTCACTATGATTGCTGCAGTTGGCCAGGGACGTCCGTCGTCCTCCCCGCCAGGTGGCTTCATGGTGGACAGAGGTCTCTTGACTTGTCAGACCTCTCTCTGCCTTGTAGCTGTCTGCCCCTGGTGGGCTTAGTGCCTAAATGAGTAAGGGAACCTGTGTCCTAAATGTGATCTTGCTTGTGCAGGCGAGGCCAGGTGACCAGCTGAGGTAGTTCAAAGCAGAGTGTGAACGGAGCACATGGGATTTAGAGAAAAACATATGAAATTAACATCTTATACAAACTTGAGCAAATCAGCCGGTTTTCTTTCTTATTCTGCCCACAGTTCAGAGGTGGATCTTCAAGGCCATGCATTCCACGCCCTGCTTCCCCTGCCAAGCATCATTAGTATTTGAGATGCTGGTCCATTAACAGGCTAATTCATTGAGGAGTACATTAGCACGAAGTCCTGTTGGATATGTGCCCGCAATCTTAGCCATGCCCTGAAATCTCTCAGCACCCTACGTTTACTGATTTGTGAAATTCAGGTCTTTTTGTAAGGTGGATGAATTATTACGAGGTTTTTTTGTAAAGCTGAGACAGTAAACACAATTTGTGATTACACAGTTTGTGTAATCTCTGTCTCTATATATTTTCTGAACGATATACCTGTCTACAGAGTTACCCATTATATGTTACTTTAGTTTTGTGTAGAATACATTGTATTTGTAGTGGATCAGAAAGGTCCGTTTGCCATGTTGAATTGTCAGCAGTAGGAAGGAAGTTTTAGATAAATTTTGTGTTAAAGGTCAAGTGAATTAGACTGTCAATGTATTTGTGGTAGGACTGGAAAATTTAATGAGAGTAACATTTTTACTATAAGACTGCTTTAGGTGTCACCTTTCAAAAGACAGTCCTAGTGCAGGTGAGTGAGTGCGTTTTATGAGAGTGCTGCAGTTGTGTCAGAGATGGCAACAGTGTAGCATAGGTGCAGTCCCTTAATTTGTCCCTTATTTTCTGTTCTGCCTATGGTCAAGCAACCTTTGTGCTTCTTGGATAGTCAGTTGTGCACCTGTTCTAAGTAGGTGAGGACTACAGATTTCCATTAAAAGTACATGAGCAGTGGAGTTGCTAATGGAGAGATGGATCTGCTCAGTTCTTGTCCATTCACATGTTTTACATAATAATTACATTAACTCGTGTGATATGGGATTGGTATGTGTGACTGTGTTCTTTCCCCACTTCCCACAGCACAAAGACGCTGACTCATTTCAGTCTGACTTAACTGTCCCACAGAGTTACTAATGCTAACTCGCTTATTCTGTGTGCACAGATATAGATACAGATACCGGTCCTCTGGAGAGTGGAAAGCTTTTATTGTTGTTCTTGTGTTTTGGAATTAATAACAGGAAACGTATCCGGCCTTAGATCTGTCTTCCAGATGTTTTGTTTTCAGCCTGCTCTTAGGCCATACAGCTGCCTCTTTCTCCTTGCTGGTTTTCTTTTGCTTCCTTCAAGGCAGTTTCCACACAGTGCAGAGGTGTTCTGTACCTGACTTTTGTATTTCCCAGTGTCAGTGGTCTACACATGTGTTAGATTTAGGGTATCCTTCCAAAACTTGATTTCTGTGTTGTACAGGAATAATGAGTTGAGTTGTAGAATCTGTGGATGGGTGTGAAGGCTGTGGCTTTTTCAAATTACTGCGTGGGAGAAGAAACCAATATTTTTTGGGAAGGCCAAGAACTTCTGCTTTCCAGCACACTTGTGTGCAGATTCAAAGCCTCTGGAACATGATGAAGAGCTTGGTAGTTTTTTGGTTTTTAAAATAATATTTGTCACTGTATGAAGAATTTGATTTGATTTCCTCAAAGTGGGACTGAGTGCAATAGCTGAAAAAAATGTCAAATGTTTAGGAACACTGTCAGCATGATTATTTCTGATTTTATTCTCAACTGTTTGCAAAAA
This sequence comes from Edolisoma coerulescens, assembly GCA_013397115.1. Lineage (NCBI taxonomy): Eukaryota > Metazoa > Chordata > Aves > Passeriformes > Campephagidae > Edolisoma > Edolisoma coerulescens. Next base: position 1,588,295 of record VWZW01007671.1, on the reverse strand, counting down.
TATCATAGTAGAATCTGGAGGATTAATATAAAAAGGCTGTTGAATTTTTTGTTTTACAGAAAAAGATTTAATGAGTGTTTCAAATGACCTGATTTGTAGTTCTGCCTGTGTGGCATCCCAAATTTGGTGGCAGTTAAGATGAATATGTGAGTTTTAGAGTACTTGGAATACATGACAATAAAAAGAAATAGGTGCTTGTTCTTAAGTAGAACTGAGTTTTAACTCAGCTGTAGCTGAAGTATTTATGCAGTATTTATGCAGATGTATTACAAACTTGCATAGTGAACTTTAGAGTATCAATCTTCTCTTAGTATTTTTATCTCCATTTTTATATTTATCTGTTTTCATTATTTTCACTGCTAGCTATAAAATAAAATGACCAAAAAAATAGCTCAGTGGAATTGATGCAGTCTTCTGCCACTGGAGCAGGTGGATAGCAGCACGTGGTGTTGCCTGACAACGTGTGGTGGTTGTCATGCTCCTGAGGACTACAGTGAGCTTCATTTTCTGACCATCATGTAAAACTTAGTGTTCAGTTCTAATATGCCTTCAACTGGTTGACTGTGGTTGCCAGGAATTTGCTGTGGTCAGACATGCAACTGACAAAGAAATGTATTTTTAAAAATTATTTATTTATTAGATCTGTGATAGAAGGGGATTTGCTAGTAAATTTCTTAAAATGTGTGGTCACAGTGTAGAAGAATGGAGGAAGTATGGTACCTTCCCTTCTCTTTTAAATACTATGATTTGCATGTTCTTCTTTTATTTCTTCCTTATTCCAACCCATTCTGTCCTAGTTAATACTAAACTCTCACAGGCATTTATTTTCTCATCTTTCATCCTGCTAATATATTTCAACTAGTAATGAGTCCTACATTATTATGCCTTTAATTCCTAGCTCTTCATTGTAAATTTTGTCTTTCTCCTTACTTTTTTTAGTTTATTTCCATAACTTATTTTCACATGTTTCCTTTTCATTGAGTTTTGTAATGCCTTTTTTTTTAGATCACTGAACCTTTAGGAGGAACAAAAGAGCATTTTGTTTGTGGTTATCTCTTCTGCCCTAATCTGATCTCAGCAGAGTCCAAAGCAGAGACTGTGGGGCAAATCCCCGTCTCCAGCAAGGAACATGTCCAAGTTGCACAACAGTTTTAAAGGATCGAGACCTTTGCTGTTCACTGGTCAGATGTCTCTTAATTCCTTTTTCTTTCCAGAGGCTTAGACTTTATTCAGATGGGGATGTCCCTGATCCCTTTCCTCTCTATCTTGTGTATTTGGCAGGGCCATTGTACCTATGATGTAGGAGTGGATGCTTTTCAATACAGCTACAACTGGAAGGCAGAGTAAACATTCGCTCAGACATGAGTTGCCGTTGCAAGCCAGGACAATATGCAGAGAATGCACTCCTTTGATCACGTGCATTTATGAGTTTTTATCACTTTTTTTGAAAAGTGGTGGTAATGCATCCTGTATAGAAGGTCTGTACTTCAGTGAAAAGTTGCCCATTAGAAGGGATACACGGAGAACATGTTTGTGACTCTTTATGGAGCAAAAGGCAGTGGTATGTTTCAAACTTTTACAGAGATTTCCATTGCATTTTCCATTTGCACTTGAAAAATTAAATATAGAAAAAAGTCTTTAAAGTAATGTATGGGAAATAGTAAGAAATTGTGAGCTTTTTCAGACATTTGCAGCTGTAGTTCATAAAAGTTTAGGTATCAGGCACATGTTAACAACAACAAGATGATGCTGCCTTTAAAAATAAAAACATATTTTTTACAATTAAAAGAAAAAGCATTAATGCAGGGTTAGAAGGATCTTTGAATGCTGATACTAGAAAATATATTATCTCTTCCACTAGTAGATCAGTGTATCTGAAATACAGAATTGCTTCCACTGGGTGGCATTGCAAAACAAGGCATGACATACAAGCATATAATATTTGATGCCACAAAATACGCTGATGTAATTACTTTGCATATTTCGCAGTTTTGTAAGGTTGCTTTGGAGTATTCAGGAAAACATCTGAAAAAAGAGGGCTGTTTGGAGGTTGTACCTCACCCTTTTTTTTTCTACCTTTCTTTTTTTTTCACCCCAGTTCTGCTTCATAATGTTTGATGGCAGATGTAAGACTTCTCTATTCATTTAAAGTATCAGTTCCTTGATAGTGTTCTTTATTCAGAGGAGAATTTTTTTTTTTGTAGTGCAGACTAATAATTATAGTAATATCCAGCTAGGGATCTTATTGTAACAGGTTAAGGATGTGTTACTTCTTCTGTTGATTCTTATTAATTACTTTGTGTTTAGTGCTTTTGCTTTCAAGTAAAGCATTGTGAGTGAAAATCTTTTCTTTAATTACGTTTAAATTATTTTGAGTCAAATTACTCTTTGTAAACATGGAACTAGTAGAGATAAATACAATTCTAGAAAAGTAGCATAGTTTTCTTTGTGCTAGTCCAAAATATCCCACCTAACTAGGGTTGTTGGGAAATAATATTGAATGCTGAGATTTAATTTATACATTCTGTATATTTGCTTTATTTTCTGGTATGAATGACAGTGTATGAATCCATGTTTCTGCATTTTCACGATGCAGGTATATTTTTCAGAAATTTGAAAAAGACCATGCATTGTTCTGTTGAATAGCTGCCATTGCCTGCTGCTTCTTAATTGAACCCAAACAGACTAGTGAACGCATTGAAACTAGTGAATTAGTCTGACTCTTAAAAATCACATAAACAAAATAAAAAACCACCAAAACCCCGAAAATAAAAACCCTACAACAAAACAAACCCGAACCAAACAACAGCAAATCAGAAAAAAATCCTGACTGAACAACCTAATAAAAACTCATAAAACTGTGTAACTGTGAGACTGAATAAGGTAATGATCTGATTGAAGTATTTCTTCTTCTCCATTTATATTAACTTATCTTTCTCTGAATTTACATTATTAAAACTCTCCATTTCTTTTCTCTTTTGTCCTGTATTTTTTTGCACTCAGCTCTATTGGTTTTCTCTTTTTTTCAAAGGACCGTCAAGAAACCTTGAATCTTGAAGGCTGTAGAAAGGAAGGAATGAATTTCACCCTAGTGTAGAATCTTGTAGAAACTATCTAAGCACATGGTATGTGATAGCAGATGGCAGTGCACAGATTTCACTTGATCACAGTATGGGTTTCAATTAATGGAGAATGGAATATGTGCCATAATTGCTTCATCTTGGCAGAGCTACACATATGTATGATACATTCTGAAAGGCATTGGTTACCTCATTTGAAGTGTTTCATGACAAGACAGTACTCATTTGTTAGATTTCCTGGTTTAAAATCACCTATGAATTGTATAGTTTCTGACTTCTGTTTATGTGGAATTAATTACATAGTGCAATAATACAAGGGATTTGGATCTCCTATTCCTGACCCCCTTTATTATTCAGGGCTTGTCAGAACTACAGTCGTAGAAAAATGAAGGACAGAGAATTCATGTTCTTCCAGATTTTATGAAGTTTAGCACCTTACAATCAGCTAATCAATAGTTTATTGTTCCAAGAACTTTCATGGAAAGTTATACCTTTACTTTAGGAATTGTCTAGTTTGGAGTATTTCTACTGTTTGTTTAGTTACAGTTCTGACAGGAGCAACGTAACTAGGGGAGTGGGGAGGAAGAAGTGGAGAAAGGAAGCCTTACCATTTTAGGTTTTTTGTGCTAAAAAAATCTTTATGTGTTTCTACATGTATATTCTAGTATCATAAGATCAGCTATACAGGAAGTAGATGATACGTGCTTGGTTTCACTGAAAATAGTTATCCTGGATTATATTTGGTTTGGTCTTTAAGTGTTTACAAAATATTCATGTAGTCTCTTTTTGTGTTGGGAAAAATATTTCTGTGATAAAGCTTGGTTACACAAACAGCTTTAAAATGCATTTTCACAATCTATTCTTTTTTTTTTACAGTGTTATTTACAGTAAAATATTCTAATTAATTAAAGTAGAAATTGGAATGGGTTGCAATCCTTGTCATTAAGACAGGTGTATTTTCTTCTCACTCCTTTGTTGATATTCTAGCTTGTTTTGAAGGGCCATAGTTTGTGGAACAGTAATTTATTAATTGCAGAGGTACAGAAATCCCTCCCGTGTGGTGAATATGAATAATAATTTGATCTGGGTGGAATTAAAACTGCTGGTTTGCAATTATCAACAGTGATTAGGAGACTAATTGCTAATTATGCCATCATTTTGCAAGTGTTTTGTACAGTATGACTGGATTTTTTATTAATCAGGCAGTATAATCTTGCATGGTTTCCTAAAGCCACTTTTATGTTAATGGCCAGTGTCTCTAATGGGGACTGTTCTGAGCCATATAGTGACTGTCTGGTTGTTGAGTCTGTGATAGCTGTGCAGTGGCACTGATGGCACTGCCAAGTGAACTGCTCTTTGCAGGAATTGGTGTTCTGACAGAGTAAACTACGTCTGCTGCAGCAGGGTTTAAGTAGATACTAAAGAAGAGTAAGAAATCTGAGTGCTGCTGCATAGAGTTGTGAATGGTCCCTGTTATGGAGGGGGATGGAAGTGAAATACTGGAAATAGATTTGCTCTGTTTCTGAGCAGAAAAGGGAAGAAAGTAGAAGTTGAAAGATTAGGAACTAAAATAACTGTGACCTGCTGCTATGAGAAGGATTAGCCTTGAGATGCTTTCCCTGTACTCTGGGTTTGAGTGCTAATTGTCATGGACTGACAGAGTTTACTTGTAACTTTCTAAAGGATTTTTCTTGTGTGAAGGTCAAGATAAGTTCCCTGCAGGAAAATTAAGAATCCTGGGTTGCCTGTACTGGAGAATGAAAGGGAGTTCTGGTCTATTTGAGACTACAGAAGGATGGACTAGACCTCTGCTAATGGATTTTGAGATGTTTGGACTACAGCTGCTTCATCTCTGTATAAATCTGGAATAGGAAGAAAAAAGCTGCACCTAATTTAAATAAAAACCTGGTTAGTCTTCGACAGGTAATCCAGTTCTGATTACTGGTAGCTGAGTAGATGTTTTCTATTTGGAAAAATCTTGCTCAAATGGATGACTGCAGGTAGCATGCTTCTTGCCTTGAAGAAGGTACAATTCTAGTGAACAGCCATTCTTTGCAGCCTCTTTCAATTAGGAAAACTTAGTCTGAAATTTTGATGGTATCTTGGACATTTCTGAAAATTTCAGCCTCAGTGAGAGTGCTAAGAACATGGTGGGGGGTTCTTGTCTGGTTGGTTTTGATTTTTGTTGTTGACATTTTGTTTTGTGCTTTTGTTTTTGATGGCTTTTGTAATTACAGTGAACTAATTCTGCTTTGTACTGTTTTAATCTTTTGCCTTGCAAGTGTTGATAGATTATTTCAAAATTTAAGCCTATGAAATCCATGTAGTTATATGGAATATTTATTTTGGCTGCTCTTTTCCTAGAGTTACTATAGAGCAGACTTTTTTTCCTTACTGTAATACAAAGTAGGTTTTACATTGTTGTTGCATGTACGTAGATGTGTGTTTCATTTTGTGAGGGTTCTTGATAAATTGGACTGCAGCACATGCTGGTGAGACACAGGGTGGAGGTGTATTGGGTTTGCATGGCAAGGTTTTGGTAGCAAGGGGGCTACCAAAGAAGGGGTGGCTTCTGTGAGAAGCTGCTGGAAGCTTCCCCCGTGTCTGACAGAGCCAATCCCAGCCGGCTCCGAGATGGACCCAGTGCTGGCCAAGGCCGAGCCCATCAGCCATGGTGGTAACACCTCTGGGGTAATATATTGGAGAAGGGTAAAAAGTTGCTGCACCAGAACTGCAGCCAGAGAGAGGAGTGAGACTGTGAGAGAAACCACTCTGCAGGCACCAAGGTCAGTGAGGAAGGAGCAGAAGGAGGTGCTCCTGGTGCCAGAGCAGAGAGTCCCCTGCAGCCTGTGGTGAAGAGCATGGTGAGACAGGTTGTTCCCCTGCAGCCCGTGGAGGTCCATGGGGAACAGAGATCCACCTGCAGCCTGTGAAAGACCCCATGCTAGAGCAGGTGGATGCACCTGACTGAGGCTGTGATGGCATGGAAAGCCCATGCTGGAGCAGGTTCCTGGTAGGACCTGTGAACTTGTGAGTAGAGGAGTCCACACCAGAGCAAGACTTTGTGACCCCATCAGGCAGCCACTCTGGTACAGTCTTTCCTGAAGGACTGTGACCTGTGGAAGGGAGCCACTGTGGAGCAGTGTGTGAAGAACTGCAGCCTGTGGGAAGGACTCACCTTAGAGAAGTTTGTGAAGGATTGTCTCCTGTGGAAAGGACTCCATACTGGTGCAGGGGAAGAGAATGAGGAGGAAGGAGAAACAGAGAGGTGTGATGAACTGACCTCAACCTCCATTCCCTGTCTTCTGTGCCACTGGAGGGGGGAGGAGGGAGAGACCAGTGGGAGTGAAGTTGAGCCCAGGAGGAAGGGAGGGTTGGGGGGTAATGTGTTTTAAGATTTGGTTTTATTTCTCATTACCCTAGTCTGATTGGCAGTAAATTAAACTTATTTTCCCAGGTTGAGTCTGCTTTGCCTGTGACAGTAATCGGTGAGCAATCTCTCCCTGTGCTCATACTCACTCATGAGCCTTATGTTTTCTCTCCCCTGTCCAGCTGAGGAGGGAAGTGATAGAGTGGCTTTGGTGGGCGTCTGCCATTCAGCCAGGGCAAACCCACCACAATAGGCCACTGTAAATGGTAATAGTGGTGATATAATCAAAGCAAATGACTGCAGTGGCCTTTAGGGTGGATGACTTGCTTTCCAAGTTTATGGTTATTATGGAAATTTTAAACTGTGTATACATAATGTATTTTTCTTCAAATAAAACATACCTATGGAATGAAAATGGAAGAATTATTTTTATATTATTAGTTTGAATATTGAATTACTAAATTGTAAATAACTAATTGTTAAAATAGTCTTTTTCTTCTCCCTCCAGCTGTAGCAGAAGTGCAGCTTCGTGATGATCAATATACCCTAGACCACATGCGTGCTTTTGGCATGTATAATTATCTTCACCTTGACTCCTGGTACCAGGATAATGTCTACTATGTTGATCAGTTTGGAAGGGTTATGAATCTGTCAGTGACTCTGGTAAGAATAATTTTTTTTTTTTAAACCACAGAATTTGAAAAGATGGGGGCAGATGAGATAGAAAATATTGCAAGTAGGATCCAAATGCAAAAACTGGGGTAAGCTATTGCCAGGAAGACAGGTCGGTCAACAAAAATGCGTTTCACCAGGAAGAATGAAAGGATTTCAAGTGAGGTTTCTGACTTCTTTGTGTTAATAATATTCCATTAGTGTTGCAGTAGTGTGTGGCATCCCACCCTTAAGGGGACAGGACCACCCAGGATTTGAAGATGCTTGTGGTCAAAAGGAACAACAAAAGCCAGGGGGTTCACAAAAGCTTACAGAGTTTTTTTAGTGAGTTACACACTTGGCATGGAAATTGGAATGTTAGTCCCTGACCACCTAGTAAAAACACACAGAAGTGGGCTGAAGGGATGTCCAGGGTCCTGGAGATGCTGCCTGGGCTCGGTGGGGGTATCTTTTCATGGGTCGGTTTCTCCGCTTGGGAAATAGGTGACTCACTTTCTATACATTTTCTATATAAGTTAGTTTTCATGTGCAGTTCGTTCTTCCAGACCTTTCTGGAAATGGGTTGGGAGGGCTTAGGGGGTCTCTGGTGGTCTTGATCTCCCTGCTTCAGTCCATGTCCACGTCCACTTCTCCACATTATTCCTATATGCGTGCTGGACTGTGCTATGCGTACCTCTAGGAGCCAGAACAAGGACGTTTGTCCCAGAAAGGTGCTGTCCTACATCTGTATGGCCCCCGTCTCCAGCCACATCCTGTTCTTTTTCACAGTGTGTTACCAACAATTCTTGGTTGAGTCCAGAGCCTATGGCTATCACTGTTGGAGACATACTCATTAGCTCCTTTTCTTTTAGGCTTCTACATAGTGTTACATCTGCTTCCATTCTGGGGAAGATGGACATGATGACAAGCTGAAGAAAAGGGAAGATGCTTCTTTTCTAGTTGCTTTTCTCTTTGTCCCTGACATTCTTGATGTTTGTTTGCTACCTTGAAAACCCAATCATTGTATATGTTAGAATTAGAAATGCTTAATCTAGACATCATTTGTTGGAGGCAAAAAGATGCTGGTGGCCCTGAGGAAACTTGAAATAGTGTAAGCAAGCTAGGCCAAGTCTGAAATTTCTGCTTTTATACTGGTGGTCCTAAGCAGTCAAACTTTGTATTTTTTTTGAGCCATTTTAGTGCATGGATGCTTTAGTTTCCTTTACAAAATTATACTTCATTTCAGAGGGGAAAGGACATGGCTCTATGGACACCATGTTTCTAGCACATACAATTGTAGTGCTTGGGCATCAATGAGGAAAAGACTGTGTGGAAAGGAAAGTACCCATTTTCATGCTACCAGAGAATTTGACTTGTAACCCTGTGAGAACACAGGGCGATGTGTGAGTTTGTGAGAGCATGTGGCTTAGTCTGTGCAAGGGGACAGAAATTACTAGGTCAGGACCAAACTAAGAAAAATTCTGAAATTGTTTTAGATTTTCAGGAACTACAGGTTTCCAGAGAATGATAGGCTGAGAACTGAAGCTGCAAAATAGTTCCTTTGCTTTTCATAGTATATAACAGTTGGAACCTTTGGCAGACTCTTACTGTGACAAAATAATCTTCCAGGACTTCTTCCAAAACTTTTGAGATCATCAGGATTCCTAGCAGGAACATCTGAAAGAAAGGCTTCTGTGAACAGTGGCTTGTCACAATCTCATTTTTTGTTTTATCCTTGAGGTTGGTTAACCTTGGCTTGCTACTGGATGCCCACTCAGACACTCTCTCACTCCCCCTATTCAACAAGATGGGGAGAAAATAAGAGAGAAAAGCTTGTGGGTGAGGATAAAACCATGGAGATCACTTACCAGTTACCATGATGGGCAAAACAGACTTGACTTTGGGGAAAATTATTTCATTTATTGCCAATTAGAACTAGAGTAGGATGACGAGAAAGAAGGTCACACAAAGCTTGTACCAGGAACTTGTTCCATTGTGTGCTTTTCCATGGGCAACAGCGTGGATATCTGTCCTCTGTGGTTTCAGGGGGACAGCCTGCTTTTCCATGGTCTTCTCCAAGGGCTGCAGGCAAACCTCTGTTCCACACCACTGCCTTAGCTGACAAGCTCAGCTATCTCCGATGGCGAGTCCAGTGGAGCCGGCTGGAAGTGGCTGTATGTGCACGGGGCAGCCCTGGCCCCTCCTCACTGAGGCCACCCCTGCAGGTCCCCTCTGCCTGCACAACACAGACACCCAACACTTTCCTTTATTAGGAGGGCACTATGCGTGTAAATTTATTTTTTAGCAGATAAAGGATTTTACAACAGGGCATAAATGGACATAAGAAATATTCTTCCCTAGGACCTATTTCAAGATAATGGCACTTGATTAATATCTGGTCTCAAGTTGCAGTTCCACCCGTCTCCAGCATTAAACTATGTGGAATTAAACTATGAAATAAATAGGGCACCATCTTGTGTCCTAATACATGATACCGTGCTGTTTTACAAAGGAAACATGTTTGCATATGTATAAAAAGGAATGTGTGTTCAGAAACATCAACAAGGTGTCTCATTACAAATGTGCCCAGCCATATATTAGTCAAATGTATATTAAAAGTAAGATTGGTTTTGGCCATGTACAGCTGACAATTAAAATCAATGTCAGTCTTCTTTAAAACAGAAGATAGAACAGGTTAATGTGTTCATCCTAAAATCAGAGTGAAAGGACACATAGGCTTTCTAACACATCATTATTTCTAGTTTTATTTCTTATTTTGGTTGCAACTTTGATTCTAATATGACAGTGTGTTCGTTATCCATATATCATGATTTATCCCTGCAACTTAGGTGTTTAAAAAGATGTCATCTGTGAAGGAAAAGAAGTGCATTTAACACCTTGCTACTTGCTCAAAATCACACATAATTGAAAAAAGAAAAGTGATCAATACAAGCAGTTCTGTGTTGATGGATGAGTATTCAGGTGGGTTTTTATACCGGGTTGAGGAAATGGTTACTGTAACTTGGCTGGAAATACTGTATAATAGCTTTAACGTTCTCCTATTACCGCTGTTGTACATCTTCATTCCATATGTCAGCAGCAATCAATACCTTGCTTTAAACACCCAATGGGTAGGGTAGTGACGGGATTACCTAGTTGGGGTTTTTTAATTGGTCATTTCTGCATCTGACTCAACTTTGTTGTTTGCTTGGTGTTTGTAGTATTCAAATATAGCTGGAAAACATTCAAAGTTTTCTCCTTTAGCAGCTGGACTTGGTTTCTTGACCTTAAGCTCTTCTCACAAAGACAACTTTGTTTCTTTCTGTGCTCAAGTAATCAAATTGAAAAATTGTGCCAATAGGAACTCTTCTCACACCTAATTAAAATCCTTAATTGTGTATATATTTTCATCTTTTTAATTTCCAATAAGAATTATCTATGGAATACTGTTTCTGTAACTTTCAGTTAACTTCAATTCAGAACAACTGTCAGTGGCACCAGACACAATGTGGGAATTCTACTTGAAACAAGTCAGAATAAGGAAGCAGATAGAGAACAACAAAATATTTCAGTGTTCTGTTTCAGGGTTTTAAATACTTGTCTCTTTCTTATTCAGAATGCTGGGTAAGGACATTTTCTTGCAGTTAGAGAGATGTGTCAAATGCCTAGGTATTTTGATTTTTCATAAAAAGAAAGTCTTGTATTTGTTATTGCTACTTTGTCGGAATTGCCAAATGACTTACAACTTTTATTTTTTCCTTTCTTTTTTATTCCTTTATTCTTTTCTCATTCCCTATTACATCCTTGAAAAATTAATTTTTATTTTAAATCTTTTATAAAATATCTCATGTTTGTACAGTATTGTTGTTTAACCCCAGCTGACAACTAAGTACAATGCAGCTTCTTGCTCACTGCCCCTCCTCCATCCCCAGAAGGATGGGAAGGAGACCCAGAAAAAGGTAAAACCCACAGACTGAGATAAGAACAGTTTAACAATTTATATAAAGTAAAATTAATTAATAATAACAACAAAAATAATAATGATAATGAAAGGAGAGAGAAATAAAACAAGGAAAAACAAGTGATGGACAATACAGTTGCTCACCAGCACTGACCAATGCCCAGCTCATCGCTGCCTGAGCAGTGCCAAGTTGTTTTAGCCAGTTCTTGCTGGTATAATACATGGCTGCAGACTCTCACCATCCCCTCATACTTCTAAAGCAGGGAGTTACTATTACCCCAGTTAACCACCTGGTGAACAGAGAAACAGCAAGTCAAAAAGCTAATCTGACACAAGGGGTTTGAGGGCAGGTTTTGTTTCATCTTCAAGGAAGTCTATCCTTTTCATTGTCAGAATGAGATTAGAGACTGTTCTAATAAATGCCTAAAGTTAAATTAGTGAACAGACAGGTTGTGAATAAGATTATTTCCTTTCTTGCCTATTGAAAGAAAGGCTTTGTAATAAAGATTATTTTTCATTTTTTTCAGGAGATTGAGTTCTGAAATTTGTATTCAATGCTGATAAATCTGATGTGAGCTTTAGAAGATTAGGTAGTTGATAATTTTTTATTTTAATTGCATCCAAAACGATTTGAAGCTTACTGTTAAAATTCACTTGAAGGTTGACAAAAGTGTGTTCTTCTGTAATGTTGTATAGTATACCTCTGTAAGTCACTGTTAAGAGGAATGATGCTTCTTCTTTCCATGATAAGATAGACAGGATTTTGACTTTTTTTTTCCTAGGCTCAGTAGTCATTGCTGGTTACAATGGAAAACTTTTCTACTTTCTTTGTAGAAAAAAAAATGCCTTTCAGTTAAATCTAAAAATTAAATAAAATATGAGGAAACCAAAATTCTGTGTATCTAGTGTTTGTGTGAAATTTATTTGGGTTGTGGGTTTGGTTTATTTGGGTTTTTTTCCTTTTAATTCTTTCATTCTTGCCTTCTGAATGTGTTATAAATTAGCAGAATAGTCCAAGGGGTGTAGTGATACAACTGAATCTACAAACTGACCCTGAATGCTTCTAATAATTAAAAATCAAATTTGCATATTTTCCATTGCAGGTTTCATAACCTTCTTGTAGCACACAGTAATCTCTAATATGAATTTAAGTAGGCCCAAAAGGCAAGCAGGCTATCTGTTATCTGGTCTTTTTTTGCTGTTGCTTATTAAAATGGTACTTACCCAAATCCAATTTCTCTTGCTTACCTTTGAACATGTGTTAAGTGCACATCTGATTTTACTAGCATCTGGAAAATATGAAGGATTTGAAATCCCCTCGAAGGCAGGATTCTCAATAAATGAGGCCACTGCATGCTTTGCATGCACAGCGTGCTCTTTCTGTATTGCATACACATGCCCAAGTGCAAAGGACTCTTTTGGAGATGGTCCTTTGTATGTATATTTTTTACTGCCTTATTTCACAGAGCAGAATGAGTAAGTTTCTTTTGCTAAAAGTAGATTTTTCCCCCCAAGCTACTGGTTGAGTGAAAATAGAGGGATAGAGGATGTTTAAACGATTTGTGGCTGAATATTCAGCGTCTGTAATGAGACACAGTTTTAATGTGGTATGTTTTCACTGCTATTTCTTAGTCTTATGCCTTATTACATTAAGGATGGGCCTGAGACTAAGAAACATTTTGGGTGTCACAGAATCAATAGTTACTTGTTTCCCACCCAGGTTTTCAATACAAAAATATGCTTCTGTTTGTGCTTCCTTTTACATACTTGTCAGTATCTTCAAAACTGTCCCTGTAATATTTTTCAAATTTTGTTTTTCTATTTTTACAAATATATTTCTTCTTAAATATATTTTCGTTTTAGTGACACTAATGATGACTTTTAGTAATGAGGGAAGAATCTCTCTCTTGTTAAACAGAGGTTTCCAATTTGTGGACCTTCAAAAATAACTGTAGATCAACTGACTGGAAATGAGCCTAGTAAAATAAAACAAAAAATAGTTTAATTGGCTCTATAACCATTTTTTATCTTCTCAACATGGTCTATTTGTTGTTGGATTAAGAAGATAGATTTGGTTCAAGAAGGAATGATCTCTAAAGGTCAGGCACCTTTTTTTTCAGAGATGAGTTTATTTGTTCAAATACATGTAGGTACACTAGCTTGCAAAATACCTATGAAACCCATTGTATCTAATTTTGTTTCATATATGATACACATATATATAAACTCTGTGAAATTACGGGAAAGGACCATAACTTCCTGAGAAATGTTCCTCTAAGATACCTAAGATTCCTAAGAAAAGGAACAACAGGAATTGCTTTTCTTTGTTATTACTGGAAGACCTCTTTGAAGACTGCAAATCAGATCCTGAAGTCTATGAATCTGTAATATTTTTAATTATATTTTTTTGTGGTGTGTGTTTATTTTAGAATCATAGAGCAGCCCAGATGAAGGGATCTCAAAAGATCATACAGTCCAAGCTCTCATGGCAAAAGGAGCCTAGATGAGGTTATCTAGCACTTTGTCCAGTTGTATCTTGAAAACCTCCAGTGATGGAGATTCTGCCATGTCCCTGGGGAGGTTGTTCCAGTCATTGATTGTTCTCATTGAAAAAATTTCTCTTATGTCTAGATGAAACCTCTCCTAATGCAACTTTTAGCTGTTGTCCCTTGTCTTCTCTATGCAACTTCTTGTGAAGAGAGAGCCCCTGGCCTCTTTGTAGCTGCCCGGGACTACTGTGATAAGGTCTTCCCTGAATCTTCTCCAGGGAGACGAGGCCTAACTCCTTCAATCTTCTCACATAGGGCAGATTCTCCAGCCATTTGATGATGTTCATGGCTGTCCTTTTGCACCTTTTCCAGTCTGCCCATGTCTTCTTTCAGTTGTGGATGCATTACTCCAGGTGGGGCCTGACAAGCACTGGGTAGAGTGGGATGATCACGTCTCTTATCTCTTCTAGTGATACTTCTGCAGATGCAGCCCAGGATCCAATTTGCCTTTGGTGCTGCAGCATTGCACTTGGTCAGCTTGTTCCCATTGCCCTCAGGTCCTTTTCAGCAGGGCTGCTCTCTGCCACACAGATCCTGGCCTATTCTGAGCTCTCTGGTTATTCCATTCCAGGTGCAGGACCGTGCTTGTCTTTGCTTATTTTCCCAGCATTCTTGCTGCCCCACTCTTCCAGGCTCTCTGTGCCAGACGGCTTTCCCTCGTAGGTACACATCTACCTCATCACCTAGTTTAGTGTCATCAGCAAATGTGGTGAGGGTACTTTCAATCCCATCACCCAGGTAACTTATGAAGGTGTTTGGTGTGTTGGGCCTGGTATCAATCCCTGAGGGACCCCACTTGTGACAGACTGCCAGCCCATTTTATTTAACAGCTTCTTAGTTCAGTTGAAAAACTTCAAACGATTAAGTTCCATTACAGTTATTTAAAAGATTATAGAGATGTGACTGTGATGTTGCTGAATCTCCAGTTTGCATCTTATATTTTTCTGTGAGAATATTTTGTTTGTGCTCTTAATACTTCAGCCTGATCTACTTCGTAAGTAGCTGATCAAACTGTATTGCTGATAAAGCATGTCCTGACTGCTTTTTAAACTGTCAAATTCTTTTCAAAGCATAAAGATTTTTTTAGTTTTTTTTGTTTTTGTTTTTTTTTTTTTGGTTTTTTTTGTTTGTTTTTTTTTTTACCTAACAAGCCTCTTGGGTATTCAGAGATTACTTCAACACAAAAAATGGATGTAAATCTTAGTCCTGAGCAGGCAGCAGCATTGCTGACATTCCATGAGCCAAATAATGAGCAGAAAGTCACAAAGCCTTATTCAGCAAAGAAAGAGCTGTATGTGAGAGTGAAGGCAGAAGATAAAGAATAATCCCTAAAAGATATGCTGGAAGACATGCTGCTGTACTTAATGAAAACAGTCGGAAATCCAATTTTCAGCATGAAAGCAGTTTTTTTTCTGTTAGAATTAACAGGAAATTAAGAACACAACACAGAACTAAAGAGGATTTATGAGGACAATTACTAGAAATATAGATGAAATTGGTAATCTGATATCCATTTTGCACTCTTACTGAATCATGTTGATTTGTGTAAAGTTAACAGAGCAGGAAATCATGGAATTTTTTTTTTGTAAAATGTAGTAGTATGCAGAATTTTTTAAAAATCCATATGTCTTGATTGTTCACTGAAGAATTGCATCATCTGTGCAGTTTGTTCACCATAGTGTCTCTGTTTATTCCGGTCAAAAGCTATCTGTAGTTCACATAAATCTTTAAAAAGATTGCAGTGTGGCACTGCAACAGGATGCTAAATAAAACTTATCTTGACATGTAGTAGAATCATAGAATTGTTTAAGTTGAAAAAGCCTTTTTGGATCGAGTCCAACCAGTCACCCAGCACTGCTAAGTCCATCACTAAATTGTGTCCCTAAGTGCCATATCCACACATCTTTGAAATATATTCAGGGATGGCGACTGCACCAACTACCCTGGGCAGCCCATTCTAGGCCTATTTCCTTTTGGTGAGGAAATTTTTCCTAATATCATCTAAACCTCCCCTGGAGCAACTTGAGGCCATTTCCTCTTGTCCTGTCGCTTGTTATTGGTGAGAAGAGGCCAACCTTCACCTGGCTACATCCTCCTTTCAGGTAGTTGTAGAGAACCATAAGGTGCCCCTGAGCTTCCTTTTTTCCAGGCAAAACATCCCCAGGTCCCTCAGCTGCTCCTCATAGGACTTGTGCTCCAGACCCTTCCCCAGCTCCATTGCCCTTCTCTGGACACACTTCAGCCCCTCAGTGTGTTTCTTGTAGTGAGGGGCCCAAGCCTGAACCCAGGATTTGAGGTGCAGCCTCACCAGTGCCCAGTATAGGGGGACAATCACTTCTCTAATCTTGCTGGCCACACTATTTCTGATCCAGGCCAGGATGCCATTCGCCTTCTTGGCCACCTGGGCACATNCATGTTCACCGGCGGTTGCCCAGCCCTCCTGGTCCTTTCCCACTGGGCAGCTTTCCAGCCACTCTGCCCCCAGCCTTTAGTGCTGCAGGGGCTTGTTGTGACACAAGGGCAAGGCCCAGCACTTTTCCTTATTGAGCTTCATACAATTGGCCTCAGCCCGTTGATCCAGCCTGCCCAGATCCCTCTGCAGAGTCTTCCTGCCCTCCAGCAGATCAACACTCCTGCCCAACTTCGTGTCATCTGCAAACTGACTGAGGGTACCCTCAAATCCCTCATCCAGATGATTGATGAAAATATTAGACAGGACTGGCCCCAGTACTGAGACCTGGGGGACACCATTAGTGACTGGCCGCCAACTGTATTTAACTCTGTAGTACAGTAATAATGTGATGGAAACGTTATTTAAAATTATGGTATGAATTAGCACAGCTTTTCTTTGCTGGCTAATCATAGGTGTTACTTCTCTTAACTTACTCAATAAAGTGACCACTCTCGGAAAGCTGAGAAATTATATTTTCCAGCTGAGAAATTATATTTTCCAGTTGTGCAACAGAATAAGTTAAAATTCTTTTAAATTTACAGGTGAGTTTTATGTACTAGTTCGAGTATAATTCTGTGGCTTTCATTTCTTTTTAAGTCTCCACATTTTTACTGGGACTAGAATTATTTGAGGTAAGTTATTATTATATAGGAATGCTAGGGGAAAATAAAAGCCTTTTCTCATGCAAAATATAATTACTGCTGTAAAGTTGAAGAAAAAAAGTGCTGAAATATCAGTTAGAAAACACTCATAGAAACCAGTTTGATGAATTTCCACCATCTTTTCCACATATGTGGGAATTAAGCTTGCTACCTACTTTTTTCCAAATATGCTCAATGACACACAAAACTGGTAAATTGCTACTGAGATTTATTATTCTTAATTTGCCTGTAATGTTTACTGAAATTAATAAATACTTCATAAAGTCATAGTTCATGACTGTTTGTTTATAGGACACTGCTCTACAAAAACCAAGAGAAGTTTTCAGGCTACCTACAGACTTGACTGCGTGTGATAACCGCCTTTGTGCCTCAATGCACTTCTCATCCTCCACATGGGTTACCCTTTCCGATGGTACAGGAAGACTGTATTTAATTAAATCAGGCAAGCGTGGAAGCAGCGCATCTGAAAAGTGGGAGGTACGTCCTGCAGTAATGTATTTAGGAGTTCTACGTGTATCCCTATCAAGGACATCTTACTGCATTAATAATGGTATTCGTTATCCTGCTTGGACACAACAAATATAATGAAGTTACATTTCTACCTGAAGCTGTAAGCCTCATGTTCTGTGGTTAGTTCCTCTTTGTTTATGAAAGATGAATCTTGTAAAAAGTGCCTGCATATTGCACTGTTTTCTTTATTAGAGGGTAGTTTCCCAAGAAACCACAGATGTTTTAGTATTGGCAGAAACGTAGGTGTACATGTTGAAGTGGAAGATTTCAACATGATGGGGTTTTTTTCCTACATCTTTTGAGAGTTCAGTAAAGGAAATTGATCATCCTGTTTTTAGATGCTTGGTAATAAATAACAACTGGTTTTTATTCTGTTCTGTGTGAGAATGCTGACACATAAATAAGTTTTGTTGAAGTTGTCAGTGTAACAAAAATATGAGATTTTTATCTGAGGCTCTGCCACCATTTAAATTAACTTGTTGACTACGTAGAGCACCCAGTGGTGTAGAGTTGTGTTAATATCACAACCCCATAAATTCTCAAACTTTTTCAGGTTTCAATAACAACAGCTGGATTGAGTCTGTACTCATTCAACCACTGCAGCTTGAATTCTTGTAATTTATTCTTTCATTTGTTCTTTCATTTTCACATGTTAATCTTCTAGCAAATAATATTTCTTTTCTTCTTCTCTGTTGTTTGGATTCATTTTGTTTTTATCTTCTTGGGTTTTTTGCTGAATGGATACTTTTTGAAAAAAGCTGGAATACATGGTTTTTAGAATTAAAACTTCCAGCTATAGGTACCAAATGTCTCATGCTATAAGATGTGGAGTCCTTCGTATGAAATTTGCTAAAGAATTTTCATATAATAGAAATAATTTTCATTAATTAATGAAATTTATAATTATAAGTTCATAATTAATGACATTTTATATTCACAGTGGTGCTTATTAGCCTTTCAATATTACAGTAATATTTATGTATTCTGCCTACCTAGTCACATCCAAGTATTGGATGGACTTTTCCAATCCATGTACATTAATAAAAATTCAGGAACTTCTAACCCTAGCTTCTCCTAAACATGAATATTCTCCTTCATTGCATTACAGCTTTTTGTTTCTTACTTCATAGAGGAGGAAAATGGGATCTCTTTGCAAAGCTAAATAATGGCATTCACATTTGATGATTAAACACTGGCAGTGATGCTTTGGACCTTTTTGTCTTCTTGTTTGCACATGTCAAGGTCTACAAAGATTTTCAGAATGTTGAAGTATGTAGAGAACTAGTGAGGGCCTTGGGGAAATGCCTGCATTTTCATCTTGAGTGTGAGACTGTTTGCCCAGTTGACAGGCAGTGTTTATGGACCCTGTTATGTTCATCAGTTGCTGTACCTCTATTTATTGCAGTACTAAACAGCCGCAATGGAGACAGGTTTGGGGATCTTTGTGCTGTGTTTAATGGGCTCTTATAATGATTATTTAATATAAACAATAATGTTTAAAAACATTTCAGTACAGTAGCTTGATAGCCACAGAAGGAGGAACCAGAAATGTGTGACATTTGTGGGTTCATATTGGCAGAGAGATTTGTGTTACTGATTTGACATTCACTGAAACCCTTCCCTGCTTTCTGTAAAAGAGCAAGGCTTCCAGCTTTAACTTTCTGACTTTTTATTACATTTTTGTCTTCTAGATTGTGTTTAATGAAGAACTAGGAAGTCCATTTATTATAGGACATAGCGTTTCATTTGTAAAATCTGATGCACATTCACTAGCTGTGCTGCTGCTTAGGGTAGAAAAAGATGAACTGGACACAAAAGGAAGTGGATTTCATGTTACCTTGGAATGGGTTACAGTTGCAGAAAGAAAAGAGGGTAAGTGTTTTACATTTATATTACTGGTGAGCAATGTTTAAAAAAATAAAAATCATGCTTTTATTCTTTGTCTTAGAAGTTACTTTTCCACTGGTTCTGACATTTCTTTTCCACAAAACTTCAGCTTAGATTTTACATAGGTAATTTTTTCTTACATTTTGAAATCAAGTTATTGGTTATAGACCTAAATTCTGACAGACCTTTGGAAAATGGGAAGAAGTAAAGCTTTGTGTGGTTAAGAAAATTCGAAACCAAGGTAGAACTTTATTTGAATGTTAAGAAATGCAATTTCTGTTTAGCTTGGTCTTGTAAAATCGAGGTTATACAGAACTATTTATAGCTAATGTCTGTTGTATTTTTTAAAATATTCTACAGCTGGATAGAGGCCTTTGGTTATGTTTTTTGGTCATTTTTTTTAGCTTCCAATTAATGGTGTAGTGGGATTGGAATTAATATGAGATAAATATAAGGCTTGTAGACCTGTAAGACCTTTATAAAAAGTAAATACTGCATATTCTAGGTTTTCCTACAATAAAAGTGTAAAGTTATTCCGTTAATTTTAGACCAACACATTGAAAACATATTAGTTAGTATATTAATACCTACTAAGTAATATTTTATCCTAATTAAGTTTGACAAATGATACTTTATATATTCCATATGACCATATATATCCTGATTTACATAGAGGATACAAGACCCCATTCTTCACTGTCTGATTTAAAGATGTGTGGACTAAATTAATAGACCTTCTTGGAATGACTGTGATATGGTCTTGCTCATTATTTTCCAGGAAGCTGAATTTTGGTACTGATAGAAACAAGGTCTTTAACTAGTTGAACTAAAGCAGGTGGTTGCATACTGTGATGGTACTAGCCAAATGTTCTTCCATCTCCTACATATACAGTATGGATAGGACAGCAGAGAATAGAAGAGAATAGTTCGTGACCTACAACACTCATCTAGTCCAACTGCCTGACCAGTTAAAGCCTGTTGTTCAGCGCATTGTCCAAATGCCTCTTAAACACTGACAGATGGGGCTTTGACCATCTCTCTAGGAAGCCTGTTCCAGTGTCTAACCACCCTCTCAGGAAAGAAATGATTCCTAATGTCCAGTCTGATCCTCCTCTGGTGCAGCTTTGAACCGTTCCCACATGTCCTGTCACTGGATACCAAGAAGAAGAGCTCAGCGTCTCCCTCTCCACTTCCCCTCCCTAGGAAGACTGTCGACAGCAATACGATTGCCCCTCAGCCTCATTTTCCCCAAACTAGATAAGCCTGAATCCTCATCTAGTCTTGATAGGACATTCTTTCCAGCCCTTTCACCAGCTGTATTGCCCTCAGTGGCTTTAGTTATGTTTTCTGCTGTTGAAACCTTGGATGATGGAAATATTTCTCAGAAAGCCACATGAGATCAACTGCCTTATGCTTTTGTGGCCAGCTCAGCAAGAGAAAGAAACCTCTGAACATTACCGGTTGTAACTTAGAAGAAAAACTAAATCAGTAACACTGCCAGTCTAGAACTGAAGACTGCTACTTAATAAGAACACCAACACAGACTTTTATTATATTTTTTAATACTGCGAACTCATAATTTTTGTTTTTACATTGTGTGTTTTATAACGTATGGCAAATATTCTTGGAATCCATAAAAGTGGATTTAAAAATCTTTCAAAAAGTCTTGCCAGTTCTCCAGCATTTCCAGGGAACAGAAAATTTTTGAAACTATTATCAGTAGAGGAGTAAATAACAAAATTGAAAGCAATCTTTAATAACGAAGAGAGAAATAAATTTTGATTTCATTTAAACAAACATGTCACAAATCAGACTGATGTATGAACCTGTCTCAAAGATAAAAGCTGTTTTGGGGAATTACAATACCTTACATTTTCTTTCATCAGTAGTCAATTGCTGTTGCTTGACTTTTCTTGAAACTCTGCCTGTGGGTGCAGTTTATCAAATTGGATTGTAGTAAAAGTAAGTAGTTAATCAGCCAGCCATTTCTTAAATTACCAAAATCTGTGCATCATCAAAGCAAAGCCTTAAAACATGCTTATGTCTCTTGACACCAACAACTGTGACATCTCTGCCCTGTTTGGTAGACTGGACAAAGGGATCATACCACTATTCTGTTACCAAAGAACAAAAAAATGGAAGCATAAAAATGAATCAGAATGGGAGAAGTAGTTAGGTCTTTTCATATATTCTGTGTTACTTCAGAGGACTATAACAAAGGTATACCCTTTCAAAGATGGTTTTCTTTCATTAACCAAACTTTTAGGAATACTTGCTGTAAAAGCTTGAAATGAGGAACCACCATGCTGCCTTATGAGATTCAGAAAATGTGACATGCTTAGCTTTGTTCTTACCTTCTCTACAAGAAAAAATTACATGTACAGAGGCTGTGCTGGGCTAGCTGTGATCAGCAAAGACATCATAAGAATAAAAGGCAATCTTAGATTAATCCAGTATAACACATTGGAAAACGATGGTACTGTGATTTAACAAGTAGGATTGCATAGTATTTTTAAATGTAATGTGTTCCTTAGATAATAATTTGTCTTTTAGAAATATATCATGACTTTTTAAAAATTTTATTTTACAGGTGATCAAAGATATGAAATCATTAAAAGGAGAGTTTTGCAAGGAAAATCAGTCCCACATTATGCAGCAATAGAGCCAAGTGGGGATGGTCTAATGATTGTTTCCCACAAACCATTCACATTTATGCAAAATGAAAGTGACAAATTAGAAGAAAATGATGATGCAAAAGTATCAAATGAAAAGAAAGGTAAGACTGACAGGTTATGATAGGCTGCTCTCTTCTTTGATTTAGAACATATCTTGTTAGTTTACCATTTGTTCGGAAACTCTAGCAATAAATGTTTTAATATCTGTGTTCTGGATAGATTGACTTTTGTTTGTTTGTTTGCCTTTACTGTTGGAATTTGTATTGTGCATAAAACTATTATAAGGTGCTTTCCTTTTGATAGGAGACACTTAAAGAATTTTGTTGTCTTAAGGAAAGGGGTATTCTGCAAAAAGACCTATAATAAGTTTTTGGTATTAGTTGGATTGCTAACACCTAAGTTTAGGCGTCTGCCCGAAGTACTCAAGTTAAGAAGCCAGTCATCCTGGATGGGAGTGGGGGCATTGACCTCCCCAAATTGTTGTTCATCAGAAAGCTTTTTGTTATGTAATTTATTCCTGCCTTTCTAAAATTTAAATAATTATTTTAAAAAATATTTTCCTTTTAAAGTATGAGACTCCTGTAAAAGATTCTCTTTTCTCCAGTGGGAAAGCAGTTCAGAAGAAGTAGTAACTTCCACAAAAGGCATTCATACTTTTTTTTCTTTGCAATCAAAACAAAACTAAGTATGTAAAAATGTATTAATAGAGTTGTTTATTCTTAAGTATCACTGAGCTCCATAATATGTATGCTTATGTAATTATGTTGGATTATTTCACGTTTTATTTTTGCTTCTGCCTATGAGATATTGGTTAATGAACAAATCCTAACTGAAGGATACTAGCACAATCTTTGTCAATAGTCTGAAAACACATTTGAAAAACAATATGAAAGGATCAAATTTCTGGAATGTGTTAATGTTAAACAGTGTGACAACTGTGATGTTGTACCTGTAATTATTAAGAATAGTCTGTACACATAAACCTTGAGGAGAAGGATTTCAGTGCACTGAGCACCATAATGCAGTGTCTATGCAGTTGCCTTTTGCTAAACCTCATGTAGGCTCTAATTTTAGTTGCATGGTTATATAAAATTGCAGGCATAAGAGACTTTTAATATCAGATATAGTTTGTGTCAGTGTTTAGAATTTTGAAGGCTGTTATATCTCAGATAGTAATAGTTTCTGGGGAAGTATAATTGTAGCACCTGTGACTGATCCATTGCAACCAGGGCAGTTGTGGCAAAGGGCAATAGTACAAGAGTCCTTCCAGAGTCACAGTTGCTGGTATGAAGCTTTGATAGTGGAATCTTGGGTTGGTCAGTGGAATCTTGGGTTGGGTTGTGACAACTTGAGGGCTTTCAAGGGGAACCCATACTTTACTTTTTCTCAAAACAGAATGGTAACTTGTACAAGATTACTCTTTAGAAAATGTATTCATCTGTGTTTGTATTTTCTGTGACCAACGGTGCATTACCCACTCATGCTACCATAACCTTCCTTTTGTATAAACATTTCTCTTAAAAGGCCTTTCCTTCTAGCAGTTTAATAATCAGACAGATTCTAGACACAGTAGAAAAAGCCAATCACTACCTCTGGGCAAGCAGTTCTATTTCATCTCCATTAGCCGAGGCAGATTAAGACTACTTAGTCTTATAAAATGATTTCTATTGAGCAGTCAGTGTAGCTTCTGGGACAATATATAAGAAAAAAGTGTTCATATCTCTGATTGGCATATACTTGTAGCATGCAGTAGCTTGTCAGTATACTGCACCTGATGTCTCTTCAACCAAATTATTAATCATTAATGTTTCATTGTATTTAAGTACATTTTGGGTTCCAGTTTCATAATGCTACACTAAACTTAAGAATAACAGTTAATGCCCATTGTATAACTATCAGCATATTTGAGTATAGACATGAATATAAATTACTTTCCAAATGAGGGACACAAATGAACTTGATTGCTAAAAAGGTGTTTCTCCATTTTATGATCAGAATGTATTTTGTGTAAATTGATCAGAGTAAAAGTTAATTTCCACTCTTTCAAAAACACAATTTCTTTCACAAAATTCCGTATGTCCCAGCATTGCATGCTGTGGAATCCAGAAATTCTTGTAATCTAGTTTCTATTTTCCTGCATATTTCCAATTGTAGACCCTCTCTACTACTGGCAGCAGACTGGAGATGATGTGACAATAACAGTTCACCTGCCTCAAGGCATCACTAAAGATGACATAAAAATACGTTTTTCCCCTGATAATATATGTGTTACACTGAAAGACCAGTCTCCTTTGATGGAAGGAAAGCTCTATTCATCTGTGGACCATGAAAGCTGCACATGGATAATTAGAGAGGACAAAAGGTACTGTGTATATTTTTTAGTTTTCCTATTGATAGGAACTGATTTAAAAGCATACACCATATGTGACTTCTGGCCCGTCTGGGATGGTCTCATTTAATGCTACACCCCATTTCCCTTCTTGTAGGAATGTCTCCTCTCCTGAAAACAGTTCACTGGCTTTTGCTGTCTCAGTATTGTTTCTTTATCTAATTGTGAAAGTAATCCCTTCCTTTTGCAGTTATTTGCCAGGAAAAAAACCCACGCAGGTATCAAAATGTTAAACATAGATTTGTGAGAAGAGTAAACTTAATTGGTTCAACAATTATTTTTTTCATATATTTCAGGATCGATTTGTCTGAATGTATCTTGTTGTTTGTGTTAATAATTTCTCTTCAACTTTCCACAAATAAGCATTTTGGTAATAATACAAAAGAAATTCTTTAGGTTTGATTTATAAATTCCTTATTATGTTTTCCTAATCCATTATTTATTATGTGCTTTATAGAAAATGAATCTTAACATGCTGTAGACCTGAAACACAAATGTTCATGCTTTTATTTGAGAAGTAAATTTTAGGGTTTTTTTTTTCATTCTGAAATAAAAATACAAAAGAATGAAGATGGTGCAGAAAAATAATTCAGAGTCCCTAAAACATAGTCAGGTTTTTCTTTTGTGAATTCACTTACCCACGCTGGTCTGGTTATCTCAGAGATACTCACACTCTTCACCAAACTCAAGAAGAAACATGTACACCACCAGGTGTTCCACTCAACAGCTGTTTATCTAAAACAAAGGCTGCCCTTTGAGTTGTGATAAGGTTGGCTTCTTGCAGTTTCCAAAAGGTTAACTGCAAAGGATAGTAATTCTCAAAAAAAAAATAGAGGGACTAATGTTTTTATATAGATGATACAATTACTGTATATTAAAATTTGACTGTGATTAAAATGTGTGGAGTTGTTGGTTATTAGGTATCATGCTGAAAAATAACTCATCTAAATAACTTGATTTTTTATTACTCATTCAAGTGAGTGTTATTGCATGAATCTCAGGCTTCTACTTTAATGAGAAAGAGTAATTCCATATTTCAGTGTAATAAGTTGCACTCAGTTCTTAATGTTTGTACTGCAGCACCGCTATAAATCTATCGATTAGAAGTCTAAAACTTGCTCCAAATGTCTTCTGTAAAAGTATGCTATTCCTAATACCAGTGTAATTGCTTTGGAAACTGATTCAGAGTTCACTAAATAGTTGCTGCTGTGGTGCAGTAATTAGTAACTTAGAGGGTGTTCTGTCAGGAACACTACAGCTGTCATTGCTGGATACCCTATAAGTGTATCTAAAAAGTGAGTATAATAAAACTGACTTCAGTTTTATCATTATCTACGTGTTTGTCCAACACAGTATTTAAATGGAATTACTATGTTGGTGCATCAGGCTGTGTCTTATTTTTCATTTACTTAATTAGTTATTCCTAATAGTTTAGTGCTTTTACTTGGTTCTCATTGTTGTTGGGGATTTTTTACATGTTACAGAAATCTTATCTCTTCTGAGATATGATTTTAGGTAGGCAGTATAGATAATTACCTGTTGTAGTATTTCTGAGGTCTGTAAAATACAAATATTTTTGTCTCAGATGTTATATAGAGGTAGGGCACACTTAAGTAGCCCTAAGAACTACTGCTTATGTTTCAAATAAACATCTGCAGTAAAATTCTGTCAGTTTTTGAATAGATTGCTTTACAAGTGATTTCCTGCCATATTTGAAATGTTTTAATGAGACTGCTTCAGGGTAAACTACACTTACATTGAAAACCCTGAGGTTTGCGTTTAGGCTATTAGAAATCACATACTTGGTCTGTTTTTCTTCAGGATATTTTTTGTTAGAATAGTTTATTTTATAATTTGAATGCTAATGGTTTCTGTGATTTTCATTATTAGTTCAATTTGAAGAAGAGAAGTTCTCTTATCTACATTTAGAGTTCTTTGACTAATCTGACAAATGGATGTTGTGTTTTCATGTGCTACTCTTTGTCTTGTCTTTGCATTTTAGCCTAGAAATTTCTCTGATTAAGAAAAATGAGGGACCCCAGTGGCCAGAGCTAATCATTGGTGACACAAGAGGGGAATTCATTATGGACTCTTCCCAATGCTCCGAAATAGCTGAAAGCCTGATGCATCTAACCTCTGAAGTAATGGTAAAGAGTTGAGAACCAAACATTTAAAATCCTTGTACTTTTGCACGTTGTCTTTTCTTGATACCTCAATTTGCACTGCATTGATCCAGCTCATCAGTTCATTTACTATTCAGACTCCTAACTACATTCATTTTTCATTGAAACTGTAACAAACTAATGGCACTAGAGTTGTGAATGTACTTTGAACAGTAAAATCATCTTCAAGGGGGACTGAATGTAACTTTTATGATGGTGTCTGTGCACCAAACAGAAGCCTGATTTCACATTGAAAATAAACTTTGTTCCTACCGTTTAGGATGTGGCAGTTTGCTTGAAAGCAATTAATTTAAATGATTTTGAAAGATGTCTGTTTCATCTTTATCAGTAGGTTAGCAAAGCTTTTATACTGTCTTCCTAGGGATACTGTACTTGACTTACAGACTGAGTGTAAATGACATGTTTAAAAGGAAAATTTAGGAAACTATAAACATGACTCATGAACTTTCTGGCATTATTGTTGTACAGGAAGTCTCCTTAAAGTAAAATGTAATTTTTAGCTGCTATTTGCTTGATACTTTGTTTAATTAGAAAATGGCATCTCATCTAAAACTTGTGAAGTGTGACTCCTTGTGGATTTTGATATATTAGGTTTGGATTATTACTTTGTTTTTAATAAGGCTGAGAAGTGTTATTAAAATAAATTCTGTTTAGTACTCCAGACTGATTTCTCTCCTCTCTCCCTCAGTATTTGTGAGCAAGATATTGTAGTATATCTTTTGACCATAGATTTATTTGGAACTTCAAATTTCTTTTCTTTTGTACCTCATACTGAGCTTAAAGTGAAGATTTTTTTAATCGTAAGTTTTCATGAATTTTAAATAGATTTTAATAAATTAAAATTATTATTAGCAAAACTAAAATATATCATGTATTTAGAGCTGCTTACAAAATGAATTAATCAATTTTTTTAATGGCATTTCTGATGGCAAGCTGAAACAAGCTTATGCTGATGTACATTTACTAAATGTGCATATGTTTTCAGGGTTCTATACTTTTGCTACTTAGAGAAGGGAATTTATTGTCCATGGTTTCGTGCTTTATGTACCTTTCCTCAAACTGAAATTGATTTTATTGTACCTACCACTCGTGCTGTCCTCCACAGCAGAAATCGTTCTATTAATTTTGAGTAAGTACATAATAGCTTAATCTTTCAGTATGTATGGATATGCGAACGATTTTTCATGTTCAATTTTTTTTTGTTATAAAAAGGATTCATAAATGTTTTTTTCAGTAGTTTCAATTTTCAGTGTAGTTCATTCTTTTTTTCAGAATCCAAACCCTGAAAAGGAAAACCCACCTTGTAATGCTCAAGAATTAGAAGAATGTGATGCTTTTCTTGAGGATGGCGCAAGCTTGTGCAGATTTGATGGCGATACCTTGAAAGTCACTCATATAGTAAGTACTGCAAATTATTACAGAAGTACTTTAAAACATTTTTTAATATGGAATTTGACTTCTGTTATCAGTAAAAAAATCTGTAGACTATTGAAATCACATAAATTTCTCCCATAATATCAAATCACAGTAGCAACGGACACTGTCAACCCATATGTGTCCTTCAATGTCATTTTAATATAAAAACAAAGCTCCTTTTGTTCTGATTTAAAAAAAATAGATGCTTTTACAAGTGAGCCCTTTGAAAAACCAAAGTTATATTAAAATAATTATAAGAAAAGAGTCTTTTTCAGTGGCATAAAATTCTCTAGATGACTTAGTTTGCATTTTCCTCAGTAATCTTTCAGACAGCTTGGTAGAAACCTGACCTCTTTTACTAAGAAGCTGGAGCATAGATCACTTTATAATACTTCTTTGTCAATCACACTGAAAATAACAGATTGGGGGTAAACTGCTTCAATGGTGGACTTGATCTGGGCTGTAAGGAACCCTGACTAACACTAAGTTAGGATTTGATCTGGTCTGTTGCCTAGAGTTGGAAACAACAAAATCATATGAAAACATTACAGATTAACTCGTTGTCTTGGGGTTGTTTGCGATTTTTTTGAAGATGTTTCTACCAACAGAAACAAGAGGTTAAAACTGGATGAAAGCAAAAACTACACTGTGGTTGTAGCATGGTTTCGGTTGCCTAGTAAGTTGTGCAACCTCTGTCCTTGAGATTTTCAAGTGCAGACTGGATAAAGTCCTAAATAACTCAGCCTGAAGTACTGCTTCTCACACTGCAGGGTAAGAAGTTTGTGCCCCAGAGACATTATACAGATCAGGAGGAGCATGAGATCATAGGACCAAGAAAGGCTGCTTTCTAGCGGGCAGCAAGACATTGTGGAGCAAGTTTGAACTCCAGGGTTCTTGTAAAGAGTTCTTAAAGTGGGTGGCATAAAAGTAATTCCAAGGTTAATATGTTTAAAGCATTATGGTCAAAGGACAGTTACTGTGGGTAGGAAATATTAATTTCAACGTCTTCTATGGGAACTTGTCGGTTTGGTCCTTGTTGGAGTATGTAGTAATATGAGTATTTCAGTGTATTTTCCAACTTACAGGAATATATTTTCACTTTGATTTAGTTCTTCTTTCAAGTTGTTTGGGGTTTCTTGTTAGCAATTATGGGGCCTTTTCCTTCAGAAATGTGGCTGGTACAGCTTTTTACCCAAAACTCCTACAAACATTTTTATTGAAGAGTATGCTAACCTGGAATTTAATAATTACTTGATTGTGAGTAAATTAAAAAATGTTGACATTTCATAATTTTAGTATTCTAATTAATCCTTCTTGCAGTGCTTGCCAGCTTTTACCTGAGAGGGACAGTATTTCCTTCTCTGTTAGCCCTGCAGAAAACCAGATGTGATTACTTAGAAAGCGTCTTTTCCTAACATCAAAAGTTGTAGGTTAGGAGCTATCCTAGAAAACCATTTCTGCACAAAACACGTTCCCATTTGCTTGTGTAGTGGACATAATGTTTCTCTGAATATTACTCCAACAAACTTAATTGCATCTCCTTGAAATGCGTAAGGCACCTGTGGTGTATTGAGCTGTTGATCAGTGGGATGCAGCACAATGTATTCAAACATTTTGTCAGCTAACAAACATAAAACTGTTGATCATCTAACTTTGGCAGTATGTGTAACAGAATCTGCTACTTATGCTTTGAATCAGTATTTCGTATTTGTTTTGTTTTCAGATTAATCTTGGAAGCAACCAGTATCTTTTCTCAGTTGTTGTGAATCCCAGGGAAATGCCATGCTTCTGCCTGAGGCATGATGTTGATGCTCTTCTCTGGCAGCCTCACTCTGACCAACCAGAGAATATGTGGGAACACATTGCAACTTTTAATGCTTTAGGTAAGAAATTAACTTCTGTGTCACACACCTCTGAGACTTTTCTATCTGAATACTTCTGCTATGGCACATGTTGATATTTCACTTATTTAAATCTGAATTGAAAGTTTTTGTAATTCTGTTGATAGCAGCATGGTAGCTTAATTTTAAAAATAAGAGAACACAGAAATAAAATATTTATGCACTGGGAGGAAAACAGGCCTTTTCAGACGATGTATAGGATGTAAGCACAGTACTGCACAGTAAAAATGAGAGTTCCTTGGATAACTGACCTTGAGTTAGAGACTGAAAAGCCTAATCACCACCTTAACACTCACACAGACATCATCAGGGCAATAGCTGCAGTTAATTGATTGTATGTCTAGGTGTGTGTACTCTTATGGTAAGGTGTTTTAATAAGTCACCTTTAGATTTTTCCTGTCTTGTTGTCCCATGTGATAACCATTGGCATGCATTGTTCAATAGAAGTGAAGCAAATAACCTTTCAGAAGGATGGTAGATCACTTTGCAAAGATTGTATCTCAGTTCTCTTTACAGAAGTGTGAAAGGAAATCAGTCTGAAATGAGTGTGTTTGCTACTAGAGTCCTGTAATGAAAGTGGAAAAGGCAGGTTTTTTTTCCTTCTGAGTGAATATTAACAGAAATTACAGTGTGTTAAAAAGTAACTCATTTTTTCAGTCAGTTCTAAACAGAAGACAAGTTTTAAGTGTCTGTTCAAAATTAGTGAGGCTCAGAAATCTTAATTTTTAAATGTAATTACACACTGGGAGATGAGGAGAGAGAAGAGATTTATTCTGCTTAGACTGGTGATACTGGGCCAAGATTGCCCATATGGACCATGTCTGTGCCTTATGATCCTACTGAGAAAATGAAAGACCTTGTGAGGCAGAGAGGAGCCAGGTTTGGGAAGAGTATCTTGATATACATATGTATCCAAAACACCAGTTAAGATGAGGTACATGAGAATTGTATATTGGTATTAAACTGATTAATGCATCCCTTTAGAAAGTACTGGCTTATGTAATAAGAATGGTTTGGTGGTTTGTTTGTGGGTGTTTTTTTGTTTTGTTTAATTGGGGTTTTTTTATTTTGTTTTGTTGGGGTTTTTTGTTGTTGTTGTTTGTTTTGAGGGGGTTTTTGTTACAAATTGTTTATTATTTATTAAGTTAAGCTTGGGTTTTTATCAGCCAGTTAAAGTTCTGTTGAAACCTATGTATTACTTATGCCACCTACTTGGTTTTGGGCTGTGTAGGTTATGTCCAAGCATCAAAGCAAGACAAGAAGTTCATGGCTTGTGCTCCAGATTACTCCTACGCTGCTCTTTGCGAGTGCTTGCGACGAGTTTTCATCTATCGCCAGCCGACTCCTCTGGCCACAGTTCTCTACAACAGGAAGGAAGGAAGACAAGTAGGACAGGTTGCTAAGCAGCTGGTAGCAACCCTGGAAGCCAATGATCCTATCTTAGGCTTTCAAGCTACGAGTGAGAGATTATTTGTTCTCACAACAAAAACCTTATTTTTAATAAAGGTGAACTCTGGAAATTAATTATTCAGTGTGCTCTGCTGTAGTTTGTGTTAACAATTTGTTATAGAACTGGATAGGTAGATGATCTGACAAGTTCAGTACAATTTGTTGAAAATCAAAAAGGGGATGTTTTGCAGGGTAATCAAATTTCTTCAATCATTACAATTTTTCTGTAAGAAAGTGAGAGTTTTTTGACTTTGCTGCCACGGAAGTAAGCTTTTTCAGAGCTATGGGAAAATGTGTTCTGCATTAACATCTTTGTCAAAGTAATTGTCAGATGCTGCTGTTGCATAGGTGAATAGATTCACGCATCGCTTTTTCCAAGTGACTTTATTTTCTGTACTTCTGAGTTTCGAGAATTCACTTCTTTTTTTAAATGTCACTGTTTACCTATGAAAAAAGTAGTCAGATAAAGAGTTACAAGTATATGATGTGCAAAGTAGAATGTATCATAAAGAAAAAAAATCTCCAGTTCAAATACTGTTGACCAAAAAACTCATTTGATATTTTGATATTTAGTAGTTTTGAATGAAATGTGAGTGAAATGAATGGGTTATTATGTTTTTTCTGCAGGTAATTAAATGGAGCAATTTTATTGTTTATGCACATATTAGATTATTGGTTTGGGACTTATTTATTTTGCAGTAAAATCTGTTCACATTTCTAGAATACATTTTAGTAGCTTTTTCCAGAAGCAAAGTAAGGGTCAGTGCATAGCTGGCAGTTATACATCGAATGCTTTTAGTTAAGGTCTTATCATACTCTCAGTTGTGCCATTTTCATTTGACTTTATTCTTCCTTTCAAGTACTTTATACTTCATTTACAATGAGAAAATGGCTGACAGAAAAAGCACCAGTATTCTAACCTGGGATGGGAAACTCAGAGGTGCTGCTTCTGCCTCAGATGCCACTGTTCATGCCGCATTGTCACTTAACTGTTCTGTCTGTGGCGCGTAAGTCAAAACATGCTATATTTGCAATGTGAGAGTACTCAGGCCAGTGAGGATGCCTTGGTTTAACAGACTGGTATGGTTAATTGAGTTGAACAGTTGTATCTGAAGATTACTATTTTTTAATATAAATTGGCATTGTCAATGCATTTAAACCAAAGAATCAGTTGTGACAGCTCCACCCTGGGTTGGGCTTTTTTCCTAGTTGGCTTACAGATCCATAGCAAAGAATGCCTAATATGTTGTGTACTGGCAGGAAAGCTGCTGTCATCTGTGGTACCAAAGTACTGAGACAAAAATACAAGCAGCCTTTTAGTTTGCATCTCCCCACCAATATTATTTCAGAACTCTGAAGAATCTATTGAGAGAAGAATAAGTGTTTCTTTAGTTGTAATTGTTTTGACTGTCCTGTAAATTCTCCAGATTTGTATCAGCAAACTGATTAAATAACAAGAGGGAGGAAAGCAGTTGTGGCTTGCAAATGCAGAAGCTTTGCAAGGAACCTGATTTTCCTTCTCCTTACAGCAGGATTATATTGTATATCCAATATTGAAAAGCTTTTCTTTACTTTTACCTGGGTAAGTTAAAACATACTGGATTTGTAAACCTCTTTTCATTCTGTCCTTTTAAAACTGTCTTGAAAATGCTTTTTGAAAAGGTTCAGTGAATGTATTACTGTTGCATGACTGTTTTGCATCTGAATTTTATTTGTTGGCCAATAATGTCAAACAAGGTGGTAGAATTCCTGCAGAGGTCCTACAGAAAAGATTTTATATAGCTTATTACTTTGGAGCATAAATTAAGTGCTTTTTGATATATATGATTATTACTTAGTAACCTGAGGTTTATCTTTGGTGACACAGAGTTAAGAACATGTGATATTTAGGAAATGGAGGAATGAAAGAGTAAAGGAATCATAGTCAACATGCTTTTGTCACCTCTGGTGTACTGCAGGCAGCTTCAATATAGATGAGAATTTCAGCTGTTGTTTATCAAATTCTTCTTGCTGTGAGTTACATGTCTGGAAACATGCTCTGCTGTCTCCTGGAACAGAGGGAACAAAGTCAAGTAAAATGGTTACCTCTTCAGAGGTATTATAATATGCAATGACTAGAACTCACATTCCAAATGTGTGTCTGTTTCAAGGGAGTTCTTGTTTGCATCTGGAAATAACTGAACATGGGGAAAAGGTTCATCCCTTTTCCCACATTACTCGTCTGCAGTCATGGTTCCCAGGAACAATGTATCAAGTAGTCTCTCTCTAATTTTGCTTCTACGAGAGTCAAGGATATTTTATTATTTAAATTATTTATTGCCTTGAGGAACCTGGAGTGCTGTTGCACAGCAAGCTACCGTGCACCTGAGGCAGGGCACTCCCAAGCACAAAAGCAAGGTGGGCAGAGAATGGACTGAGAGCAGCCCTGCCGAGAAGGACTTGGAGGTGCTGGTGGATGAGAGGCTGGACATGACCCAGCAAAGTGCGCTTGCAGCCCAGAACGCCAAACATGTCCTGGGCTGCATCGTGCGAAGCACGGCCTGCAGGTCCAACAAGGTGATTCTGCCCCTCTGCTCCACTCTGGTGAGACCCCACCTGCAGAAATGCATCCAGCTCTGAGGACCCCAACATAAGAGAGACATGGACCAGTTCGAGCAAGTCCAGAGGAGGGACATGAAGATGATCAGAGGACTGGAGCACCTGGTCTATGACAACAGGCTGAGAGAGTTGGGGTTGTTAAGCCTGGGAAAGAGAAGGCTCTGGGGAGACCTTAGAGCAGTCTCCCCCCTGCTAAAGGGAGCCTGCAGTAGTGTAGGAGAGGGGTTTTGGACAAGGGATAATGACTTTAAACTGAAAGAGAGTAGGCTTAGATTAGATAGTGGAGGAAATTCTAACAGGTGTCTGTGCTGCAGGGCCAGGGCTGTTACATGCACTGTTGCACTCCTTGTACAGCACTGTGAAATCCCCTGTACAGCCTTGCTAATGTTCCATTTCTGCCAATACATAAATTTACAGAGGTAGTTCCTGGAGGAGGTTGATAAGTATTCAGGTATATTCTTGTGTTAAAGGCACACTGTGCCTTTTATCCTGTGTCTTCTTTATACAAAACCCAAATGAACTGGACAAGCCCTTCTAGATGGAAGAGAGAGATCCGCCTTTCCTTCCTCTCCCCCTACATCAACACAGGTGCTTTTTTGCAGGAAAATTGAGGAAAAGAGGAAGGATTTGGTCTGTATGTATGTCATTTGTCATAAAGTGGCTCTTGGTTAATGAGACAATAGGTCCTGTGAGAGTAACAAATAAGGTTAAACTTATATTTTATTTTGGTTTTTTGTGCTTTTTTTCAATAATGGGCCACTAGAACTTCTTAAATTTCCTTGCCTTCTGTCAATTTATGTTTTCTATTCTCATTATGCAGATTAGATGAACTTGAAGCCTGCAGTCAATCATGTATTAGCATGTAATAAAAATTCTGGTTTAAATTTTTTTGCTGTCAGTCCTGTGTGCCATTTCTAACACATTTCTGGTAATCTGGTGGGATTTGTTTCCTCTCCTCCCCATGCAATACATTTTCATTTGTCCTATGGATAAAAATCGGCAAGGTCTAAAGATAACTTGACATCTGTGAGGTGGAAGAGCCAAGCATCAAGCAAGCTTTGGTCAAGACTATTGTGATCATTTCAAACTCAAGGTATAGTCCCTTTTGCTTGGAGAAGTGTTTGCTGGAGTAATATTTTTTCTTTTATAAAAGGTTTAATCTTCTGAAAAACTTTCTTTACACAAATATATTTGTCATGAAGTGGTAGCTGGGTATTGATTAAAATAGACGTATAATTAACAGTTTCAGATGCAGACCTAGAAAAGACTTGTCACAGTCTTTACCAATCTAATGCTCTATGCAAAATATCCTTTATAAATCATTACAGTGCATTTTTGAAATCTAATGGCAGTTGCAAGTAATTGTCAGGAAAATACGAGGAAAGCAAATTTTAAAAAATTAATCATTTTAGAACGTGACTTTCATTATGCTGTGATGAATACACACTTTCTACTAGAGTATTCCACTAATACATTAAGAAATGTATTAGTTATATTCGGAATGTGCAGGACTTGTGTGTATATGTATGTGTGTATTTTCATGTATATATGCACAGACCTGTATGTGTTCATACTGCCTTACGGTACTGGGGAGGGTGGGGTGGCTGTTGGAGACGAGAATCTTTTAACTTTACTGACAGCAAAGCTTGGATTCTTTGTTAACATGTTCATGAGTCTGCCATGCACATGTTTTAATGTCACGGTAACTGCTTTATGAAAACATCACTCATGAATCCTGTGGTGTTCTCCTCTGCTGAGGATTAAATATCCCAGTATTTCATTCTACCCAAACTTTATGGGTAAAGCTCAGAGGCCAAGTATTGAGTAGATGCCTCAAGTTGGCAGAATTGATGCAGAAGTAATAAGCATTTCTTTTTATCAGAATGAGTGAGGTTTAGAGGGAAAAGAAATAAGACCCACTGAATACTAATTCAGTCACTTTCAGCACTAAAATTGCAGCTGATTAGCCTTTAATGATTTTTCTCTTTGAAGTTACTCATTCTCCCTCTTGCATATGTCCCCTCTAATAAATATAGAGTACCTTATGGTAATTTAAGGTTGAGCAGTTTATGGGAATTTTCTGAATAACTGAATTATGCTTGCATATGGGGTATCTAAAATGTGGGCATGAGGTACAAGATGGTTACATCTAGTCCTAAGGAGACCAGGAACTCAGGCTCTTGTTTAAGGGCTGGTGACCATCTGGGCAGAAATAAAAATGGATGCTTTGAAGACATTCTCATGAGTTGCAATGTCAGATTCTAACAAGAGTAAAAACATGGGAAACTCTGCAGAATCATTATAGAATTGTAGAATGGTTTGGGCTAGAAAGGGCCTTAAGGATCATATAGGTACAACATTGCTGCCATGGGCAGGGACACCTTTCACTGGACCCAGTTGCTCAGAGCTTCATCCAACCTGCCTTGAACATTTCCAGGGATGGAATATCCACAACTTCTCTGGGCAACCTGTTCCGGTGCCTCACCACCCTCACAGTAAAGATATCTTCCTAATATCTGATCTAAACTGGCCCTCTTTCAGTTTAATACCCTTACCCCTTGTCCTATCACTGCATGCCCTTGTCCAAAGTGCCTCTCCAACTCTCTCATATGCTTCCTTTAGGTACTCAAAGGTGCTCTAAGGTCTCCCTGGAGCCATCTCTTCTCTGGGCTGAACACTCTCTGCCTGTCTTCACAGGAGAATAAGCTTGCTAGGGCAAGATAAAACATACACTGGCTCCCTTTTAAAATCTAGGGATATATGCAATACTCTCTTCAGAGCAGCTGGATCAATCAGAAAGAGAACTTGTTTGTTACCAAGACCTCCTCTGTTGCCATTTTCTTTGCATGTGGCAAGGGTAAGGCATCAGTAAAACTGCCTGGATGCTGCTGTGATTGGAGTCACTCCTTTTGTCCTGCTTCTTACCTGGTCTAGCTCCAGGTGGTTGCTGCTGTCTGAAAAATTCAGTTAATAGTTACAGTTATATAGTTAATAGTTATAAACTATAAGAATTGGCTACTGTTAGCAACACAGTTCTGCACCCAATGTGACATCTGAGAAAATCTGCCTTTTCACATAAAACAAATGAAGAAAAAAACCCCCAAAAAACCCAAACCCAACCAAACAAAAAAACACAAAAAAACCTCCCAAACACCTAAAACTCAGGCTGCTTTGTTGTTCCACAATTTTTTTCTGGGAAGTGCACCAGTAATGTTTTTCTTTCTGCTCTTAGAAATCTTTTCCTGTGCTATAAAGAACAGATGCAATATCCTCAAAGTTTAAACCTCATGTCTCTTAATGCCATGAGAACAGCAGGATATCTGTCACTGATTCAGTTGTGTTTCAGGGATGAATTAGTGTGCAACTTGGTTAGACTGCCAGCTGTTCCGTTAGGAAGTGGGGAAAAGTGAAGTCAGGTTATTTTAATAGGTTCGCTGTGTCTGTTTGCATAGCTGCGCTCTCTGAGGTCCATATAATTCAACATACTGGAAGATTCAGGTGCCCAAACAGGGAGCTGTGAGCACAACATTTCACTGTGTGAGCCCATCTGGTGTATCTACACAGTTTGGTGCTTACTCAGTTACCTGCCATCACAAATTATTTTCTATTGTCTCTTTCGTATGATAGCAGAAATAAGTTAACTTGCTAACTGACTGCAGTATCTACTGTGGAAGGAAGGAGCACACAGTAGATTCTTGAAGTTATATTTCTATATCAAATGTGATTCATACCATGAAAAATCAGTTTCATGGTTTTGACTTCAAGTTGATTAATGTTTACAATTAATGAATTCCCACAACTCACATTTTCTGGTGGAATTATTCACAGATTTGTAGGCAAACATATGAGACCATTAACTCACAACTGGAGACAATTAGCACTTCTCATTTAATTTTCACTTGGTTATTCTGCCTTTATTATGTGAACTGAATTTCTTGATACCTATACGGACTAGTTCCCTTTGCAATCTTAAGTGATACTGACTAAGAAAGCGGAGCTTTGCCTCCCAAGTACTGGCAGTGGTCAAAGTCAACAAGTCCAGAGAGGACGAGCACTCCATGGTGCTTTAAAAGCATCCTGTTAAAAGCTACCTACCAATGGAAAGGGAGTGCAGATGCTTAAATGCTACCACTTCTGGATACTTCCTGAGTTTAGCAGCCCTCATTCTTCCAAAGCAAGATTATAGCCTAGAAAGAAGCATCCTGCAGAACCCAACCCCTCCTACCTTACAGCTCTTCAGGGATTCTGACTGCGCGAATTAAAACAATAATGTGTTTGTACTAGTGATGTCCAGCTGTGTCCATACTCACAGCACATTCCTCTGAAATGTGTGTGGTTGGATGCGAGATATAAAACTGTGGTAGCCCGTGACACCCCCTTACAAAGTTAGGGAGAATGAAACAGCTTCTCTTAAGGGGTTTTGCTTCATTATGCTAATGTACCCTGGTTCTGTTTCCCCGTTGGCCTGTTGGCTTCCCTGCCGCTTTCTTCCTTATGTGTCCCTGCCCCAGAAAGTTCTCCCGTCCCCGCTCCCTTTAGCCTTTGTTCCCTCGCCACACCCCAGTGTTTCCTTACTGGCCCCCGTACCCTGGCCACTCCTCTGTGCCGCCCCCTGGCCCTCAGACCATTGGCTCCTCAACTCCATGGATCAACTCAGACCCTCCTTTGTTCCTGATCCTTCATCACTGACTCCTTCCTATGTGTGACTGAAATAAACCTCTCCTGTGGAACCCCATACGAAGGTCTCTTCCCAGCTCTTTGCCATCGACCTGTTGCAAGTACCATCAGGTGTGAGTGTGATTGAGTGTGCGTGGGAGGTGGCCACCGATCGGCTCTGTGTAGGAGATGCTTTTGGAAGGTTGCGGTACCCCTCACCATCTCCACCCGCTGCAACATAAAACACGTAATAAAGTGGTCAGGCCAAAGCTCAATCTCTCTGTCTTTCATTTCCCTTAAGCAACTGCTTTTGGGTACGCAATTCCTCGTGCTTTGTCATGAGCAAACAGGCAGCCAGTGCTCTGCTGTCTGCAGCCCTGAGCCCCTCAGCTTTAGGCTGCTGGCTTTGTAGCCAGCTGTGGCACTGGTACCAAATGGCACAGCTGTGGTTTTCCTTCTACCCTACCAGGCTGTGCCCAGCTCTGGTGTCTCTGCCGTTCAATCAAAGGAAACTGTCCTGTGCTGGGAGTTACAGCCACACACCACAGCCAGGGCCGGCCTTGTGTGGTTATGGCTGTCGTGGTATAACAGAGCAGGGAGCTGAACGCCACACAGCCGCTCCCTCGCTCCCCACCGCCGGTGGGATGGGGGAGAGAATTAGAGGAAAATAATTAAAATTTGTGGGTTGAGATTAAAATGGATTAATAATAAAGAAACTGAAGAGAGAGAAAAAAAAAACCAACAACAATAATAATATATTGTTGTTGCACAGAACAAGTGATGCAAAATGCAGTTGCTCACCACTCGCTCACCAATGCCCAACCAGTTCCTGAGCAGTGGTCCTCTGCCAGATTTCCCTGTGATTTATATGCTGGGCATGAAACAGTATGATATGAATTATTCCTTTGGCCATTTGGAGTCAGCTGTCCCAGTTGTGTTGCCTTCCAGCTTTTTGTGCATCCTCAGCCTCCTTAATGTCAGGGTGGGGTGAGAAGCTGAAAAGTTCTTGCCTTAGTGTCAGCACTGCTCATCAGCAACTAAAACATCAGTGTGTTTTTAAAATTATTCTCATCCTAAATCCAAACCACAGCACAAACAACTAGGAAGAAAACTAACTCTATCCCAGCCAAAACAAGGACAATGGCAAAATGGATCTCTCCTGGGCTTCAGGCAATGGGTGTGTGCTTGAACAGCCCAGAGGGAACTGCTGAGTTGCCCACTGGGGGATTGCTGGAGGATTTCCCCATATACGTGCACAGGTAAACTCTAAACGTGCTTCCAGGGACAGGGGAGTGAAGGCTAAAAGATGTTGGGAATGGGTTTGCAGAGTTGTAAGAAGATGAGTTTAAAGGTAGCAGGGATAAGTATGAGGAGGTCTGGTCCAAAGGGTTTCTGTGAGAGACAGTGTGGTTTTCTGAGCCATGGCTAAGCCGTGTTCCTTTAATGTCCCTTTTGGGCCAGCTTTCACTTCCTTCTCTATTTTAATGGAAGAAACTTCTGTGCCTTTAGCTGTGGTGTGGGTTGGAGTTCCTGTGATGACAGCACAGAGCCCAGATTCAGGGAAACTCTTCAAAAGCCAGGCCAAGGAAGGTACATTTTCTTTTTAGCTGTTTTAAATTTTTCCCATTAAAGTTGAGTGTAAACAGGGTATATGATTACTGCCAACTGAGAAAATTATTCAGAGAAAGACAAGGGTGTATTTTAAATAAATTGAGTATCATAAGTGTTTACATGCATGCAAATGTGCACAGAAGATGAGGAGAGAAGAGAGCCATATGGCATTGGGTTACAAATGGCTCTACTGCTTAGGGAAATTAATAACTCTGAGCTTTGATATATATGAGCCTACTGGGGTTCAGATGTTCTTGTGCTGGTGCTTTAAGAAACCAGCTGAATGAATAAACAAACATTTGGAAGACAAAACACCCAGACAGCATCCAGCTTAAAAATTCAGAGAAGATACCCTTAAAAAGGACTCAGAAAAAAGGTTGGGGCTCCTGCTAAGACTGAAATATACATAGGATTAAAATGAGCTTGTTGATTTTTGTATATCGTGCTGTTCTGTAGCTAGTTTTAAGTATGTTTCCTGCTGTTTACAGGTTTTTTGTCTTAGCCTCTAAAAATATTGTATTAACATCAATATAAACTTCTTAATTACTGAATCAGAGTAATTAAAAGAATCCTTTGGAGACACCAATCACTTTTAGTCAAAATACAGGCTTTTCACCTTCATAAAAAAAGATGAAAGTTCATATACGAGATTTGTTCCTTTCCTCTGTGTGTTTGTCAGAAGACCAAACATTTATCAGGAAAGATATGCACTGGAAACTGCATAAAGGTAAGTTCTCCACAGCAGAACATAAACAGCCCAGCAAAGCTGCTCAGTAGTTGTTTCTTTGCACTTCAGCTGTGACTTTGCAAGGCTTATGTGCCCTAACCCACATGAGTAGGGCTTCTTAATGCTGTGCTTTCCTAGGAAAGAAAAAGAAGAGGCATGGTAAACAGTAACAGTACATCACACTCTGTAGATTTACTCTGAAGGAATATTAAAAATCACATCATATTCATGTGAGGCTGGAGAGTGGTATTGCTAAACTTACAAGGAAATGTAATCAGATATTAGTTAAATGACAACCAGCAGCATTCAATGTCTCCCATAACCTGAAGAAGTCCAAGACATGAGCAGCCAGCTTTTCCAGGGGAATGCTATTGGAAGTGGTGTCAAAGGCTTTTCTGAAGTCCAGGCAGACAACATCCACAGCCTTTCCCTCATCCACCAAGCAGGTCACCTTGTCATAGGAGATCAGATCAGCCAAGCAGGACCTGCCTCTCACACCGGCTGAGTGTGATCCCCTGGTTGTTCTGCTGTGCCATTGATGGCACTCAAGATGATCTGCTCCATGACTTTCTCTGGCACTGAGCTCAGGCTGACAGGCCTGTAGCTCCCTGGATCCTCTTTCCCACCATTTTTGTCCCTGGGTGTCACATTTGCTGACCTCTAGTCAATTGGGACCTCCCGGATTAGTCCGGATTGCTGGTAAATGATGAAAAGTGGCTTGCTGAGCATTTCTGCCAGTTCCAGTTTGGCCCCAATAGACTTGTGTGTGTCTGGGTGGTGAACTGAGACTTGTGTGTAGACTTGTGTGTGAACATGAAGAATGTGCTCTAGTCTCAACCCATTGCTCAAACCCATTGCTGATGCGACTGTCAATAACTTGTCTTCACAAGCATTTTTTACATATGTACATCATCTGGCATTTTAATGTTTTCATTTCTCTTGGGGAGAGGATAGGAGATGCGTGTATCTTTAGATGAAATAACTGTGCATATCCATCATGACTTCCCTCTCTACCTGTATTCTTTTACATCCAGTTCTTAGTTGCCCTGTTTTCAAAAACATACTTTGTGGTCATCCTGGTCAGATGCCATCTCCTGTTTGTTTTGTTTTGTTTTGTTTTATTTTATTTTGGGTTTTTTATTACTTTTTTTTACCATTCCAGCTGCTCGGTAACATGAGGAGTTCCTAGTCAGGCTGAGTATCACAGCATGGATCTATACCTCCTTCTGAATTTCACTGTAATCAAGAGAGAAGAATGTGTCTGGCTTCACCAGAGAGCCACATATTGTAAATCATCAAACAGGGACTGCAGTAAATTGGGGAAAAAAACCCACAAGATGTGATGCCCTCAAAATTCAAGGTCCTTTGGTCAGTCAATAAAAATTTGAATGAGAGTAGAGATACTGAAACAAGTTCTTTGCTGCTTCAACTTTGATTTTTCTGCCCATGACATTACTACACAGATTAATTTTTTGAGCTCCTTTGTTGACACTGAATCCCAGGAGCTTACGAATCCAGTGATTTCCTCAACAAACTAAAGACTCAAAATCCATTACAAATCTTCATGTTAAGAGTGTGAAAATGTAGGTCAAGATTCAATATGGGCAGAAAGCTGTTGCTTGTAAAGATATGACATAAATCATCAACTACTTGGTTCAATTCATATTCTCCATATGGATCTCACTTCTTTTTGCTGCTAGGGCTTTTGTCTGGCTTTCATTTGCATGCCAGAAAGTAAATATTGGCAAGTTCAGACTTTCAAATCATCAGCTGTTTGGGATCCATGCACTTGTAAGGTACTCTGTACACCTAGCTCTATATACAAATAGAAATTATTTAGCTACCACTTATTGAGGATTAATACCTAGGATGAATTATATCTTCACACTGCTTTCCAATTGGCTGCTTAAACTAGAGGATTTAGTGATTCCTATTTATGTAGAGCCACTTATTTATGATGCTTGATGATAAATAGGAAATTGGTGTCTTAGTTGGCAGAGCTTGTTTCTTTCTTCTCATTTTTAGGTTTTAAACATGGGTATGTGAAACCATGACAGGTTTTTTCTGCTGGCAGGGGTGTCTCAGGTGGCACCTGTTCGGCCACAGCTCTCATGTTAAATTGTAATGGGCTGGATTTTCCATTGGGCTCAAATGCTATTGATGCAGGATTAAAAGATGATCCCAAGGGAAAACACTAAATCTTGATTTTAGTCTGCTCTGGCATTGACTGAGATGGGCAATGTGTGTTTGTGAGTCAGCTGGAGAAACGGATGCATGGGTTGCCTTTTCCCTGGCCGATGCTGGCTCAGACACACCTAACCCAGGGTCATATCCCAGATTATGGCACTTTGCAGGTCTTGGATGATGAGAGTTTCTTCTTCCTGGAGAGGATTCCAACTTACTTACAGACACACTTAGCCTTTCTAGGAAGAGGCCAAAGGAGAACTAAGGAACTGGCTACAGGTCAGCTCTGTTAACAGATGAGTTCTGGAGTTCATTTCTGCAGCCGTATATGAAAGAAAGAGGAAGGGCTGTTTGACAAATGCCATGAGAGATAAAGCTTTCTGCTTTCTCAATAAATTACATTTTAAAAGCCTTCAATTTACAGTGTTAAACATTTCTTGGTGAAGCAGTTGTTCTTGTGGAGAATACCCAACTCCACCATAAATGAAGATGTGCTAAAATTTATGCTTTCATCCCACCTGGTTCTCCTGTTGGGGTTTAGGCGTTTCCTTATGATCGCTCCTCAGTTGAGTAGCTGAAAAGAGATGGTGGTATTCTCCTAGAAAGCCCTGGAAGCTCACAGCAAAGGTTTGTTGTGAGAGGAGTTAAACAGTACATTTAGAACCTTTGGGGTTTTTATAGCGTTTTATTTGAAATCTGAAAATGCAGTTATTCTGGAAAGCTCTCCTTTTCAGTGTGTTGTTCTCCATGCATGGATTCTGACCTGTCCCTGCTGCTGTTTGCTGTGGAGCCAGGGAAGTTCCTCCCAGATCTGTCCTCCCCTCTCAGACCCTTGCTCAGAGAATACCAGGTGTGGATTCATTCCAAGGGATACTTCTCTAGTAGGAGAGAATTTTCCTTTTCTGCTGCCAGAGCAGAACAAAATATTGAAGACAGTCAAAATGGAGACATAATTTTTGTGGCTTTCATATGCCTTTAGGGGCAGCAAACCAGCCCATGAGAGGTTGCTTTTTGTCTGCCTGAGGACATTTTTACCTGCAGTGGGCTACTAGAAAGACTTGAGGGGAGAAGGGAAAAAAGATCATTCTGAACCTGAGAAGAAGCACAAAAGAGAGGAGATCTTTATGTCCTAGAAGTATCACCTCTGTAGGAATAAAACCTATTAATTTTCTTTCTGTTACTCTTGGAGAGACTCTAGTTGACAGGGTTTGGAGTTTTTTTGGGTTTTTTTGTTACATCAAGAAAGATGTATCTTGGTAGCCTGGTTTGTCCTCTCTTTTTTTCATCTTTTTATCCCAAAAAGAAAATTGATGTGTTTTCTGTGGTATGCTTAGGGACACCACAAAAGACTATGTCTAGTGTGTTGCACACCAGCCACTCATTCTTTGTGACAAAAATCTTTGATGCTTTGATACACCGTGGCATTCAAGTGCCATTTACAATTGTTACTCACTGAATTTTTGGAAGATATATATTTTTTCAGAAAGTGTAAAGAATGCTCTCAGCTTGATTATGCTCTCAACTGAATTAACAATAGACATTCTTACTAAATGAAAAATTAGTTTAGTTTTTTCTTGGTTTTCTATGTTGATTGATTTCTACCCAGTTCAACAGTGGCATGAAGAACTCTACAAAGTATGTTTTCTGTAAGTTTTACTATAATAAGATACTAGGAAGGGGAAAGAAACCCTAGTAATGCTACAGCAGAGGCAAAGCTCTGACATCTTTAGTCAGAGCTACATTTATTTCACACCAGTGTCCACACACACTTAGCAATTTCTGTGAAACAGGATTGACTTCTCTGTTCTTAGTAAGTGTGGAACAATTTGTTCCAAAGAGTGTGCTTATCATTACCTAAATACTTGAATACACACGGGTGCAATCTGTGGCCAGTCTGGAGTCTGACTGAATTGCAGCATCAAAGTGCATGAGGATGGAAAGGACACCGGCCTGCTGGACAGTATGGACCTGGAGGATAGTTGCAAACAGGATGATGGTGAGG
This sequence comes from Edolisoma coerulescens, assembly GCA_013397115.1. Taxonomy (NCBI): domain Eukaryota; kingdom Metazoa; phylum Chordata; class Aves; order Passeriformes; family Campephagidae; genus Edolisoma; species Edolisoma coerulescens. Next base: position 1,543,382 of record VWZW01007671.1, on the reverse strand, counting down.
ATTAGCTATAACTGGCCTCGACAATCAGGCTGTCTGTGCACATTTTAGAAACTTAACATTTGATATTATATCCCTAGGCCCAGTCTAGCCCAGGAGTGGGACCTCCCTGCGTGAAATGCACCATTCGTTGTTGGCACAGGCTTGGGAGCGACTGCGGCTGGACAGGGACCTGCAGGTGCTCTGTAGCACTGAGCACAGAGAGGGGAATCATTTACACAGGCAGAAGCACCATCATACAGATGGAATTCTGTCCCACTTCCTCTGTGCTGGCACATCCGAAATGCAAGAGGATTTTCAGATGAGATTAGGGCTGGAAAACAAGAGTACTTCTGCTTTAGTTAGTACTTGGCTAAACGTAGTGAAGCAGATCTGAAGCACCAAAGTACTCTATGCTCATTCAGATGGCTTGCCTTTATTTTCTTGGAGAGAAAGTGGGTTTGTTCAAGCTCGCTTTCAGCAGTGATGACAGGAAGACATCTCTAATTACACTCCAAATTATCACAGCTAAAAATCTAGCTAATTATCTTGGTCTGAAATTAATTAAACTTCTGCCTTTCCGGGTCCTGACCCAGATGCCTGTTGATGGTTTGTTGGGTTTTTTTCCTTCCCTGCTGCTCATATCTGTTTTCTGTCACTTCATATCTGGATGTTGTCTGCTGTCTCCTACAGGTCTTGGATGATGCACTGAACAGCTTTGAAAGTCCCCTTCCCCACGCACACCCACCCTGCCTGGTGACCCTGTTTTGTGTCTGAAGTGCTTAGAAGGGAAAAGCACCCCCACAAGTACCAGGCATTGGTGAAAAAAATTACTGAGTCCTCCATTACTCTAATATTTACTGTGACTGAAGCAGGTGAATCTAATTGCGTGGATTTATTTTTAATCTTTCCTGGCTGAAACAGATGGAATCTTTGAGACAGCCACTGTTTAAGAGACATCTTCCCCCAACTTCGATTACTTTGAAAAGCTAAATTTCCACTGGCAAAAAATAAATCCTAATTCAAGGCCTAGATACTTAAGAGGGCTCTTTAGTTTTCCTCTCTAGCTTGACAGAGGATTCAAGCTGCTAATACTAAAATATTTTGAAGATTAGGCCTTGAGTATCTCATTTTGCACAGGAAAATGTCCCACTTTAATTATTCGGCTGAACATGAAAGCGTGTCTAGCTCTAAGCAACAAGGCAGTTTGCAGCTCTGATTAGCCACCCAAACATAAGCATTTTGCAGCTTTGATTATTTATCCAGTTAGGAATAGTTTAGTTTTAATACAGAAAGATTATATTTGCAGGAATCTTTGCAAATATTGTCTTTGAAAACAACTAGCCTATATATAATCAAGGATATTCCTTGACCAGTCCTCATGCTGATTTATTCAGGAAGCAGTGGCTGCTGAAGGGAGGGAAAAGGTGCTGGAAGGGGTACAAGTTGTGATGGACTCTGGTATCTTTAAGGCCTTGGGGAGTGATGTCCAGAGACTTGTCTCCTCAATTTGCATGTTCTGAACCATGTTCTTGATACAAAATTCAGATTAAAAAATATTTCATACCAAGCTTTCTCCTCCAATTTCATGTGGCATTATTAAAGGAGATACAGTGTGGTGCAATCTTGTTGTTTTCCTTGGTCCAACACTGCAATTCTGAAACTACTCATCCTGAAAGGCAAATTCTGTGCTGCACAAGCTTTTCACTGCTTTCTTTCATTCATTTCTATTACCAGCTGGATCAACAGTAGGAGTAATTACTCTATGCATAAGTAATTAATACTCTATATTTCAACCAACTTGAAAAAAATCTCAAAGCAATTTTTGATGTATTTCTATTTATTAATGGGATTGATGGTAGCAGATGAAGAAGCAGACGGTGTTTTTGCCTTGTCCTTCCATTCCTGATCAGTAAAACATGACTGTAATTTTCAATTAATTTTAATTAATTTTCATATAATTTCCTCATATGAGGGACTATGAAGGATGACATTCTGAAGATTTGAGCAATGATGGATTAGTTTGGTACAGCTCCTAGTCAGGCTGACAGGGAATGATTCATGTGACATTCTCTCTTCATGTCACAAAAATTAGGTTTTGAACGCCTTAGTCACTCTGTAGAAGACGCCACAGTAACACACCACTTCAACCTTTACAGTGATTTATAATTTAATTAGAGAGAAAATTTCCCCTTTCCCCCTCAGAAATTTTTTCTCTTTTACAGAGTTACCTGGGGAAAATAAGCAGGTGGATCTGAACATCACCTCTATTAATCCTTTGCCAAAAGAACTTTGCAAACTTAAGGTACTCAAACCTCATAAAGACACAGTCCCTGGAAATGCAAAGCACCTGTTGTTTAGCCACACATTTTGCCATTCGTACATTGGCCTATTCCAGACACATTATTGGGGAAACAAAAATTAAACAACTGAAAAAAAATAAGTTAAATAGAACCTAGGACACAAAGAAATGCCCTATACAGCCACTATAAGTAGTGGAAACTTTCCTGAAAATGAATAAACGAACTGGGAGAGATGTTCTGTTGGGAACAATACAAAGACATTAAGAAGATTGGAAATTTTAACTGCAAGAAGAATTTGTGTTCCAATACAACTGCCTCATCTGGCATCAGGAAAATTCTCCAAGAAGTTGTTTTCTTCAGTATCTTTGCACAACAGGGCTCCCCTCACTTACCCCGCTGTGGGGACCCATGTCAATGTCTCAGCAGCAGACTCTGCCCTGCAGCACGGGTCTAAGGGATGTGGGCAGCCTGGCCACTGCAGCCCTCCCTGTGGCTGATCCAGTTTGGGCTGAGGATGGATGCAGGAAGCTGCCTGAGGGTCTGTGCCTGGCAGCCAGGAGGGCCAAGCATGTCCTGGGGGGCATCAGGCACAGCATGGCCAGCCGGGCAAGGGAGGGGATTGTCCCGCTCTGCTCTGCACTGGGGCGGCCTCACCTCCAGTGCTGGGGGCAGTTTTGGGTGGCACAATATAAGAAAGGAATTAAGCTCTTAGTGCACAAAGATGGTGAAAGGCCTTGAGGGGAAGCCGTGTGAGGGGCAGATGAGATCCCTTGGTCTGTTCAGCCTGGAGAAGAGGAGACTGAAGGGAGACCTCATTGCAGCTACAACTTCCTCATGAGGGGAAGGGTGGGGCAGGCACTGATCTCTTCTCTGTGGTGACCAGTGACAGGATCCACGGGAATGGTCTGAAGCTGTGCCAGGGGAGGTTTCGGTTGGATATTACAAAAAGGTTCTTCACCCAGAGGGTGTTTGGGCACTGGAACAGCTCCCCAGGGAAGTGGTCACAGCACCAAGCCTGACAGAGTTCACGATGTGTTTGGACGATGCTCTCAGACACACGGTGTGACTCTTGGGGATGGTGCTGTGCAGGGCCAGGAGGTGGACTCGATGATCCTTGTGGGTCCCTTCCAACTCAGCTTATTTTGTGATTCTGTGTTTATAAATGTGTTGTGTCTTCATCACAGGCACAGTCAAAGCCTGTCTCTGCCTATGCTGTGGCAATAAGTGCACCCAAGACCATGAGCTTCCCAGAGACTGTGATAACCAGGTTACAAAACGTCAGAGCAGCACTCATGGAAATAAATGCTCAGACATTTTTGCATGGGCGTTCCCATTAAGACTCACTGATTCTTACAACCATAATGGTGGAGAGCACTGACTGCAGGATAATGCCCCTGAAATGTCCTCACAGATGCCAGAATTCAGAAGGTAGCATCTCACATGAAACTGAGGCCTACGATTTACCAGAGACAGGTACCTGTCATGTGTATGTCTTGTACAAAGTCAGTCTCTTAAGATAGCAGCTCCCCAGGGACGATGTTCTGGAGAGCAGAAGGGACACTTGGCCTATGGGGACTTGTGCTAGTTTTAATGTGTCCCAAGAGTTTCAATGTTTTGTCTTAGTGAACAAAGGAAACCAACTGAAGTCAGAAATCAACCTTTGACTTCCTCCCAGCCACAAACCATCAAATGAGATTTGCAGCATGAACAGCACATTAGGGATAATAAATGGCCTAGAGCAAAAGGGAAAGGATGCATGAGCTGGTATCCTTTGGGGGAAAAATAAAAAAATAATCCTTCTGAACAGACTAGAGAGAAAAATATCTTCACTCAGAAATCTGGAGATTGAATCCCTTCTGCAGAACTCAGAGATTACCTGTTTTTCATTTCTCTTACTGATGTCAATGTATGTGGATTACACCCACTGTTAATAAACACAGGTTTTAGTTGTTAGCCTTATGAGATATACACTTTAAATTTGCATTTAGCTGCCTTGCTGATGGCAGCTGTCCTACATATCCATGGTGTTCACTTGGGTTTACTGAGGGATATCCCTTCAAAGAGTGTCTTTTGTGTATTGAAGTAGAAAGAATTAAAAGAACTTCTTTCCCATTTGAGATATTTTTCTATGCAGTCTTTTATTCCCCACTGTGCTTTTAATATGCTCGTGTAGACTTGCTGCTTCTGGCACAGTCCTAGAGATTAGATTTCTGAAATACTGACAGAAGTCTAGCTATTTTGCTGAAATGATAATCAGAAAAATCTGACTTTAGACAGCTCTTATTAAGTGGGAAAAGAAAATCCATTCCAGTGTCTTCTCTTAGTGTGATAAGACTAAGTCCCCAGAATGAGATTAGTGTTTTTGACTAAGATTCCATCAGGCTTGAAAAGTTTACCATGTCTTGTTCCTGGGGTAATGGGAGAAAATAGACCACCACCCCCATTCAGATTTAGTCTTACATTTTAACAAAAGGCAGAGTTCATCTGTTGTTTGCATCCTTGTATGGGAGAGGGGGAGGAAGGGGGATGCGCTCCCTGCAAATCTGCTGTCTCCTTGTGGGCAGTGGTGATGCTTCCCTGTGCAGTGAGGGGTCTCACAAAGGGGTCGTGATGTCCAGAGCTGATGTGCATGGGCAGGGTGGAGCTGTGCTGTGCTCTCCTTGGCAGAAAACAGGGCACCAGTGGGAGGCTTTCTGTGCCAGAGGCAGCAACTGGAGTTGTGAGCTTGACCTATGGGGTGGAAAGGGATTTATCTCACTGAAATAAGAGTGCTTTCTTATTTAAATATAAAATTGTAATTAATTAGCCAATGCTGTTCTGCAAAGCTTTTAAGCACACAGAGGTCACCAAGAGTGTATTTGTGTTTGATGAATTTGGTGGTAGAAAGAATTTTAATAGCACTTCAGCACAAAGTCAGAATCTTTGACAAAGGCACTTAAAGAACTGTAATTATTTAGTGCTGTAATTAGATGGCATTTACCCCTTCTATACTGTTTTTTAACCATGTCCAGTTGGTCTTTCTTTGCATTGTAATACTCATTTCTCTTGTCCTCTCATTAGCCTCTGGTGAAGGACAACACAATCTGCAAACACTATAAAACACTTTTTCTGTGAAAAACATAATTCCATATTATAGTAAAGTTTATTTTCTTATTCTTGTTTATAATAGAAGGATAATACTTTTAGGGAGAAATAGTATCTTTTATTAGTCCATCTACTATCATTCCAGACAGGAGACACTCTTTCTAGTGCACAAGTCTGTTTCAGATCTGGATGTGAAGGATGAAACTGCTGGCAGAGAGCAAAACAACTGCTCTGAGTTTAACTCCATTATGGAGACTGAGTAGAAACCTTCAGAGAAGAGGAGTCATAAATAAAGGACAGTAAAGTCATTTAGTTCCCATGAGGTAGAGTGGCTGTGCCTATGCTAACACTCAAACTAGACCACCATCTGTTTGCCAGCTTCAGACCCAGCAGGCACCACATGGTCTGTGTCTGTATTGTATAAATTCCTTTACCCTCATGAAGAGGGTGGCAACACCCAAAGTGCTTATTTGGAACACTTCCAGGCCAGGCTATCTCCCATCCCTTCCCTGTGAGAGTGTCACTTTGCTGGGGGCTAGATGTGCCCCAGGGACTGAACAACAGCCTGACAGTGTCGGTGGCAGCAGGACAGCAGCCTGAGCTGCTGCTTCATTCACTGCTATTCACTACAGGCAATTATCACCTGCAGAATAGTATTCCTTAGCACCAAAGTATTTATTTTGAGAAGTCAGAATAGAAGTAGCCTACTGAACTTCAGCCTGACCCTCCAGAATGTCGTAGCACTGGGGAAAAGAAACTAGAGTTTGTAATTTAGAAAAATGCAATCTTACTATGTGAGCTCAGTCCACGGTCCCTTATGTTTTCTAGTACATCAGACACAACAGTCTCTTTCAAGCATCTTGTCACACGCTATTTTAGTGTAGCAGCAACAGCTTTTGAAGTTTCTTTGATGTGCAACTTGTTACTAGACACGATCTCTAAAATCTTAAGACTAAACTTGTTCTCACTGCAGTAGACATGGCCATCTGCCTCTCCCACACATCCACTCACAGCCTTGCTCGCTCTTTTAATTGTTCTGCATAAAACAGGGTAGGATACAATATCACATTTTAAAATGTCATGTTTACATTATAAAGAGTCGATTTTTGAAGAGGCTTCCTGCCATCAGAGCTGTCATTTCCTATTTCCTTCCTAAATGTGTGTCCTATATGCTAAATAACCTGTCAACTCTTTGTAATTTCTGCTCATTGTTCTCCTGAATGTCAATGTCTGCCTGAACACAATACAGCCTGCCTTTCAAGATACCCTAGATCTTTCCATAATTTCCTTCTAAATGTGCTTTGCTGTATTTCAGATATGAATCGGTGGCATGTGAGACAAATCTGTTGTCCCAATTTGCTGTCTGTACTTTCCCCAGACACTGGGAGCTGGATAATCATGTTATTATTTGTTTTCTTTCATATAGTTATTGTCTAGAACTTGAAAGAAAATCCTGTTTGTGATCAACAGGGATTTGATCCCTTGTTACAGGACCTCTTTCTGCTGTGGAGCTGGCAGTGGACTTGCATAATTACATTCTGAAATCAATATAAACTCAAGGTATGCCCATCACAAATAGAGAGATCTCTTACCTCAAAAATTGCACTTGTTGGATGGGTGCCACTTAGGCACTTGTTTTCTGTGCTTTATTTTACTAGAAGCTATGAGTTAAGTGAAGCTTTTGAGTGAATGTCTATTATTATAATCTTATTTTCATTATTCCCTATTTGTATATATCTAAGCTATAGGATATAAATGGTTGTTAACAATGAGAAGGAGCATTCATCTGCTCTGCACAAAACAGAAGTTTATCATATGAGATTGTAATTATTTCCCATGGTTTCTTGTACTCTGTTTTTTGTCCCATACATTGGCTTTGGCAGACCAAGAGGTTTTCTCCTCTGTCTGTTTGGACCCAGAACGTTTGCAGGGCAGAAATACCTTGCTGTCTGATGGAATACCATGCACTCAGGCTACAGCTCTCTCAGCACAGATGCAGCTTTGTTCTCCCTTAATTTTTCTCCGCTGAAATCAAGCGGTGAGAGACTCTCCAAACGCCAGCATAATCCTGAGGAGGCTTGAGGAGTTCTGATGTAAGAGGAATGGTCCATGTGGCAGGTGTAACATGTGTTTGTCAGTGCTGCCCTGGTGCATTTCTGTGGAGTGTTGGGTGTTGTATTATATCACAGTATTGCTTTTGGAAACAGCATCCAGTGGAAAGTGGGAGCACATGTATTTCAGGAGGGAAGTTCAGTGAGGTGGAAGCTAAGACTTGGAGTTCCACATGGCTGAAGGAGCTGAGGCCCTCTGGACCCTGCACTGGGCTGATGCTCTGCCAGACACCGGTGCCCTGCCCCATGAGCATTTCCTCCCTACCAGCAGCCCAGCACCCTGGGCTGAGATCAGGATGTGCTCACTGAAGTGCTCTGCTTAGATCTATACATCAAACCATCAGTAAGAGCACATACATTATAAACTTCATAAAATCTCTCAAAACAAGCAGAAAAATTACCTATTTCACTTGCAGTAGAAGACAGAAATGCAGGAGGAATTATGCATCAATTATCCATCTTCACAAAACAAACAGCTCATCTTATTGGTAGAAAATAAACACTCAGTTGATACGATCTAGAGCTGTTAGGGAAAGCTGAAAGAGTGAAGTTTGTAGAGAGGAACTTACGGTTGACTTGATAACATGTCTGGGACATCTACTCCAGTGTTTAACCACACTCAGAGTAAAAGGTTTTATTCTAATGTTTAAGTGAAATTTTCTGTATTTCAATTTGTGCCCATTGCCTCTTGCCCTGTCACTGAGCATCACTGAAAAGAGCCTTGGAGCTTCTCTCTTTCAGGTATTTATACATGCTGATAAGATTCCCTGAACCTGCTCTTCTCCAGGCTGAACAATCCCAACTCTCTCAGTGTCTTCTCATGTCAGATTCTGCAGTTCCTTCATCACCTCTGTGGACCCGCGCTGGACCCACCCCAGTAAGTCCATGTCTCTCAGGCACTGAGAGGCCCCAGCACGGTATCCCAGATGTATTTCACCAGGGCTGAGCAGAGGGGAAGGATCACCTTCCTTGGCCTGCTGACGATGTTCTGTCTAGTACGGCCCAGGAGGTTCCTGGCCCTCTTTGCTGCAAGTGGTTTTTGCTGCCTCGTGGTCAATCTGTTCACCAGGATCCACAGTGCCTCACGTCCACAGAGCTGCTCTGAGGTCAGCCCCACCACCTACCAGTGTATGGGGTTACCCACCCCGTGTAGGCAACTTGAGTTGGGCACAAATGAAAAGATTAAGAAACCTACCACCTGGGACTCACAAAAGTCAGCAAGATCTGACTGGAGATTGAGCCCTCTGTCTTTGGGACTAGTGGTAGAGCATTTACCTAAGAAATGAGAGGCATGAATTTGGCTTTAGTCAAGTTCTAGGGAGTTCAGCCTTTGCATATATCCTGATCCCCAGGAGACTGAGTTTCCTATGCATTACTTTGAGGAAAATCAGAGCAGATCAAGTAATTCCACTCATCCTCTTGAGGCTGGGTTCAAGCACAAGTGGCTGACATCACCAGAAAAGCCAAGCAGTACCCATGGAGTACAGGAACCAACTATGCTGATTGTAGTGACCAAAGAAAAAAGTGGCTACTGGTCTCTGCCCCTACTCCCAAGATGTGGGGATTTTGCTCCTTTTTTATTTGTTTATTTTGTTTAATGCTGTCCAAAGTAAAATGCTTAAATAATCCTTGTAACAGGGACAAGGATTCAGATGAATCCCCTCCCATTTAAGCACTGTAACTACTGCTAGACTACTCACACACTGCTCTTCCTTCAGGAAAAAAGATTGCATTTTTTGGGATCTCATTCCCCTACAGATGACAAAGGATGTTGTTACATTTTCTGCCCATTGCCAAGGACAGCAAGACAAAAGGTGTGTATTCAAGTGGTTGTTAAAAAAATTTAAATTGCAGTACAATTATCTTGTTTAGCATTTTATTAGAGTAGCAACAAAAATCCATTACAAATTAATCCCCACAGTAGCATGCATCCAAGAATTACAAAATGTTTCTTTTGAACAAAAACTGGTCTACACTTATCAGTAGTACATTTCTCTGAACGATTGCACAATATTTTTTATAAACAAATGTACAAACCACATAAAGTGACAGAATGAAACTGGAATTACTCTGGGTAGATGAAGAAGAAATTCCCTCTAAACCAGTTTCTCTTACATAGTTTGTTAGAATTCAAATTTCCAAGATTCAGCTCCCAAATTAATGAATTCAGGAGTCCAAATCACTTTGGCTGAGCCAATTCACTGGTGTTTGCTGTATCACTGTATCACAGTAGTAATGAAATAATCACGAGAAAACAAACTCTCATTGAAAAGAACAAAAGAGCAAAGAAACAGTTCTGTCTGAGGAAAAGATAAAAAAATACTGAAAGATCATTTTCAAATTTCACTGCAATTTGTAGCAAAAGAAACAACTGTACACACAGAGCGGAGAAATAAATAAACACAGGCAGCACTGTTGAAAGAACAATTTATGTTTTCATGTTCTTGAAATAACATTTTTTCCATGATGACAGTGCTCAGATCTGGGGGGGGTGTGTGTGTGTGTGTGTGTGATTTACTTATTTTTAGAATACCTTTTTAAAAAAACAAACAAGAAAAAAATGGTCAGCTTCCAAAGTGACTGATCCAAGCCTTCACAGTGTAGTTGGGGAGGTACTGCAGCAGCTCCTGAAGTAGAACCAGTCCTTCAGTCCATTTTGCTGGATAGTTTTTGAAGGGATGCTAGTGAGAGTTTTATCATTTGACTTGTGTCATTCATTTCCACAGGAGCATCATAAACCCTTTTACAACACATTGGAGCTTCTTTGATATATCCTTTACTCTGAACTCAGAGAGGTCATGTGATAATTTGAACCAAAGTGTGTTATAAATACACCTGACCTCTCTCAGCTGCACAATCTACCTTCTCTGAAGCTTCTGAAATCACAGCATTTCAGAAAGGAAGCAGCATAGCTCCCTAAGCCAGATGCAAAAGCAGCACCTCTTCTGTTACGTTCTGGATAAACTTCTAAATAAAAGTCCAATAAGAATGCAATCCCTTACATCAAAGATGTTAAATAAGGATATAGACATGGATTTCAATATTGCTACCAATCAGATGATTCTTTCAGACTAAATGTTGCAAAGGAATTTGCTATCCACAAAATAAATATACAAAGATAGTTATATTACTGCAGTCAGTAGCTGACATCCAGCCATTTTCACTTCTGGCAAAAAAAAAATTGATATAAATAAATTTGAAACCACATAATTTTTTTAAAAAATACATGCTTACATATATAATTTACAACATCTAGGTACAAGAAAAAAGGTTGATTGGTGTTCTAAAGAGAAGGGCAAACAGAAATAGTCACATTAGCATGATATCTGACAAAGTTTTGTAGTGTTAGCTGTATATCAGCATAAAATCAGCATGGATTTCACAACTCACATCTATAAAGATAGAGTCACATCACATTATCAATTAAAATCATACCTTAGCTTAAATCTGCAATTGTAAATATTTCATTTTTGCACACAGTTTTGCAATCATAATAATTTCTGTTAGCACAAATAAATATCAGAAAGAAATAATTCCTTTCCATTTTTGCTACTCCTGGTGATGGTGGATACAAAATCACCTACATAGATTTTAGCCCTTGATGAAGCATGACAAAGAATATGGGCTTAAATACCTCACCTGAGCATCTGGTGGGGCAGAGGCTGAGAAAGCAGATAGTTACTTTTTGAGCAAAAAGGCAAATAAAGGAGAGAATTCACTTCTGGTACTGTCAGTCTATAAAAGCTGTAATTCAGTCTGTGCTCTGAAAGCATTGAGATAAAAGTGTAAGTCCATGTTACTGTTATTCTATGAATACTGAGCTCAGTTTTTACCCAGCCAGTTGTGCTCCTCACCGGACAGCCAGGTTTCCATGGAATGCACTCTTTGCCTGCTGCTAGTCCTGCACATCTCGCTTTTTAGATAAGAAAAGCAACTCATTCTAGCACCTCTTGAGAAATTCTGGCAAGCAGGGCCTGCTCTGAAAGCACTGAATAGGTGCCTGACTGAAAACAGCATGTGAAGAACAAAAGGATTTCCAGGCCGCCTCCACAGCCTCTCCCCCCAGCTCAGACTGGGAATCAGCTCTCATCAGCTGCAAGCAGTGCTGGCTCACAGAACAGACTTTGCTCAGTCAGGCACAGGCACTTGCTTTTACTCTGAATGTCTCTTGGCTAAGCAAACATAAATTGCTGTGTAAGGTTCACAGATACTTTAATTTCTCTGTGGCACGTACTTTGGAGGAAATGTTAAAGAAGTTGTGGTATCTCTCCTTGACTTCTCCTTATCATGGCAAACTGTAGCTTTAAGCAAGTGTAAGCAGTAAAATGCCATAGAACTCTGTAATTTCACATCAAGCTCTACAAAGGAAAGGTTTGCTCAAAATGTATGTCACAGCTACAGAATTGTATTTATGAGATTAATTGCTAGGTACTAATTTGAGAATACATTGGTATCCTCCTCTCTGACTCTTGAACCCTAAGCCAACTTTGCTTACTTGGCTGATGCGTGACTTACTTTGTCATTTTAGTTCTTCCTTATTATTTTAAAAGCAGTCTGGACATCCCCCTTCCAGTCCTGTGGGGGTTCAGACATCTGCACAGAAACAGACGCCACTGCATGTGCCTGCCTGGTGGCCCGTGCTGCTCAGATAGACAACCTGGCAAGCTGGGAAATGCAGAGGATTTGGGAAAGATTGCAACACGGCCTGCATGTGTTCTGCTGCTCCAGACAAAGGTCTGCCAGCTTCTGGAATTTTGTCACACCTACACTGCTGGTTAAAACCTCCTTGCTGTTGGTCCCTTCCATGCCCTGCCATCACTCTGCCAAGATGGAAAGTGCCTGTGGAGCTCTGCAAAGGTGGAACAGGAGTTAAAGCAAGGATGCAGACAGAGCAGGATACAGACTGTTTACAAAATCACAGATTCACAGAGTGGGTAAGGTTGGAAGGGACCACAGTTGGTCATCAGGTCCAACCTCCCTGCTCAAGCAGGGTCATCCCAGAGCACATGGCACAGGACTGAGTCCAGATGGTTCTTGAGTATGTCCAGTGGGGGAGACTCCACAACCTCTCTGGGCAATCTGTTTTCTTCTTCCATGCCATGTAGAGGATGCCCAATAGAGTCCTTTGTAAGCAGCAGACACGACTTCACAGTTCATGGTTTTAACATTCAAATCAGGGTATTTTTCATTCTCTTTAAGTTTGCAAATAAAGTTGAATGTTAGTTAAAGTGGTTTGAATTGGGGAAGTGGCTGTGTATACAAAAGAATACTGGATAGGAAAGCCTTACACTGCTGTAGAGGCTACCTCTTTCACCCACGCTGGACAGGTTTGTGACTCTTGGGGATGGGGCTGTGCAGGGCCAGGAGTTGGACTCGATGATCCTTGTAGGTCCCTTCCAACTCAGCCTATTCTGTGATTCTGTGAATTAGGTTTTTTAGAGGTTTTTAAATGTCATGTACAAAAGCTGTGCAAAATGTTCATGACAAACAGGAATGCACAGGCACTTTTCAGAGCTTCTGCTGCACAGAAGTGAAACTCTACACTTCTAGCAAGAGCAAGAGCTGGTCTAAAGCAAAGCCAAAGCACAAACCCAAAGCAATATGTGATGTTTTGTCTGCAGCTGCATCAGGGAGACTATGGCCTCAGGCTGCTTGTCATGGGCCTGTGTGGGAAGAGCAGGGAAGGGGCTATGCTGGCAAGTGAAAAGACACCATGACTTCTCTTCTGACACTTTATGTCCTTAAGTATTTTAGTAGATAAACTTTGAGACAAAAAATTTTAAAATGTAATTTTTATCTGAATTTTCCTCTTTTCCCCAGACATTATTGATATTAAAGCTCTAAACCCCCTCTAGTGCTCTGAGACACAATTGGTATTGAACCAAGATAAAAGGAGCTGGTAAACGCCTGTTGTGTATCCTTCAATACCTGTCAAGTTCCAACAGGATTCAGTAATAGCTGAGACTTACATTTAAAGTGGTACGTCTATAAACCTGACTGCTGAAAAAAATATTTTAAATGCTTCCTGGTGACTTTTTGTTTGTTCCCTGCTGCAAATTCAATGAATGGTATTCCTATTTCACACTGTGTAAGGTAAAAATAAACCAAAGAAAAGAAAGATTGTGTGCTTTTTGCCATCAGATACCTGTTTATTGAAGCATGCCATGATGGCTGCAATGAGATTTGCACTGATGTGGGATGAGGGAGTCACTGGCAGGTAATTACTGCTGTCAAGAGCAGTTATGGCTGTTGGACAGGTCCCCCAGGTACTGGCCAGCACAGCCACACATTAGAGCAGCTCCTCTCCTCGCCTCTCACCTTCACTGGGAGTATCATCCACTGCCCCGCTCTGTGTCCATGGACATATCCTGGCAAGCCTTGCTCTTTCTGACCACTCTTCAGCCAGTTAATGGGAAGAAGGATTTAGGTATTCTACTGAAGCCAACTCACCTGCCTAGAGTTAGGTTAATTACTAATTGTGTTAATTACTTCATTCAGTTAGCCTCAATAATATACCCTTCACTCCCCAAGACACTGCATTTTCTTGTAGGGCAGAGGCAGGTATATAAAGATTTATGGTAGCTTCTGCAATTCTGTGAGCAGAAATGTCTGTACAGTTCATACAAGTTGGTGGGAACGGAGCATCCAAACGTCTTACGTGGCTGCGTACAGAACAAGCTGGGCCTCAGGCCTGAAAATGAGGAGAGAAGAAGCAAACCAAGAAAAAAATATTTTACACTCTTATATCATCTGCAAAAGCAAATGAAAACTAATGCTCTCTGTAGATCATCTCTATTTTTAAGATCTAAAATGTATGGCTTTACAAACAGCACTTAGGTAGTATTGTGTAAAAAAAAGCATAATGAAAACAGTAACGCCCATCATGAAGAGAACTGGGTTAAAGAGGTGTGCTACACACGGGGATGCTTGCAGGTAGCACAAGCAGGGGGCTTTCAGCAGTCTCAGAACCAGAGTGCTGCTGTGCCAAGGGGAGAGCCTCTCCTTAGTGCCAGCTGTGTGGTGGCACCGGGCTGGTTAAACCCCAGCTGGAGTCAGGGGGGAAGGCACAAACAAATGCCCAATGGCCCTTCTGCAGGCAGCCAGAGCATGCCCAGAGGAATCACTGAGCTCAGACACCAACATCACCCTCCTGACAGATGTGTACGTCAGGCACCATGCCTGAGCACCACTTTCTGATGCTCCACTAGAGCCCTCTGTTTCTCAGAAAATAAGGCTTAATATATTTGTTTCTCCCCATCCTTCCCCATGCTTCAGATCCTCCAAGTCCCATCATGCTTGGCACAAGGCACTTTGAAAGCATTACTTTCCAGAGCGGGGCAGTGGTCCCTCCCTGCCATGCCCTGTTTGGCGCACGGCCTGTCACTGTCAGCCTCTCCCGGTGCTGCCCCGGCTGAAAGCTACCCCAGCACAGCCCCATGCCCAGCAACATGCTCTGGCTCTGGAGGACTCCCCAGCAGACACTGAAATGTATTAACTATTACCTTGGATGACAAACACCTATCACCAATGGACAGTTTTGCAGAGGACAGGTAGGTATTGGTAATATCTTCTAGCTCAGTGCTGAAGTGATCGGAATCCTTGATGACATTATAATTTAGGGCCATGCTGTAACTGACAGGTTTCTTCTCCTGTTTCTGCTGGTAGTTGCAGAGTTTCCTGAAGGCTGCTCTGAATTTCTGGGACATGAGATTATAAATTACAGGATTGATAGCGCTATTTAAATAAATACAGATTCTGCAAAATAGCAGGAACCAGTTTTCTTGGAAGGGTGTGGAGAGAAAGGAATTGACCACAACCAGGGTTCGGTAGGGCATCCATAGGAATGCAAATAGGATCACAACCACGGCCAGCATCTTGGTAACCTGAGGGAACACAGAGGGAGACAGAAGAGGGGCAGAAGGTTAGTACTCCCCTTGGAATGAACATGTGCATTCTTACACCTCTAGGGCCAAAACAAAACTATGGACAGATCCTTCAGTAGGAATTTCTGATGAATATTTGATTCAGAAAGGTTTTCTACAGTAGGAAGTACAAAAAACCTTGGCTCCAAATTTTTCCTGGTTTTTGTTAAATGACTCTTTCCAGGTGAAATCCCAGTAAGCTTACTGTTGTAGACCTTAGACTTTTCAACTTCTCATGCTGTAAGGGAGTGTTGATTCAAATGGAAAAAAGGGATCTAAAGTAATTTTTTTCTAACCACATTAGATCTCTTCCTTCAGACTTTTATAGCCTTTAGAGTAATTGAACATGAAGCCTTTTTAGGTGATCTGGTTTAATAGTCAGCCTAAAACAATTTCCCAAAGCCAAAAATAAGGAAAAAAAGAGAACAATTAGATTCATTTCTATTCCTCAAATCCTAAATATTTAATTAGATCTTCATAATTTGATGTTTACTCTGAAAAGTCAAATAAAATTTACAGAGCCAGGAAAAAAAGGATTATCAATAAAACTTGGTTGTTATAAGAACTTTATTCTATTGTGTAATTTTGTTTTGAAAAAAGAAAAGAACAACCTTTGTGAATACCCAGGATAACTGAAATGAAGTGAACAAGAAAAAATAAAAAGTTATTTGAACCCACTTTAAAAAGAGTCTTTCTTTTGTAAATAATTTAATTCTAGTGTAGACAGTATTCAATAGTCTCTACATTAAAGAAGGTTTTGTTAGAAACATCTAACTGAAGAAATATGTTAATAAACAAAGTAGAAAGTGCAGGGAAATGTGACATGGGAGGATATGGTAGCACAGCCTCATGGAAGTCAGGAGATGACTTGGTTAACTGTGTGACAAAGAAAGCATTGGGACACTTTTGGTGGGCTATAACTACTTCTTTTGATTGTAGATTGATAAGAGTTTCAAGAGGAGAGAACTCTGCTAGGATCACTCACAAACACATGCTAGTTTTACAAGTGGGTTTTAGTTTGAAGTTATGAGAGAGTATATAATTCTCTTGTCCAGACAAGCTCATTATATAGAAACCTGCCATCGCATTGCCTAATGAATGTATATTCTCCTATCAATCTAGAAAGACACGCTTTTAAGCCAATTTGTTGGTTTGTTATAGGTGTTATAATAAAGAATGTGATGAAGATCAAAGTTACTCTACAAATTGATGTATCTTTATTTATTTATCTGTCTTTAAATGTACATATTCAAAGGCTGCAATTTTATCTTATAATTCTCCTCCCCTCACCCTTACTTTTGACTTCTCTATAGTTCTGTTCAGTAGAAGTAAAAAATCATTTTTGTCACTTGACTGATACATTTCATTATGACTTCTAGACTGTAGTTTTATAATTTTCTGTCCACAGTCATTGTAATAACGCAAAATACAAATGTGAATGTTCCAGGTAACTCAAGGGATGATCTCTCCTTATCTCCAAACCACTTCTAAAAGGGCCATTTCTGTGAACATGGTGGCACAGAGAGGGCTGACCCAGTACTGACCCACTCTGCCTCAGGAATACTCAGGATCCCTCACCTCTGCCTCTCATCCTTCCAGTTCAGCTCAAGCCTGTGCCTCCAAACGGAGCAAATCCATGCAGTGGAGAACAATCACTCACCGTAGAAAAAAATCCACACTTAAAGGAAGAAAGCGACCAGTTGTGGGGCCTGGATGAACAATGGGACAGAGCCAAACACACAGATGTATTCCATCAGCTCAGGCATTCAGTGCACAATAGCCTACACAGGCACCAGAGTACTTTGCTACCAGAAGATCAGCAGGGCACTCTGTTATGGTATGTACCAGTCACTGGCAATTTACATTTCTTCTGAGCATGCCTTTCAGGAAAAATTGCTCAGAGGATCATTTGCAGTGTTGCTGCTATCAGCTTGAATCTGGACTAGAAGTAAATTATTCTTACTGTCAAGGAAGGGATAATTCAGAGTTACACAATTAACACTGTACAGCAATGAAAAAAAAGACTGTTACTCCTCAAGTGAGTGTATCCCATATATGTCAAAGATATATATATAGTGTATATGTAAATATATTTTTATATATATCTGTATGTATGTATATGTATGTAGCATGCAAATTATTGGCTGAATTTGTGTATATGGCACCTGGATGTGCATTTTCTGTCTACCACCACAAGCTTCTACTGCTGAAAACCAAGCACTCTGTAGAGCTGGTTTTCATTTTGCTCAGGTCGATGAACCAACTCACGTACCCATATGCTGCCACAGAGTCTGCATTCAGTGCAAGCAAAGAGGCAGAACCCATGGGTGGCATCTCTTTGGTGGCATCTCGTGGGGGTTCGGTCAGTGCAGAACAATGAGAATTCACTACAATTTTAAACTGTCTGCAGTACATATCCTTCCAAACCTGCCAAAAAACCCCAAACCTCTCACAAGATCTTTATTGCCAGGCAGAAATTCAGTTTCCTGATCCATCTGACCAGTTGTGGTTGTGTCACCCCGCTGCAGGCTGAAGCACCACTCAGGGCTTCTGACACAAATTCACCTCAGTTTGCTTTATAGGTGAACCCAGTATCTAAACACACGACTGAGGCCAAAGGTGCTTTTATCCACACCAAAAGTCTTTATTGCTGCACATAAATAGTTTAGAGGAAAGTTTGGTCCTCTTTAAGTAAAATGCCATATCCTTTTTCAAGTCACTTCCTATGAAACAGAACTAAACATAATTTGGGAGGAGGCTAGTTATTTGACATCAGTGGAGTGCTAAGAGGACAAATTTTAAAAGAACATGCTTTTTATTACCTGTAAGCATACACCAAAACTCCCTGACAGCAGCAGCACTACATCCTCAATTCACTGCTCAGGTGAAGGCAAGCATACACTGATTGCTCTTTTCTGGTGGATGTGCACTGTATGTCCTATGAATAGGGTACAAATTATTCTTAGTTAGGGAGATTGAAAACATGGTAAAAAGACTTTGAGCAATTTCAGCTTAGTCCAAATTTCAAGTGTAGTTTGCATGATAACAAAGTGCTTGAGATTGAATATAGTCCTGGCTGCACATAAACATTCTTCAAGCCCGATCTTTTTATTTCTGAGGATGTTATAAAAAATATTTAAAATATATTTTACTAAACAGTGTCCCAATATTTTAATTCTGAACTAGTATCCTCCTTTTCCTTTCTGCTCCAAAAGCTTGTCATTCTAAGGAAGTGTTTTTATTAAACATTTTCATTATCCTGGTACAAACAGTTTAGTATTTGCTTCCTTCTCCTTTGAGTACTAATCTTTCTTACACTGATAGGTAAAAGCAATAGTCACTCTGGTGTTTTAAAGCCATGTAATAACTTCTTTCTTCTTGTGCCTGGTGGTGTTCATTGCAACACACAGAGATTGTATATATCCCAGTCCATGATTTCGTGATCAAAAAGGTTGTGCAATGAGGAGGAGGATTAAATAAATAGAAGGATTAAGGTCTTGATATATTAACACCTCAAGTGAAACCAGGCGATAAGATTGAGGATTTCATGTAAGCCATGCAAAACTTATCTTGCACTGCAAGCTGGAATCTGTGCTTGCTGTGCTGTGAGAGAACAGAGAGATTTCTCTGGTGAGCAGGTCATCAGAGACTGCACCAGCCTAAGAGAGGACTTTCTCCTGAGGGAAGTCTACCTGTTATAACTGACCATGAAGGCCATGATGGCCTTAGATGATTTCATTGGACTAATCAACTAACTTTGTGAGATACACATACAGTTAAGTGAGCTGGATTCCATCTCAAGTATAAACCAACATGTTTGCTATGTAAGGCTGCATTTATTTTTCTCAGTCCACTTGATATCTGAGGAAAGCAGGAATTCCTTTGGGGGAAGTATGAAACCTACATGCAAATATGTAATTCAGTATTCATATTATAAATGGACAAGAAAAAATTCTGGGATCTGTGGGCGGCAGGACCCACAGTGAAAAAGAGAAAAAGAGAAAAAGGGTAAGAAGGAGAGAGTGACAAGAGACCAACCTCTGCAACCCAACTGCAACACTCTCTGGCCCCACACTGCTGGTTGCCACAGGGAAGGGACTGAGTGTAACTTGTGGCTATAACAACGGGCAATAAATTGACAATATTAATTTTCCCCAAGTCGAGTCCGCACTGCCCATGACGATAACTGATAGTTTGTCTGCCTGTCCTTGTCTTGGATCATGAAGAATAGGAGCACTTCCCATTTTCTCCCCCATTCTCAGCAGGGGCCAACCCCCCTACAGAAACATGCACGAATTTAATTTTATAGAAATGTTCTTGGATAGTATGAGAACTGCTACAGAAGTAGGAAGTGTACAACACATTTTCAATCACTTTTTCTACAGATCACATGCTGGATATTGTGCACTACTCAGTCCCTGTAATGCAGACACAGTTCTGAGAGGACACAGACAGTTTCACATTTTAGCAGGACTCACTGTCAGGCCAGACTGTATTGTCACCTAGATTGTACCTTGTCAGCGTGGTAAATTTTCCTTTCTGTGTCTGACTAACTGTTAAGATTCTAGATTTTTTTGCATATGTACTTGTTTTCTCTCATTTTACACCAGTGCCTGTCTTTTGCATGCTGCTATTATACAGAAAATTATTACTAATAATGCCACCTTATCCTTGCTTTGCTTCCTGTGTTGTACAATATGCAAATTCTAGCTTTACTTATAATGAGGCTACTTTAATCAATCAAGTTAATTAGACTTTTAGGAAAAGTCTTGCTGTCTTTGCAAGAAATAAAAGATATCACATTATAATCACTTTTTGGTTTCACAACAGTGTCCATATTCATCAGTGTTCAACGGAAAAGATTTTTCTGTTTTTCAAGTGATACTAAGCACATGTAATCAGGCATAAAGTGATATTAAGAACTTGAAGAGCAGATTATCTTCTTCTACTAATTAATGGACAAAGAAAAACAACATTAAACACTTCCTATCTGACTATTAACTATAATTGGCAACATATTTAAATATAACCTAGCTCACATATTTCTGTTGTGCATTTCCAAGCATAGCTCTAGTGGTCTCTGAGGGCTCGGTGCTCTAGAAGGCAGCTCAGTTAACTTTTGAGGTCTGTGCCATCTCTGTGATAAGAGAATATGATCCCTCTCATAAACAGTAGCAATTGACGCAGAATAAGAATATAAAGTATAAGAAGAATATTCCCAGAGCCAGCTGCAAAGGATGCACCCTGTGTTTCCCATCACTGCACCAGCTGTGCTGCCTGCTGCACGCTGTGTGGTTTACAGCAAATAGCCAGCAATTAATCTGCAAACTGTATTCTACTGCTATCATTACACACAGCAGCATACATATTCGACAATATAAGAAGAAGCTAGTCAAACTTGTGCCTCAGTTTTAAGCCATCAATACATAAAAATATTTTACGAGAGAGTAACAAAGGTATTTAGCATTTACAAAGCAATTTATATACAGATTTCCTTAAACAGACTTTTCACAGGAGAGTTAGAGACAGGAAAATTTAAAACTTGACTGCATTTGCTGAGTGACATGCTGCCTTAGTTGGGACTCAACCTCAAGTCTCCCAAACTCCCAGGCTAGTTCCTTTTCTTCAGATCTCAAAAATAAGTCAAGAGTCACTTTGTATATTTGGCAAGATTACTAATAGGCTGTAAATTAAAGAAATTATAGTTAAAAATGTTTCATTCATAATTGACACTTCGTAATTGCTTTTTGATATAGGAAATAAAATACTGTTTCTTTTAACAGTCCTTGCAGTAGGTAATAATGTATAGGCAAGAAAAAAATACATATTTATATGTATACGTGTATCACAGAATTTAAACTTGACTACTTAGAAAAAAGGAAGAATGTATTTTACCTCTTTCCACAGCTTCAGACAAGTGAGCTTTAAAACAAGTGGTTCAGGTTTCAGAAAGGCATTTCAAATAGTTGCTCCTACCTGCCTTCGAGAAGCAATAGTGCTACTGAAACTCCTGTTAGTCATCTTGGAATTCACAGGCTTGCTTTGGTGAGCCACATCATTCCTCCAGGTCTTAGAGTTTTCTTTTGGGTCTGAAGGGATGGGGTGCAGGAACAGAATTCTAGCAATCAGGCCATAGAGGACAGTTGCCAATACCATTGGCACAACATAAAATATACCAAAGTCCATCATGTAGATAGGGGAGTAATAACTCCTGGACACCTTGTAGCCACAGGACACAACAGTAGTCTCTTTGTAGGCTACTGTATTAAGGTCTAGCAAGAAAAACCAGAGCATACAGTATATGGAGGTGAAAGCCCAAACAAAAATAATGATCTTTTTGGCTCTTGAAAAAGTGCATAGGAATTGAGCTTTGATTGGGTGGCAGATGGCTATGTACCTCTCAATGGTGAAGGCAGCGATGGAAAAAGAAGAAGCGTTGATTCCCAGGTACTGGAGATAAGTGATGCAGAGACACCCAACGTAGCCATACACCCAGGATCTATACAGGCTCTCTGTGATGTTGGGTAGTCCTGCAGCCACAAGCACCATGAGATCTGCCATGGCCAGACTCACCAGATAGCAGTTAGTGGGAGTTCTCATGTGCTTGGTTCTGAGGACCACCAAAACCACCATGATGTTGCCCACGATGCCCAGCCCGCAGATGAGGAGGACCAAGAGGATGGTAACCACTTGGTATTCAGCTGTAATGATCTCCTGGCTCGATAGTGGCAGCCCAGTCTGGTTCTGCTCGTCTCCTGTGCCATTCTCCATCTTCACCAGCCCACTGCTGCTTCTGCCCAGCACTCGATCTCAGCATCTGTTCTCCACGGTCCCCTGCAAAAGGGTCAGTGGAGCAGAGTGTGGGTGAGCTGCAGCCCCAGAGCACGTTCTCCATGTAGTCACAGTCCCATTCCTGTACCGTCCTCCACGTCCCCTAAAGCACCTGGACTTTAAGTCTTTGGAAATTCAACTATCAGATGGGTTAATCCCTCTAAGACTCCAGCTCGCTTGCACAGGCTAAAAGGCTGTTTTCTCGCAGCTGGTTTGAGGCATTCATGAGGACGCAGCCTGCGGAGGTGGGAGCTTCCTGCCGGCAGCGGCGGGGAAAGCGGAGCGCGCCTGCCGTGCCCGCTGCCGAGCAGCGCCCGGGCTGAGCCGGCCCAGCCCGCAGCCTCCCCCAGCGCCGCTTGCCGGGGGAGCCACGGCGCGCCGAGGGTGGAGACAGCGGCAGGGCCTGAAAGGAGAGGGAGTTTTTTTGGGGAGTTTTTCTGCCTCACGCTGCTCTCTGCTCGCAGACACCTATCATGACAGTATTGATCATATTGATCTACGCTGGCAACAAAATTACACTGATTTTTAAAATTCTGACTGCCCCCATGTCCATGTGAAAGTAACGGCGATTTACACTCGCCTCCTGCTTTGCAAGGAGCTGTAATAGTCCCTTCAGGGCTTTACAGAAAGAAATGCATCCCAGCTTTTGAAAGCAGCAGGAAAAAATGTAGGGATATTTTACTTAATAGAAAATTCTCTTCAAAACCTCTCTTGCTTCAGCTGTCGTGACTCCTGGGCCCTTTTCAGCTCTTTTATGAATTGCAGCAGAGCAACAATAAAATGAACACAGGACAAATTGCTTCTTAACGAGATTAGTCACACACGTGCACATGTGTGCATGCACACAACATACACAATGTCACTAGTCTACAACTCCTTCCTTCCTCAGTGTAGAGTCTCCTCTGGTTGAACAAACCCCTCCATGGCCAGTCAGGTTGTGTAAAACCACGGACAAATCAAAGACTGGTGGAAATAACTGTTTTGAGCAGCGCAGATGAAGCCCTACCAATTCTGTAGCCCAGCTGCACCTGGAGACTGCGCTTTCCTCTCTCACTTGCTGGCAATCTAAATGCCTTAGCGAGAGAAACAACAGCAAACCCTTCTGTAAGGCTCTGTGAAAGTGCCCTTGTCAACTCCCCATCACAGTCCCTCAGCCCATCATTTCCCCTTACACTATTGTGTTTAAAGTTTGAAGAGCAAATATGTCTTAAAATCCCTTATTTTTCTGCATTTAGGGCAATTGGTTTTGCTCTTTCCTCAGAAAGGGTTCAACAAAATAAAACATTGCACAACTGAGGAAAGGCATCTTGGATTTCAAAACAGATTATAGTGTTTAGCACAAGCACATGGGATGATGTTTGCAAAACTAGGATTTTAAGTAGACTTAAACAACAGGTGGTGACAAAAAGAGAGTATCACCTGAATCAGAGCTGGAAATCAGACTCAAACAATTCCAGAGGTTTGAAGGCACTCAGTTATGTTTTCCAGTCATTTTTTTCCATTTGCCTTTTCACATTTCCATTGTGATCACATACTTTTTATCTGTAGATCCAAAAATACTTAATGAAGTAAAGCAAATATAATTTTTCCTATTTAATAGATTAAGAAACAGGGGGAAAAGAATTAGATTGTTTTGCCAGTGGTATTGCAGTGGGCTGTGGGAAAATGCAGGTTGCTGATTACTTGACTGACAGTTTATCAGCAGAAACATATAATCTCGATTGTTCTCCATACCATCTGCAGATCCTGTTATTTTGGACACAGCTGAAAGAGGAAGAAGGTCAGCACTAGCATAATGCCTGCATGTCATAAAAAAGATTCCTTCCAGCCCCTTTACACTCCACAACATTTTGTCCTTCAAAACAGACAGGTTTCTCCTTAGGAATCCATGCTTTCAAAGCTGTGTGACCGTAGTGGGGGTAGCCCCAGATGTTCAAGCCCATAGCATAAAAGGTACCACAAGGGAGCCCAGGACTGACACAGTGTCAGCACTCAGGGATCAGCAGGGATCAAACCCAGCAGGGCACTGAATCAAAGTGCAAACCAGGAAACTGAGTGAGATGGCATTGTGGATAAACTCCTCATTCCTCAGGGACCTCAGATGAATCAAGTTTTTGGCACCTCCGGAGACTGATTTCTCTTTAAGGCGTGACTGATGCCTTTCTGCCACACCGTCACACCATGAAGTCTTGTTGCTCATGTTTCTGTGTATCCTGGTAGCTTATGTAGGCAATGTACATGGTCTGATTTGGGCTGAGAATTACCACATCTGAGAGCATGTAAGTGTTTGCAGTGCAGGAAGTAATGGCTGAGGACACGGCATGCAGAGAAGCTGTGGAATATTTAAAAAGCCAGGACTTTGAAGTAAATATTGGAGACATGTATTATCTGATGCTTGCCTCATTCCTCTGCATGTCCTACTGGTCTGGGTCAGAGATAGGACAAACTGTCTTGTCTTGGTCACTTTTATGACCTCTTATCAAGCGTTGCATTCTCGTACTGGAAAAGGTATAGAGTTGTAACCGTATGGCTATAGGGAAGTATATCTACTGTAGGCATTCAGAGGATTTTATCAAAATCAAAATTTTAAGTATTTTATCAAAGTATTTTGTGAAAATACTATCAATATCAACATCCTATATGAAACATTTCCCTTTTCTTTTCATAAAGTACTTCCACAACCCACAATGTTTCTGTAAAACCTGCAGTAATTGCAGAAGGAATTTCGAGACTGGAAACACATATTCTGTGTAATTAGAGCATCTGGTGCTGTGGATTTCACTGAAACATCACATGATGCACTTTGCCCGATACATTCAAATTACCCGTTCAACATGATTGTCAGTCAGAGATCAGATACTGAATCTCGGAATCAGTAAAAGACCAATCTTTTCTCCCAGCTGATGCTGTGTTAATGCAATTCTCAAAACACACTGGCTAGTTTCAAAAGCAGCTCAGCATGAGTACATGAATACATGCAGGCCCAGCAGCTGTGCCAGGGAAATTTTGACAGCAGATGGACCAGAGATCGCTGTGAAACTTTGACTGCATATCTGATACTCCATTTTATGCCTGTACCTGTTGGTCCAGCATCAGTTGACATTGCATGTAGAAATGAGGACAGACACAGTTTGCAAGTCAACAACAACAAGGAGAAAAACAAGTCCCAGAAATGTGCTCACTTTTGCCAATGCATTTCTGTTAGTACAACTGTTGGGGTAGGAGGGAGAGGGAAAGGCATCATGTTGACACCACCTGTGCTACCTACACTTAGCCAACAGGATTCTTGTCCAAATTTTTTTCTCATTTGTCTCAATTAAAATGTGTCTCTGCTCACTTGAGTCACAACAAATCCATAACAAACTGTCTGATAGTATTAATTGCACGCTGAGATGGCAGAGTGAATCATTATAAACAGTTTATTCCAGTAGTTATAAATTAATCTTAATTCTGTTTCTCTAACTCAGATCACTTCCCCAGTGGGTCTTTTCTGTTTTGATAAACGACTCCAAAAAAATGGCAATTGCATACTCCATTACCTCCTGTCCTCAGGGTTCATAAAAAATCACAGCTAAGTTGGATTCTTTACTCTGTGTCCACCTCTGATGGAGCACAGAGCACTTACTGCTGTACAAATGTTTCCAAGGCTGCATTTTTTTTTGAGAACAGAAGCCACCATTGGTAATTGCTTTATTATTACCATCCAGAGGCTGGCTATTAAGGTTCGTAACTATCTACTGGCAAATGTGTTTGGGAGATTTACACCTGACATGCTTAAATGTTGTAGCAACTGTGATCAAATAGAATTTATTGTCCTACACCTGCTGTGCCACATAGCTGTGTTTTTGTGCTGATGTAGTGAGCCCATGGATAAGTGTTTGGGTTGTGGGAGAAACCTGCACCTGGAAAAGCCTTTTGTAAGTAAAGATTGTGAGGGGACCAAACATCTTCTATGAGATAAATCTCTTTACCCAAGGCAGGGATCCTTCTTTCTAACTTATTTTTTATTGCCTGTCAATGAAGAACACTGAACTACTGCTGAAGTCCTGGGTGGGTTTTCCAGAGGTGCCTAAGTGGTTTAGGACTTATGATGAGCTGGAGATCATAACTGTGTCTGGCAAATACTAGTTGATTTAAGGGCTTTTAATCTCCACGAGAATCTAAATTGTGTTTCAAAGGTGAAGGTTTTTGTAACATATTTCTTTTCTTTTAGTCTTCATCTTGGACTGGTATTGGCTCAAGGCAAGTGATAAGGAATCTTTAATTTACTTGTTCTGAAATCACAATTGTTACAAAAAGTATGAAAAATGGATTTAAGCTATCAGCTGGCTCACATGGGAAATTTGGTTTATCTCGTCTGTCAACAGGGTCACTGGATACTGTGGTTTGTTGAGACAGATCTGGGATCATGTGGCAAAGGAGGCTGGAAGAACTTTAAGAGGGCTGCTCATTTTTTTCACTAATTTCTGTCAACTTGGGTGGAGATAAAGTGCACAAGAGCCTTCTGAAGGAGCAGGAATTTTGCCAGAATAAATATAGAAAGATCACCCAAAACAAAAATAAAAAATGGGTGAGGAAAACTGCTTTTATGATTTTTTTTTTTATTGCTTAATTATTTGCATTCACTTGAACTTTGCTTCTTAAGGGACTATCAGTTAAGTAGTAATTATCACAGAAAGGTGATCTGAAGAAAGAGGGGGTGCATTCCAATAGGGAAAAACACAAAGTGGGACACTTTGGCAGGAGCTGCTCATCTGACCCCAAGCCATGCAACCATTAGTACAAAGGGCTAATGAGAAGCTGGTGTGAAATCAAACTTTCAGCTGAAGTGTATCAGCAGAATCTGGGCATTCATCTAGCTTATATTATGTCTTTTCATCCCTTAAACACAACTATTAATGCTATTTGATAGTGCATAATTTCAAAGAAAACAGATACTGTCAAACTCTGCTTTTTTTCATATATGTACTTTGGGTTAAAATTGTTGCCTCTGTTTAAAAAAACCCCACAATGTAAAGTCTTCTGTGATTATGGGAAAAATGTAGATTATAATTCCAAATTCTTATTAAAATAAAATTATTTTAAAATTATGCTGGAATCTCATTCTTTAAGGTTCAGATTCTATGAGTACACCTGTATGTTGTAGGCATTAACACCAATTGCCTATACAAGAGATCCAATATTTGAAACAAATGAAAAACATAACTGCCTAAAAGATCAAAGCAAAGCTCTTTTCTTTGCTGGTTATGAGTTCTAGATCTCACAGATCCCATAGTTTTACTTCAAGGACAGAACTTCCTAGTTTCTATGTAAAACCAATTTTCTGTCATCTGTTTGTGTGTCTAGAGAGCCTCGAGACAGGAGAATAAATATTAATTCTACCATGCCTCTGAATAGAGCTTTGTCATAAAGAATATAGTTGCTTGTCTATTATTCTAGACAATAAAGTAATGAATGATCAGACAGAATTTCAGGATATTAATTTAAATTTGTAGTAGAAAGACTTGTCATTATTTAGCACAATACCAGCTTTTTATGCTCAGAAGAAATGCAACACAAGGATATTAATTCACTCATTGAGAACTATATTTTTCATAATGTTTAATGCAAATTTTTCCTAGCTGTGAAAATTACTCATGTCACCTAAATACATTGATCACCAACAAGCAGTTTGGCATATCTGTAATGAGATTCTCAGTGGGTTCAGCACAATAATCTGGGAGCTGGGAAGGAGGTTGACTCACTTGGTCTTGAAAAGCAATTGACAGCTAAGCACTTTATTCCTTGATGAATTAATAACTCAAAAAAATCTTAGAAAAAAGTAATAGAAAAAGAGTGTCAGGGACAGCAACTCTTAGCTCATGTATTTACCAGGACGAGTCCAGACAAAGAACAGTCCAACAGCTCCCCAAGAATGGAGGGAGAACATCAGATCAGTTTGAGCCTTCTGGGTCCAGATCCCTGATTAATATAAAGCTTGGTAACTTCTTCCTAAACAGCAATAAAACACTGAATTATACCAAGAAGCATGTAAGCATCTGGTGTTTGACTAACCAGGTGTGCTCAGCTTTTTGCTGTTGATCCCTGTAACCACAGTAGAAGATGTGAGTTCCCCATGTGGAAGATGGGAGGTGTGATCCCAAGCAGGGTCTTCAGTAGAGCATGGCAAGAAGCCTTAGGAAAAGGTTTCTGTCAGTCTGAGATGGTTTTGGTGGGTGGCTGGTTGTTCAAATACAACATGGAGCAGACTGAAAGCTCTTGGTACAAACATAAGAAAACCATATGCTGTTCTACATCCTGGGCTCCATGTTGTGTGCCCTACTATGCAAAGGCAGTGGAAAACTGGTTTATACCATGACTTCTCGCACACACCCTTCCCATGATTAGATGGGAGCATTGCTGGAAGGGCACAGAAGTACTGCTATAGCTGAGTGAAGTGATCGCTAAGAATGTTTTGTGTAGAAATAAATACAACCAGGATGACTGAAACAACTTTCAAATTTTTTTTTAATCCTTGTAAAGTACTTTTGTTGGGAAGAAAAAGCAAAATCAGGAGTTGCATGTTGTCATTTCAAAATGTTGAAGTATTTTTAGGAATTCAAAAAAGAATCATGTTCCACAGTTGAAAATGTAAATCTATTTGTTCATAGCTTATGAGCTTCATAAAAGTTTTGAAAACAGCTGCTTTTTTCACTTCAGTTAATCTTTCTGAGCATGTTTGCTCTCTAATGCAATAAGTGATTCACAAAATCACTTACTCATTTGTAAGTAGAACAAACAGTAGAATTGGAAATGCAGTAGAGCCAGAGAGTGTTTGTTGTTAGAATTAGGACAAGTCCATGGCAAAAGATGCAGGAATGCCTTCTCTTGGGCCTGTACCAAATTAGAATCTAGCCAGCTGATTTTCATTCTGGTATGAGAAAGGAGTGAGGCTTGTGCCTCTTCTGTTCCTTTGTTCAACCTCAGAAATTCTCAGAGGCTTTAACGAACTTCTGATCCATTTGACAGACAGGTTATCAGTCTCAAATACATTAAGGCTGGCAAATATTACAAGTATGTACATAAAGGACAGAAGGTTACAGATATGTCTAGAATGGAGTAAGTTTGGAACAAGGGCATCAGAAAACAAATACAGGGAAAAACCATTACACAAACCTTAAAATAGAGGAGAAACTCGGATCAGAATCCGTGCCTTGTTAGACACCAGAGAATTTAACCAAAAGACGCATTTCTGCAAAGAGCCAGCTACTTTTTCCTGCTGCTCTGACAATTGCTCCCTTGATTCTGTAAGAGTAGATTTGATAAGTACATTGAGATGTGCAATCTTAAGGGCAATGCAGTGACTCACCCATATGAAACAGCTAATTAAAACTACCACAATGGTATCAGACAATCAGAGGAACAAATGACTGAAGTTATTAATTAGAGATGAGAAAATTGGTCTGAATCAAAACCTACTCGAGCAGTAATCCTGTGGCATAAAGCTGAAAAAATGCTGTTTCCTTCCTGGAGATTTGATTTTGTTCTCTTTTAATCTTTTATTGCTTAGAATGCAGCAGTGCAAAAAGTGGCAAGTTTGGTCCTTCTGGACCCCATTCATTTCTGCTCTAATTGTATTGGGAATGAGCGGTGAACATGTAGCTAACATACAAAAATAGGTTTAATTCATTGTATTACACCACTGCTTTAATAACATCCTTTCTGCAAAGTATCTCCATTAGGATAATGCAAGACCACAGTTTTTGGATGTATTACATATATTTATACACATGACTATGGAATTACTAATTAAGAGTTGTTGCATTAATTTTCCAGGCTGTAAAGGCATGCTTTTGTTAATGGATAGCATAGTTTGAAAGACAATTTCCTAGCACACACACAACTCATTCCCTCTGCTCCCCCCTCTGTGGCTAAACAACAAAAAAAACTTGACTCTTGCTCTGAGCTACAGAGAAGTCTGCTATCTCTTAAAGCTGCTTCAGTCCTGCTTGCCTGCCTGCCTCCCTGCTCGCTCGCTGTCTCAGCAGTCCTTTCTTCGTAGTCCTCTTCTGTGGTAGCAGTCCTCCTCTGTGATCTTCTCCTCTCTCTTACAAACTACCTCTCTGAGGGGCAGCTGGTCTCTGGTCTTTAGTAGAAACACCTGGCTCCAAACAGCTCCAACTCATCAAGGTCAAGACTGCCCACAGCCAATTCTTGTTCTCTTACATTTCTCCCGTTTACTTTAGATCGATACAATACATACTAACATTTTTCTCTTTTTCCACACATGCTAATAACTAAAGATGGTTTGGCTGGGGCACACTAAAAGGTTCAAATACATTACAGCACCCCTCTCTCTCATCCTTCTTTCTCCATAAACCCCTTTATGACTGTGTGTGGTACAACACACACAATTCCATGAAGTTTTCCCCCTTGCCCTTACCTCTAAAGGCCTGTTACATTTTGTGAACATTTTTCATAATCACCTTAGCAGGGAGGATCAGAGGCCACACTGGCAGAGACATGTTCACAGCTGGAGACCTGTCCCTCTCCTCAGCTGCTCTCAGCTCAGCAGGCTGGAGCAGGAAGGGAGAAGTCTGTCATGGTTTCATCCCACACCCACTCCATCAAACCCCCCCCTGCCCTGCTGTGACACAGTCGAAGCTGTTACAGGCACATGGGGTTCTCACCTATTCGGTTGCAAAGCTGAAGACAGTGAAAACAGTGAGCAAAAATACCTGCTGAGTTGACTTCAGCCTGGTATCCCCCCCTGTGGAGGTTTAGCTGACTATAGTGCTCTACCTTTTGTTTCCAAAGTGATCAGCTGCACAGTGGGGTGTTGGTGGCTCAGGTGTGGCTTAAACCTATCGACAGAGAAGGTAAATACAAGGCAGCAAACATCTCAAATTAGACAGAAAGTGAAGAAGGGCTATATGATCCTGAGCTCAGTCACTGAAACAAATGAGCATCACTGCAATCCCTAGCAGCCATTCCAGTAATTTTATAATGTATGGAGATTTAAGAGTTCAGTGGAGCTGCCCCTCGTTCGTTTCTTGTTATCTTTTGATTTATCTTCAAGGTGAACTGCCAGACTCAGCTGTCATGTGTTAGTAAGGAGTTGTTACCAGAAAAATTTATGTTAGAGCCACAGACTAAGATCAGGTCTCCATAAATACAAACAGAGCATTAACAGGGAGCCATAGACTCTCTCCCTGATGCTGCTTTGTACTTGCACAGTGTGCGTGTTTGATGAATGAGGTCATGAGAGCACGTAAACAGCAGTTCCTGTTATTTGCCAGTATCATGGGAGAATAAATGGCTTTACTGAGAGAAAGCAACCATCAAGATCAGGTTCAGAATGTATGACATACCACAGAAGGGATGCTTCTCACTGCAGATTGTTACTTCACATGTGAAGTCTAAAACAGTTAATACTGTTCCCGAGGACAGGGAGAAAAATGGGAGTGGAATAAAACAAGGAAGAAGGACACAAGAAACAGTGAGTGAGGACATGAGTAGCAGTGATAATGGATGTAATAGTCTGAAAGAAGTGTCAATCCTGTGCCTGGCTGATCATCATCAGCTAAATTGCTGGCAGAGCACCAGCACAGGCTTTTACTGCAGAGACCCGTGTGAAGCCCAGCAGAAGCCCTTGGAGCAGGGCTGGGTAGGATCCTGATCTCCCCATCATGCCAGAGAGTCCTGTTCTCTTGTGCTTGTATATAATCCAGCACTTCACCTCCTCCTGCTTTGCCTCTCGCTGGCCCTCCAGGAAATCTGGGAATGTTTTACAGATGGGAAAGGACTGCAGGAGGAGGTGCTTTGCTCCCTGCCCTGCTCATGCCTGCCTGCTCCGGGCTGCAGGCTAGCAGTGCAGGACAGTGCGGGACACGGCACGCAGCTGTCCCTCGAGTGCAGCCCAGAAGCGTCCACCCCTCTCCTGGCTCCCCCACCGACAGTTTCAGTCTGACATCAGCTACCAAGGCAACTTTAAGAAACAGCCTGGCTGTTCACGGGCATCCTCACTGCCTTCTGCAGAAGGCTTTGAACCAGCAGCAGCAGAAGGGGATGCTAAATAAGGAAAGGGGATGCTAAGGAAAGCTGAGAGGAAAAGATGTGGGGGATAAGCACCAGAGAAGGAAATATAGCTGAATGAAGGCTATTTTTTAAGAGGCCCAGGAGGGTTAAGAAAGCCACATAACTTAAAAAATAAAGAACCTGGGAAAAGAAAAAACCAAAACCACCACCACCCCCACACACAAAACCACAAAAAAAACCCAACAAAAGGGCAAAAGGCTAACTTGGCTTGGGACTGGGTGTTGGCAGCAGCACCGGAAGGAGATCAAGCTGTGGGTGAACTGAAGGAGAGACCACCTTCTTGATGATTTGCTGTACAGAACAAAGCCAGCAAAACTTCCCATGGGCCTCTCATGGACTGGGGACTATTTCCTTCCCCCTACTCACCTCATCCACATTTGCAGGCCAAGCCCCATCACAGAGGATGACGGAGAAAGATCTGGAAGGCTGATCAGCCTCAAGAAACACAGTCCACTGCCATATGGAGGTCAATCCTCAACATTCCACCTGGAATGAAGGGATGGAAGTCTGCTCCTCAAATTTAACAGTAAGTCAGTGGTACTGGATGAGGTTGGGCTGTTTAGCCACAGTAACACTGCACTGCAGGTTCCATGGAAAACTGTTTGGATGACTGATCTGGAGACTCTAAACCTGGAGGTTTTCAGAACTTGCCTAGGCAAGGCCCTGAGCAGCCTGATCCACCTGTGAATGCTTTGCACAGGAGGTTGGACTAGATGATGTCCAGAGGTGGTTTCCCACCTGCCTGTTTCCATGACTCTAAAGGGAGATGCTGTAAAGGACTCTGGTGCATTGCTGGCACCCAGGGGCTGGGAGGCTGTGCTGGGACCTGTGTTTGGCTGCAGAGCAAGTTGGAGCAGGGCAGGATCTGACTCCATTACATCTATACTGGGAAGTCTGACATAGCAGAGCAGCACAACCAGAATAGTAAGGTTAGGTTTTGTATAAATCTGGATGGATAAAATTCTGAGGCTTTCTCAGGCTCTTACTATTTTTCATGTAATTGCCAAGGAACAGTTCAGTCACAGCTTGCTGACAAGGCTTGGTCATTTTTAAAAACATGCTACCTTAGCGAGTCAGTTAAGTGACACCCCTGTTCACACACACAAGATGCAAGGACCATGGAAAATGACATCTAGCACAAAAAACTACCTTTTCCTAACACAGACCACAAAATGTGAGATATAGTTCATATAAACAAGCAGTTCAGAAGCCCAGAACTTAAACTAAACAAGGACAAAATATGTCTCAGAATAAGCACTGCTAAGAGAAGGTGAGAATTTGTGACTCTTGGCCCCAACAGTCATTGCTTGCACAGGTAACCCTGAGATGAAGCAGTAGCAAGAATTTTGAGGTGGAATGTGAGTTGTAGAGATTTATGTCTTCATTTAACACCCCAAGAAACAAGGCTCTTTTAGTCAATTTCAAACAGGTCTTGTGAACCTTATCGTCACTTCACACCCACAAAACTGGACAACACAAAGACATGAGCCCTAAAAGAGCTTTTCTTTTCTTTAGCATGGACTAAAATAGCATTTTTTTTCGAGTTGCTACATATTCAGTTTTTCAACCAGCTTGTTAGTTGCCATGGCCATTTGCAATCATCGAAATTGTTTGTCTTCCTTTGCGTTTCACACCATTGCAAAGATTATTAAGGAAAATATATAGTCCTTAATTCACTGTAATACTTTTTGGTGGAATCAGCTCATAAAGGTGGTAGGAAACCTTGGAATGGCTGCACAAGACCCAGCACTACACATGAGTTTGAGGAGAGGCGGTATATACACCTTTGATAAAGTGGTGTCCAGGGGAGGGGTCATAGAGCGCTTTGGAGGGAACAGCACCAAAGCACACGGCTCCCAACAATGTAATACACAGAATGAAGGAAAAAGCAGTATCAAAACAACACCTAAGGCCCTGAAGCCCCAAATATTTAAAATTAAGTTTAAAAATTAGGATAGTTGAATATATACATTCAGCTGGATCAGTACTCGGCTGCATGTTGCAGTGAAGATACACCAAGTCAGAGTTAACAACATTCTAAGGCTCGTGATTTTTAATTCAATGCTGTGCGCATCCCTTTGTGCGCTGAGGACAAGAGTCCTCATTTTTTAACTGCTTTTGAAAAGCCAAAGAGGGAGGAAGCTTCCATCCTTACAAATATATCTGAAAAAGGTACAGCTGCCCTAGCAACAGGCACTTTATCAACTGTTTCAAAGCAAATAAGCTATTTGTCTGGTACATATGTATCAGAAGATGTCTAGAAACATGATGAATTCAGACAAGAACAATGGGCATTCAGAACACACACTGAACAAAGTGTTTCTTCATGTCTCCATGTCTGTGTGAGCACATGCTGGGTGTTATTTGGGATTCACTGTTATTTGATGTCTTACCATTACAAATAGGTGTGCAAACTGCATAAAAGCAAAATATAACACAGACTGAAGCAGATCAAATCGATCTCATTTTACATCCATTTACTGCTCATATTTTCCTGGGGCAATTATGGTTAGCCGAAATCCTGTGCAAAGGATTTTTAGTTGAAAAAAATAGCATTGGAAATTATTAACTGCAAATATCCTAGAATATCAACACATTAAAATAAAGCCCTATTTTTAAAAAAAAGCTTTTTTTTCACTGCCTTGCCAAAAGAAGGGTGGAAAATTAATTCAGTGATTCACCCTGATGCTTGAACCCTGGGTATGCTCTGTAGATGGAAAGAACAAAACAAAGATGACAGTTGATCTCAGCATGTATTCCCAATGCAGCAGGTTGTACAGGTACATTTCTTGTTGAGCATTCCAGCTCTGACACCACAGTTTTAAGTTATGATCTTTTATAGGATGGCAATTTTTATGTATACTGAGTAATTGGGGAAATGCATTTTCAATTGCATGTCATGCCACAGCTTCATTACACAAGAAGGGGACATGCAGCCACAGCCCACGGTGTTGGCAAGTGCCCATAAAGTCCAATTCAGTTGGTGATGTTTAGTCTTGATAAAGTAACAAAATAATGACTTTTTTGAAAAGTGAGACTGCTGGATGATATCAGTTGGTTGGAGAGCTCTAGTATTGTTGCTTATTATTTCAATCAGTTTTACACCATGCCAGGGGAAATTCTTTCTTTCAAAATGAAGGCCTGGCTCTGCTTCAGAGGTTGTGGCTTGTTTATCTAAGCCTTGTTTTCCTGTTTCAGCTGCTTTCAATGACTGTCTACAATCTGGATATGTCAGTCCACAATTTCTGTGGGTAAATCAGTGTCTCAAACTGGTTTTGCATTTCCTTAAACGCCATGAGAAGCACAGAGTGGCTAACCATGTCAAAACAGTGGCTACTGCAGGGCAGAGCTGGGATACTTCCAGCCTCACTTTACCTGTCCTTTCCACAATTTGTTATAAAGCCTCAAAATGGACAAGTTATGCTGAAAGCATGTACACCTGTTCTTTTTACAGATTTTAAAGACTTTCCTCCATGAATGGCTCTTCTTTATTATTCTTTTTGGTCATGATCCTGTTTCTGTACAGACTGGACCCAAAATAAGGTAGTTTTCCTCATTGAATCAAGCAGACATCAAATCAGATCCCGACTGTGCAAAGAGACAAAGAAAGACTTTCTATCCTGTTATTCTTAGGCATCAGAAATATTTTCTTTCTAGTTGGACTGTTCTTGTAACACACCATTCTCTTAAATTCTCTTGTGTTGCTGCTGCAGTAATTTGCAGTCACAATTTGTTTCCCATCTTTTGTTCCCTGGCAGCCATGAAAAACCTTAGAACACTTTGTCAGATATATTCTCTAGGAGGTTAAACCCCATCCAGTTTGGGCACTGTAAAACTCTGACTAGGATAATTGATTTTCATGAAGATACAAAGAAGGAATTAATGTGCACTGCTTTTTGTACAGCGTCAATGATTATGCATGGTTGCTCTTTTAAAATGAATTGTTTATCCTGAGCTTTTTGCTTTCCACACAGTGAACTCCCTCTGAGAGAGGTCAAATAATCTCCTTGACAACATAGCATTAGTGGCCAGATCATTTTATCACAGCTGAAATTACGTTAAATAGTGAAATACATATGGCTAAGACACATGGAGGCTCTGTGGATTTTCTAAGTACCTGTAATACATTGAAACCTGCATCCTCTGCAGTTTGTATAGGCTGAAGACAGCAGGTTCCAGAAGCTTTAATCTTGCTTCACAAGGCATTTTCACAACAGCAGAACCAAAAAATCCGGGGGCTTTGAGGCAGCATATTCAAGGTTGAGACAGAACTGGATGTGAACAGAGATAAAACAGTTTTAGGCATCACATATCTTATCTTTCAAAAATAAAAATGCAGCAGCTATCTGTCAGACTTCCCCTCTCTATTCTGATGGTGATGCACATCAAGGACATCCTACTTGGCCCTGCAGAGCTGGGAATCTCTCCTCATTCACAATGAATTAGTCTGTTTGAAAAAGGCATTGTCTCTTTCAGGAAGTGTCATTCAGTTTTCTGAGTCCCTAGACAAATGAAACAGCCATTTTTCTTTACATCAAGATTTTATTATGATTGAAGTTATAGCAAGAACTGGAGGCATTCTTATTTAACCATTGTTCGAACACCAGACAAACAGTAGCTAAAATCAATGGGAGCTACCAAAAGGATTCAAAATAAAGATGAACTCTGTGTGGATGTGTAACAGGGCACAGTGCTGCTGTGACACGACTGTTTGAAAGTTGCTCGGAGCTGGAGCAGAGCCAGCAACCTCCGTACATCTGAATTTCTGTGAATCCTTACCTTTGCTGGGAGTCTGTAGGGATGAAATAAGCGAAGTGCTTGGGCTTTTTTCCCTTGTCACGTCTCCACTCAAGGCTGGTCCAAAATACGATGAGTTTGCGGTGAATAGGAAGGCTGACATTGTGAAGGCTCTAGCAAGTACTGTGTGTGCAGGTCCCTTTCAGCAACTGTACTCCTCCAAAAGTCCTTGTCCCAAAACCATGGTGAACACCCCAAGACCAGTCTTGGTGGTAGAGATGAGGAACCTGAAGAGACCATTGATCCTGGCACAGGACTCCTTAGTCTCTTCCCCTGCTCCAGCATGAAGTTCCTCCAACAGGAAATGGTCCACCACAAGCTTCTCCATCAGGCTGTT
This sequence comes from Edolisoma coerulescens, assembly GCA_013397115.1. Lineage (NCBI taxonomy): Eukaryota > Metazoa > Chordata > Aves > Passeriformes > Campephagidae > Edolisoma > Edolisoma coerulescens. Next base: position 1,505,944 of record VWZW01007671.1, on the reverse strand, counting down.
CTTCACAAACTGCTCCAGCAGGAGTCCCTTCCGTGGGGTGCAGTCCTTCAGGCTGCTCCAGCGTGGGTTACAAGTCCTGCCAGCAAACCTGCTCCAGCCTGGGCTTCTCTCTCCATGGGTCCACAGGTCCTTCCAGGAGCCTTCTCCAGCATGAGCTTCTCACAGGGTCACAGTCTCCTTCAGGTACCCACCTGCTCCAGCATGGGGTACTCCATGGACCACAGGCGGATCTCTGCTCTACTGTGCACCTCCATGGGCTGCAGAGGCACAGCTGCCTCACCATAGTCTGTACCACGGGCTGCAGGGGAATCTCTGCTCTGTGCCTGGAGTACCTCCTCTACCTTCTTCTTCCCTGAATCGTGTGTCAGGTTTCTTTCACATATTCTCACTCCTCTCTTTCAGTTATTCTTGCACCACTTTCTTTCCCCCATTAAATATTTTACCCCAGAGGTGCTACCACCAACACCCATGGGTTCAGCCAGCAGCAGGTCTGTCTTGGAGCTGGCTGACATTGGCTCTGTCAGACCTGGGGGAAGCTTTCAACACCTCCTCATAGAAGCCATTCTTGTAGCCCCCTCCATTGCCAAAAAGACCCCCTGTTACCAAAATCTTGCTTTGCAAAGCCAATACTCTGTCCTGGTTCCATCCAGGAAAGAGATTTTTTTTTGCAGTAGTCATGAGGGGGCAGAGCCCAGACCTGTGTGTGTGTGGCCAGGAGGTTATTCTGTACCACCCACATCATTTCCAGGGCAGGAGTTCAGGGACTGTCTGGATTCTGAGAAGAAAGGTGTGGCTTTTGATGGAGAAAAAGGTGGGGTGAGGGGGTAAGCTGTTCACCATTTGTTCATTGTCTTGGGGCTCACGGTGGGCATTTTTGTATGGGAATCACTCTCTCTTTTGTATACTTTTGTTACTCATACTGTTGCTGTTACTGTTTGTTTTCCTCTCGCATTGCTGTTTCGAGTAAACTGTTCTTGTACCAACCCATGATCTCTGCCTTTTGTGCCTCCCATTGGAGGGGGCTTGCCAGTGGTGGTGTGTTTTTAGCAGGAGTACCTAACTGGAGAACACCATTCCTAAATCACAACATTCGCTAACTTAGAACTGCAAATATCACTGCTTGCATGGGAAAAGGGATAAACTGAGATGGAGCTCTCTAAGCAGGTCATGCTTGCACCAAAGGGATTTCCAGAAGGCTCTAGAAATTGCTCCATGTCACGTCTGACATATTTGCACAGGCTACAGCTTCATTTTGCTGACAAGAATAAGCACATTAATCATAGGGGACTCAACACTTATTTAGGAAGCCAGTTATAGTAAATATATCATTACTTTCACAGAATAAATGATCTGAGAAAGGTAATTTCAGACCAAAGTGACAAAATAGTTTCAGAGGAATTTAAATGGCTGCTAAGAATTCTCAGGAAAGTCTATTTCATGCTGCTTATCATGCAAAAATAAGTGGATTAGGATAGTGCTTTGTTTGAGTTCAAAAAGGAGGTATCAGAATCAATTGACAGTAACTCCAGAGAAGTCTCCAGAATATAATTTGTAGATTTGCTCTCATTAGTCTGCATCAGCATCTCATACCTAGGAAATGCAGGTACTTCTGATTCACTCAAAGCAAATAAGGAAAAGACAAAAGGCAAAGTAATCTTCTACAGCAGACATCCTCCATGGCATTGTGTTGAAAATTTCAGTCCAATAATGCAGAAGAGGAAAGAGGCAGAGTGGTTGAACAGACAGCAGTTCCCACATCAAAGTAAAAAACCCCACCCAAAGAGCAAAACAAAGTTTCATGGTATTTTAGAAAAAAACAAAAACAAACCAGTTCTGAAAAGGAAGAAAGCCCTGGAGCCAGGAAAAGGAAAAGAAATGTTTTATCAGCCTCAAGCCAATGAAGATACTACTGTGCAGAATGAGTCACAAATTAAGAGATGTCCTTCTAAAACACCTCTTCTGTTATGGGAGTAGCACAGCCTTCCAGAAAAATAAGAAACCTGTCAAAATGCAAGCAGTAGCTGTTGTGACTTTTTTTGCTGTGTATTAAAGGGTTTGGAAACACTTCAATGACACATCTATCAGTCAAAAAATGTTTATTTATTCTAAACAAAAAGTAATGTGAAAATGTGCTGGAAGAATGTGGTCAGATTGGAGAGCTGGACTGAGCCTCCTCACTGAGGATTTGAATCTCCTCCTCCTGAGATGTGAATTTCTCCATGTGCCTTCTATTCATGTGGGCTGCAGAAGTTCATACTAAAAAACAGCCTCAGGGAGACAGACCCACCAGTTTTCTGCTTACTGCCTCTTCTTAACTCACTGACTGTAACACTAGGTCCTGCATCTTCCCTAAAACCCAAAGATTTTAGTCCCTCCTCCGCTTGACTTTGAGGAGAAGTGTGTTTTGCTGTCAGCAATCTACTTATGAGGCAAAATGGAAGTAACAAGAGGAATCTCTAAATTTTTAACTGGAGTTAAACAATATTTTTCGCCCAGTTCTATGATGTAATACCCCGTAACTGCGGGAAATAGCTCCTTCTTGCTCTAGTGGAAGATGTAATTTCTATATCCAAACCCAATGGTATTCGGCTGTCATCAACTGTTGAAGAAATCCATTGATCATGATCTTGTAAGGATCAGGAGGCCTTTAAGTAGAGTCAGTGCTGACAGTCCTTAGTTTGTTATTTTCCTAAAACAGAATAGAGGTCTTTTGGGCTAAAAGTGCAATAATAACAGACTTGATGTTTATGCATCCAAAAACCTCAGATAAATAAAATATCTCTCAAAGAAAAATGTGAATGACACAAAATCTTCAAAGGAGAATAAGGAATAACATGTGATTTTAAGCTAATGTTGATATTTTTCCATGTGGTGTGTCAGCTTGATGAAAGGAAGCAATGACTTTCTCAGTCCTTTGCCCAAAACACAACAGTTTTACATGTAGGTTCTGCATTCTGATTTCCTTCTTGGAGGAAATATCTTGTGGAAGATTTGAAATTTACTCAAATATTGTGAACTAGACCTCTTTTCTTGTGGGATTTTGTTGTTGTTGCTGTTTTATTTTATTTTTTAGAAAACAGAACTACAGTATTTATTTTTAAACTGAACAGTATTTTTTAAAAATCATTTATAAGATAAGTTTGAAAGAAATGGAAGGATGGTTCCATTTGCAACATTTCCTGTAACAAGGGAAATCACTCATGCTGTGTGACCAGAAATTGGCAAAGGGATACGGCCTTTGTGGTTGTAAACACATTGTTACCTTCTAACTTCACAGTTTCCTGGAAATAATAGTGCAAATCAATGTATTTCATGAAAATGAAAACCGGTTTTGTTGGCTTTTTTTAATGCAATCTTTTGTTTGATTCTTTCTCCTTTCCCACCTACATGATTTTCTCCATGAATTATAAAACAAGCACCCAATAGAATATTTTGTGTTGGAAGGGACTTTTAAAGGTCATCTAGACCAACTGCCCTGCAGTGAGCAGGGACATCTTTAACTAGATCAGGCTGCTCAGGGCCCTGTCCTACCTGACCGTGAATGTTTCCAGGGATGGGCCATCCACCACCTCTCTGGGCAAGCTGTTCCAGTGTCTCACCACTCTCAAAAAAAAATTCTTCATTATATCTGGCCTAAATGTACCCTCTTTTTAGTTTAAAATCGTTACCCTTTATCTCTGAAGACTGTTAAAAAGCCTGTCTCTCTCTTTCTTGCAGGCTCCCTTTAAATACTGGAAGGCTGCAATAAGTTATGCTTGGAGCCTTCTCTTCTCCAGGCTGAACAACACCAACTCTCAGCCTTTCCTCATAGCAGAGGTGCTCCAGCCCTCTGACCACCTTCATGTCCCTCCTCTGGACTTGCTCCAACAGGTCCATGTCCTTCTTATGTTGGGGACCCCACAGCTGGACACAGAACTCCAGATGGGGTCTCAGCAGAGCAGAGGGGGAGAATCCCTTCCCTCGCCCTGCTGGCCATGCTGCTTTTCATGCAGCCCAGGACACTGGGCTTGGCTTTCTGTTTGATTTACAGCATCTTTACCTTATTGGAAAATATTTCCTCCTGATACACTTTAAAACTTGAAATTGGGCTTGGATGTTTTATGTTGAAATAGGTTATAGTATAAGACAGCCATACTAGATCAGATCATGATGAGGAGAAATATGTCCACACGGTTGTTTTTAATTTTCCAGCTTCTTGCTTCATCTGATCCTCTTCTCTTTGCAAGAGAGGCACCGACCAACTATTCCTTTTTCTCTTGCCTTCTGTTAGACATCTGACAGACTTTTATCATCCCACTTCAACTGCTTTCTTAGTTGTTGAAATATATTAGTCTATTTAATTGCTCCCTATACCTTACATCCTTCTTTCATCTGGGTAACCTTCCTGACCACTGACACAAAACATAAAATGATTTCATATACTTCCCAAATCTGCCTCATGAATATGAGTAGCCAGTTCAGAGCCTTCAAACTTGGATTCTCTTCCTGCTAACTTGATAACCTGCATAATTGAAAAGAGCCTGGAAGAACACATAATTTTTTTTTCTTTCTTATGGCAGACCTCAATTATCTAATGACCCATGCATGAAAACAAGTTCGTGTCTGCACCCACGTATTCATAATTTATTTAATTGTCTACCATAGAAGTAAAGAAAAAAAAGAGATATTAAATAAGTTGGAACTCATTCAAGGTATTTCACCTGCTTCTGGCTCCACTGCCAATGTCATGATTTTAGAGACACATTTTTTTCTGATTTGGTGGTTTTATTTTTAACTTGTGAATGCACAAGAGAGTCAAACAGATAGAATGTACCCTCAGCAAGTTTGCTGATGTTATGAAACTGGGGCTGATACACCTGAAGGTTGTGCTGCCATTCAGTGAGACCTTGGTTTTTATAATTCATAAAAAACCAACAGACCTTGCTAAACTTCTCAGCTTCCAGCCAGAAAAGTCAGAGGTGGTGACAAATTTCAAGTATCTCATCTTGTTCAAATATTGACTCATCAGCATTCAACTCAGTATCACAGGAAGCACTGAAAAAGACATAGGAAAGAAGGAAAAAGTAGGAGAAAAAATGGCAAAGAGAAAAAAATTTTTCTCAAATAAAGTGTGCTTTCCTTCTCTTACTGTGCTCTCTTATATAACTCAGAAGAGACTGTGAACACTGGTTTTGAATCTTTAAATAGCTTTGGCTATTTTAATTTTCTTTTGCCTTAGTAAGATACTTTTAAAAATCCACATAAGTAATAATTTCTTTTTTCTAAAAAGCACTAGTTTGTTTTCTTTTCATAGATACTATATGTCCCTGTTTTCTATAATACTGATTTTTCACAGAAGGACAGACACATTCATTATAATGTTCTACTTCCTAGAAAAGAATAGCTGTGGCTGAAATACTTTTCCTTGCTTTAAGGAGAATGGTTCTAATCACAACAGCAGTTTTTATGATAATATCTGACAAATGTATGACTGCTCAGGACTATGTCTCATTACAACATGCCAGTAGAAAAAAAATGATCTGGTAACAATGATACTTCTGGTCCCAAATCTTATACTTTAATCTCACTTGTTCATCATACTAAATTAATCTAAAAAGAGCATTTTTGTCAATTTGTATGTAATGCCAATGCATAAAGCACTGGACTAAGAGTTGAACCACATCAAGAAAGGTTAATCCACACCAGTCATCACCTGAGTAAATGATTTAGCTCTTCTGTGCCTTGGTACCCAGCTATAACTAAGGATATTATGTCCTACTTTTTGTCTCTGTTGTCTCCTTAGACCACTGTCAGGCAGGTATTCACCCTTATTGTATCTTTGTATAGCACCAAGAACTAAGAGGGTTGCTCTAAGACTTAGTGTAATGAATGGAAGATACAAACGCAAGAAATTTGCTAATTAAACTAACTGTTTGGGAAAGTGGAAAGGACCACATCTTTTCCTCTATCTTAAAAATGTGAAAATGTAAAGCCGTTCTGTTCCCCTCTCTTGAAAAAGCAATCAATTCTTTCCATCCCAAAGATCTGATACTTATTAATGTGAGAAATTTGCATAGCAGCTATTGTGATACAGACAGTCTATTCCAGTCCAGCTCAGTGAAACTGTTGCCAATTCGTGGATTTGCTTGCAATGAAAGGATTTTTCATGAGGTCAAGGTAGAGATCCATGCCAGGATGTGCACCTTCTGCGATGGGTTCCTCCACCAGATCATTGCACTGCCAGTTTTGAAAGCTTCAGGGAGTTTTCTCTCCTGTAAGCTACAGCTGTGTGGAACTGATAATAACACATTTCTTCCAAAATAATTTTATAGTGCTGGCTTGTTTAGCAAGTGAAAAAAAAAAAAAGGAGAAGGAGAAAAACATTTCTGCATTGCAGATGGAGCAACTGCTTGTTAGTTAATTTGTCTGAAAAAATTATTAGTGTTTCTGAGTCTCACCTTCATTCCAGTGACCCCTTGGGCTGCAGCAAACCATGCAGGTGTGGTGCATACTGGACACACATCAGGCACAGCAGGCTGCAGGTTAAGCCATCTGCTATTTCCACTGTCAGAAGAGAAGCTGGCTGGCTGGTTTTGGAAACCACTTTCCCTACTGCTCTGCATGGAGAAGAACACCAAGTCTGATTCCCACCCTGTACTGTTCATCATACCTTTCCCTCTCAGGCTGCAAGAGTGTGGCAGGCAAAGTGCTCGGCTGCCATCCTGCTTCACCAAGTGCCTCCCAGGGCTGGACCTACCAGCTGCAGAGGAGGCTCAGCCATACAAGGTGGCCTCCACCTGCTGGTGCTCCTCCCTTCTGGCTGCCAGGGCAAGTCCACCTGCTCCTCCTTCACACTAGATTGCTAAAGATGAGGGAACCTGAGAGAGTGGGTGGCTTTCTCTCGGTGAAGACCAAATCCCTACGGACATACTTAACAGTCTGCCCTGACCGGTGGGTCTTAATCTTCAGAAAAGCAGCTTTCATCCTTTTCAGTTTCCCTTTTCTTGGATATGTTATCACCAGCTATTGTGGCCAGTAGAGGTGGGCAATTCAGCCCTCTTTTCCCACCAAATCTGGTCATTCTCTTGGAAGTACATCCTTGCATACCTCACCACCAGAGCATGGTGAAACAGCAGTCTCTTCTAGTTCCCAAATGGCCCCTCAGTATCCCTGCAACCAAGACTGGAAATGAAGATGGGACAACTCTTTGTTCCTGAGGATAAGGAATAAGATAAAATGATGGATAACTCCAACCACCAAAAGGAAAGGAACAGTAAAATGTTGAAGTAGGAGATAATGAACTGCAAGTGCAGCAAATACCCAAAAGTGACATGGCTGTGCTCTGAGCTGTGAAATGTTTATGTCTGTGATGGATGGTCTTCTTCCACGCAAGGAACAAAGCAGAGGAGGAGTCAAACATGAACATGCAAGATGTAGGGAACCAGGAATCCATATGAAAGAGATGCCTTTACAAATTGTTGGTACAGTCATGTATTCATTTCCTTGTCTCTCAGTTTCCCAATCGTAAAAGAAAAAAAAACCAACACATTTTTTGACATTTTACTGATTTTCATTTATGCACGCATTTTTAAATACTGGGAAAATAAAGTTGACAGAGCTTTTTGCTATCCTGGATTAAACTGATCAGTTTCAGTCTTGTGTAAGGTCATCCTGGGTCCTTAGTTTATTAGGCATTTCTGTTGTCATTGCTTGGTTGGCTCAGCTCTTATCATTTTTAGAGAATTGGTAGAAAAGCTTGGTTATATAATTTACCTGAACTTGGAGCCAAAGAAGGTCATCCATTCTAGTAGATAGTGCAGAGGGTTTTAAGTGTACTCAGAAAACAAGGAAAGCCATTATGAAACAGTAACTATTCTGTATAGGAGAGAGAAACACTGGGTCATGAATTCATAATTATTACATTATTGGACTACACTTAGATCGATATATCTAGCCAGAGGGAGCTGAAAGTATCATTTGACCTAGCACTCACATTTCCCCAGGAATACAAAACACTGTAAAAGGTCCTCGCATTCTGCACACCAAGGATTATTGGGGAGCCCTTGGAGGGAGGCAAAGGGCACAGAGAGTCAAGAGGATGATAAGCAGTGCAGCCTGCCTGAATTCTGGGCTGCCAGACCCCAGCCCCCATCACAGCTATGGTACTGAAGTAACCCCTCATGCAAACAGCCACAGGTTCCAAGCAGTTTAATGAGGCTCTTACTCATCATTCTCAAGCGTGGAGGCCAGAAAAGGCCCACACAGGTGCAACATAGGTCAGAAGCATCTCATTATGGTTTCAAGTTGCCATGAAGAGCAGAACTGGTTTTCCTTACATTTCAGACTGTTCTTTCGATAAACTGAGCTTCAAGCCATCAACACTGACAATTATACTTTGGAGAAAGTATAATGGAAAAATCACTGATATATTGGATGGTTCTCTCTCTGGAGGAAACTCTATTGCTCCTTGTCTTGCAATACAGCCACGCAGCATTTAAAAGTATAATGACAGACTACTCTCAATAAATTGAATTTGTCTGTGAAGCTACTAGGCATTTAAATTGTTCTGCTCTTTTCAAAACACACCTGCAGTGTTTGAAGTAATGTTCTCTTCCACTGCTGAAGTTAGAGGTTAATAATATGCAACATAAGGAGATATTTCCCTTTGTCTCTCTAAATGTTCAGGTCATCATGTTTTGGGGAATGCAGGGGAAGCAAGTAGGAGGTGAGAAATAAGTCCATCATTTGGAACACAAGAGAAATATTTAACAACAACCTAAAGACTCAGGAAAACTCAGTATTCTGTAACCTTGTTGGCCTGGTTCAAAAAATGAATGAAATCATTTCAGACAAAATGTGGCGAGAGGTGTTTCTGTGAGCTGGAAGCACGTTTCCTCCACAACAGAGACAAATATGCTGCCTAACAGGGACAACAGAGACACGTATGCTCCCTAAACATGCTGTGCAGCGCTTGTGTGCTGCACACTGAGCTGCCCTGTAAAGAACATACACTTTCACATCTGCTCACTAAAGCAAGTCCCAAGCAAAGCCTTTGTGCAAACAACAGTTAGAGAGCATTGCAAAGGGAAACCGAGAGCAGAGAGCGTGAACAAACACAGCTTTTGATCATTTGAGATGACATTTGATCTGACTCAGCAGTCTGGCCAGCCTGCTGGCAGCCTGGGGACAAATGAAAGTCCTTGTTAAAGAGAATGATGCATTTTGTTTGCAGAACTTCAACATGATCAAGAAATTCCCTTCTCCCTTCCCCTATTTCCCTTTTTTAACCAGCAGAGGATCAACCTCCACTCCTTTTCATGTGCTTTGAGAGGGATGCTGCACAACTTGCCAAAAGCCCTTTGACTAATGGCACACCTGAGAGTTATCTTGCAGGTGGTGGAGTTTGCTTGCTTCAAAGTAAGGAAAATCTCTTGAGACTGTAAAACCAAAAAAAATTTAATATTTCATTTTACCAGCTGACAGGTTTGCCTGTGGTGTAAAACTGCAATACCTCATTTATTGCACAAAGATAGGATAAGTTGACATACCTTATTATTACAAAAAAAGCATAAGAAAGATTTTTGGGGGGCTACAGTAGTGACAACAGCTCAGTAAGGGATTGCCACATTTTGTAGCCAACACATTCTTCTCCCTGCCTTTTGGGACTTGAATTATCTGCAGTTAAAAATAGGACTGCTTTTAACTTAAAAAAAAAAAAAATTCTAATAAATTAGAATACCAATCTAGTTTATTTGGGCTTTTTATTACAAAACAGAATGAAAACATGACATCATTATTCATTTTCCTAGCAAAACATGGGTGTGAGAGTCAGATACACCACCTGCAAAGCTGTGCTGGTTTCAGGCAGGTCAGCACTAGGTTTTTCAATGCCCCTCTGCTGTAGGTCATTCATGCCTCTGACCTGGTGACGAGACATCCAGGTGATGGGAACACACCCTGCTCAGCTGAGGGCACACTGCACTACCCACTCTGCTGGGTGAGTCAGCAGCACCTCCATTTGCCCCTGTTTTCCATGCTTTGGGAATGGTTTTGGAGTGCAGAGTTCTTCTGTGTGAAACTGATTCCATCAGGATGAGATGAAAGCTGAGACACACTCCAGGAGTGCAGCTACTGCTCTCCAGCTGCCTATGGGCGTTCAAAGCCCAAGGTCCAGCCAGGCACACACTGTGGCAAAGCCTCCTGACAGTCTCTTGCAAAATTAGGATGATGCCAGTAATATCCACAACTCTAGGCACTTAATGAACTGCTAATAAATACATAAATGCCAGCACCCTGTGTTTTCAGGCTTGCATGCTGCAGGTATGCATTGTCCAGAGTACTGCTGTCCTCTCCCTTGCTAACTGGACACAGGCACCCCTCAACACCCTCAGGAATGATCCTCTGTCTGGCCTGGGCAGAGGTGGTTTTGTTGGTGGGGCAGTTTCTGGCTGTGTCAAACTCAGCTCTGTCACAACTTTTTTACGTGCCTTTCATATCTCTTTCCTGTGTGACTCCTTTGTGTCAAAAGTGATGCACAATTCCCTGGTTGCTGCTTAATCTGACTGATGGCCGTCTCACACTTCAACAGCATCAGCTGGGGCCTGATGGCATCATCCCCTTCCGTGTGATCCCTTTTGGGCCAATGCCCTCGGGGCAGTGCTGTGTATTTGTTGCACACACACGCTGCATATGCTCACATTTGTATCCTAATGTGTGGTGTTTTCCAGGCCATTGCTGAGCATCCCCCAAGGTGCTCAGGCAACAGGCACAAGGCACAACACATCGGAACACTGTAAAGGGAAATGTGCAGGGATAATGCTGCAACAAGAGCAGCAGAGAGCAACACGCCCTTGAAGACAAAACTGCTCACCATTGCACAGCCATCTTGAGGGCTAGAAAATAAAATGCATTCCACTGTGGGACACTGCAGTTCTGCTTTAGGACTTCATATTCTCCTTTCTGTTCTGAAACCTAGAAAGACAAGTTAAAGTAATCAAAGCATTTCACTGGAAAAAAGGAAAAGCAACAGAAATTAAACCTGGAGGGCCAATCTCTGAACACCGTGTTAACTGCACTAGGTCTTCCAGGCATTCAGCTCGCTGACTGTCTGCAGAAGAACTATCCACATGCCACAAGAGCCACAAAGAGGTCCCAGACTCCCTGCCATCGAGTCTAGGACACTGACTCCAAATGTCACTGATAATATTCCAGTATTTCCACCAATAACTTCTCAGCCAGGAAAGCTGGAACACAGGAGACCTCAGGTCTACCACAGGAGCTGGTGCATTTCCAATTAGGCCGAAACCCATCTACATTTCACCAGAAATAAGAGGAAAGAGTTATTTCCATGAACCATTTCACCTTGAAACTATCTCTCACCCAAAGCAGTGCTTTCCAACAAAATCCAGTTTTTCTATTCCAATGCAGGCCAGCTCCTAATATGCTTTAGCAATTTGTGTGTCAATCTCATGTTGGAGAGTAAAAGGCAACGGGAGCACAGTCATGATTAACTCCCCTAATTAACTTGATCTGTTTGGTGGTTTGTTTCTTATTTATTATGTTACCTGGCTCTTACAATCTGCATCCTTCCTCAGAGGTAAAAACCCCAGACAATAAGTGTTTTTAATTTGTAAATGAAACACTTTGTCTGAAAGATTAATCTGCTCTAACCTCAAGTTCTGCTATCTCCAATCTCCTGCATATCTGGCTTATTTGAGATGTCAACAGCTGCAGAGGTCCCTTGTTGATACATTTTTCAGAGATGAAACATATCCCTCATGTTTCAGATTTCAAGAATGGTTTTTGCATTATTATCTATGCAATGAGATCAAGGAGAGAAGGGATATCAGAGGTAAGAGTCCCATCTATTGGCCAGAGGAGGAACATGATAACCAAATGCTTTCTGAATCTCAAAAATTTTCTACTGGGAAAAATTAGGAGCAAAGAAAAATTATTAGGAAAAATGAATCATCTAAATGCTAATAATGGATATTAGTGAAGGCAAAAAATAAATTCTTTTAGAATTCCTTTTCTTCTTTTAGAGAAGAAGGAAAAGAAAAACAACTTATTTAGCATAAGGAGGAGGGAATTTTTGTTGTCATTACTTTGTGTATGCAGTTGGGTTTGTTTCCCAGGAAACTCTTTCTAGAGTACAGCCATTTTGAAATAACTCCTATTATTTTTAATTTTTAAATAATTCCTATTGTTTTATTTGAGTTTCAATTCAGGAAACTTTAGTCAAAGCAGAGACGTGGTCTGTAGCATAAACAACAGTTCTAGTACCATCTCATCACCCTTACACTTAGGAGAGTTGCTTTCGAAAGCTTGTTAAGTTACACAACCAAAATCTGTTAGTCCATACTTTCTGAAGTCTAGCACAGAGACCAATGTTAGTTTTACATCCAAATGCTTTAATTCAGGAATGTGTAAAATTGTTTTTCTTAAGCAAAACACTGAGGGGTTTGAGCAAGAATTTTCAGGGGTGTTTTTTCTTTTTAGTGTGTGTGTTGAAGATCACCACCAGCAACACACAATACAGCAACTTCTTAAGTCTGAGCCAAACCACACGGTGCCTGGAAACCTGGACATGTGCAAAGTATTTGATATGGTCCTGGACAGTCTCTAAAATGGAGATAATTAGATTTGACAGGTGGACTACCAGTGGACAAAGAATTGGTGGGAGCTCCCACTCCTAGAGGGCCAGTCAATGGCCACTGTGTGGAGACCAGTGATGAGTGGTGTCCTCAGGGGCTGTTATTGGGACCAGAATTATTTAACTTCTTTGTCAGGGACATGGACTGTGGGATTGAGTGGACACTCAGCAAGTTTGCAGATGACACCAAACTGAGAGTTGTGGTTGATAATACGGGGACAGGATGCCATCCAGAGGGACCTTGACATGCCTGAGAGGCAAACCTGGGCGAACCTCATAAAGTCCAACAAGGCCGAGGGCAAGGTCTGGCACCTTGGTGGCAGCAGTCCCCAGTATCAGTACAGACTGAGGGATTCATTGATTGGGAGCAGCCCTTAGGAGAAAGTCTTAGGAGTGTTGATTCATGGGAAGCTCAACAGGATCCATCAATGTGTGCTGCAGCCCAGAAAGCCAAACATATCCTGGGCTGCATCAAAAGCAGTGTGGGCAGGAGGTCGAGGGAAGGATTCTGTCCCTTTACTGAGACCCCACTGAGACCCTTTACTGAGACTCCCTCTTCTGAGACCCCACCTGGAGTTTTGTGTCCACTATGGGATCCTCAGCACAAGGATGTGGTCCTGCTGGAGGAAGTCCAGAGGAGGGTCACAAAGATGATCAGAGGGATGGAGCACCTCTCCTGTGAGGACAGGCTGAGAGACTGGAGTTGTTCAGCCTGGAGAAGAAATGGCTCTGGGGAAACCTTAAAACAGCTTTTCAGTACTTAAAGGGAGCCTATGGGAAAGACTGGGATGGACTCTTCATCAGTGGGTGCAATGATAGGACAATGGGTAATGGTTTTAAATAGAAAGAGGGCAGGTTTAGATTAGGTATAACAAAGAAATTCCCTCCTGTGTGTCTGGTGAGGCACTGGACCAGGTTGCCCAGAGAAGTTGTAGATGCCCCATCTCTGGACGTGTTCAAGGCCAGGCTGGATGGGGCTTTGAGCAATCTGGTCTCAGGGAAGGTGTCCCTGCATGGAATTAGATGACCTTTAAAATCCCTCCCAACACAAATGAGTTCTGAGTCTATGAAACTGTTTCCTACCACACTCCCTTATGATGGTTTAGGACACTGTGCTTCACGCTCTGGGCTAAAGACCTTCCTCTGTCTTGGCTCTACAGATAGCTCTCAGTGCCAGAACATAAGAGCAAGCATACTGAATCAATCTGAAGTCAGAAATGGGTGTTAGGCAAAAGCACAACAACAAGACTTACGGGTCTTCTCCAGTCATTTCCAGCTCATGAACTTCACAAGACTTATGATTTGTGTGCATTTAGGAAACCCCAAAGGATTTCTCTTCCATGAAGTTTTCAAATCAACCCTCAACCCACATAAACTCTTATCATCTGCAACAGCCTGTTGCAAGAACTGCTCATAAAAATCTACTTCCCAGATGCTTTAAGAATATCTTACCTTTCCTGCAACTTTTATTATTTTAGTGATGAGGTTAAACTGTTCAGATGTCTTGAAAGCAAAAGACCTGTATTCTAGAGTAGCTTTGATATTCTACTAAAAATCCAGAGTAAAGGAGAGTTTCTTATTCTTAAAAAAAGTTGGGGTTTTAATTTTTTTTTTTTTTTATGAAATGAGACTATACCAAATGGAAGCAGTTTAGTACACAACTGGTGTGGACATAAAACCATTGTAGTGCCACATAACCCAGTCTTGCTCCCCTTACATCCCAGTGAAAGCCCTGGGGGTGAATTGCAGTTCACTGCAATTACCATGCTGTACTCTGGCATCCTCTTTTTCACTTTCCTGACCAAAAATAATTTGCAAAAAAAGAAAATATGGAGCAAGTAAGACAAATAAAAACTGAGAATGCTGCATGTATTATGTGAGAGAATGAAAGTTGGGGGAGAAAACTGGAAGATCCCTGCCTGGGCTGCCTCATAGACCAGCCCACACTGGGAACTGTCATGCCTACAGGGGAGAGAGATAAGATAAAAACGGCAGTCAAACCCACTGCATAAACACCACGGTGTGCTGTACCTTGGCCACTCTCACAGGCCATGACTGGGTCTGTGCCTTGCCGAGGAATGCCCGTTTCAGGCATGGCCAAGCAGAGCCATTGGTGCAGGTGCAGTCCCACCAGCTGCCACAGGCCTCCAAAACTCTCGTTTTACACAAATGGTCTGCAGTGCCCCAGGGCACAGATACAGGACGTGGAGGACAATTAAAAAACCCCTGTTTGTTCTTATCTACTCACTAGAACAAGAACAGAAAAAGGCAGAGACTAAGACTCACCTGGTCACTTGGTCACAAAAACGTAGTTGTAACATTTTCCATCTCAGAGGCTGCTGATTCACAAAAATATGAACATTTCATTGTGACAAACAAAAAGATCTCCAAACCCTAAAACACTTTGTTTTTGAAAAATTGTAAAACAGGGCTAGCAGCAGCCTGTTTAGTACCATTTAGTACAGTGGCACTCAAAACAGGAGGTTCTGCATTATGGATCACTGTTATCTTCCTAAGCAACAAGGAACAAAATGTTTTTAAAGGTAATGTAACAGAAATGTGTATGCAGAATAATGCTTTTAAAGGATTTAAATATGTATTTAAACTGTGGGTTGACCTCTATTTTTCCATGAAAATTGCCATATCTGTTTTCTCCAGAAGGCTTATTAAAATTGCATCTTTCTTAGAGAAAGATTACATTTGTTCTTATCCTGATCACATATCAGGTGATGTAAATTGATACAAAATCCAATGTTTGGATCAATACTGTGATAATAAAACTAAGAGAACTGAAAAAATGGATAAAAGCACCACTCTCCACAGAAATGTTGATTCACTGACCATCTGTCTTACTTCAGCTAAGTGCTTTACCACTTTAGTTTGGCATTAGACAAGTCAGTCAATAAATTAAATTACTGAAGTCACACTGTAATTCTTGGCTACCCTGCTCTATTTTTTAAGCTGTCAACATCTAAAATGTCACACGTATTCCATTTCTGGGCATATAGTGAGCATGTGCCAAGTCCGGTCTACTCATTCTAAGCATGAACACACACAGGTAACTAGCAATTATAGTCTTGATTTCTACTAGTCACCCAACTGCCATAAAAACTCTTCTGAGCTTAAATTTGTGCATTAAATTTATTTCTATTTATTTGCTTACCAACTTATATGAATGCATTCTGACTAAACACATCTGCATTATACATACTGAGAAAACAAGAAACCAAGTCACTCGACATCTTGAAGTGCTGTGCCCATATTCTGCACTCAGACAGCAAGAGAAGCAAGAGAACACACTTAGAACTTTAAAATACCACAATAGAAGGTTCATTTTTACAGGCCATTAGCATTCCATTAGTCTCATCTATTCATTTCCAGGCTGCCCTCAGACTGAAAAGTGAGTATCTAATATGATGCTTTCATTAGATTAAAATGAACAACTCCCCTTCCCCCACCCCCCTGCCACAATCCAATATGATTTTAACAGAGAACACAATGGGTGGCTGCTCATTCAACTGGAAGGCTGAGAAGAAGCTCAGAATGATTTTTTTTTTGGGGGGGGGACAAATTTAAAGTATAAACTGCAGAGAGTAACATCTAGGATAAACAAATATTTCAGTGATGTCACAAAGGGTATATACTGATTTTAGAATAACAGTAGCTATTTGATACCCTCATTGTCTGCATAAAGAAGCCATACCTAAATACAGGAAAAAAAAGTCTGCATTATTTCCTAGATGACAACATTTCCCTGTTGATCACTTAAATAACACCAACAAATGGCCTAGATCAGATGCAGAAATAAAAGTTAAAAAGCTCACTGCTAGAAACACCAAAACCTGAGACTCCAGGACAGCAAAGAACATAAACAGCTGATCAAGAAGGTGGTCAAGTTTAAACCTTCTCATCTTTAATAAGACATATGGGCCTGTGCCTCGTGGGTTCTAAGTGTGCTCCTGCAGTTTATCACGTGCTCGAAGAAGCTGGTAATACCTGTGGCCAGCAGGAATCCCTACAGCTGCATGAGCCCATGCAAACGTGTTCTGGAAAGAAGTGCTGTTTTAGTGCCTAGCCTGTCTCTTGTAAGGTGAGCATGACATCTTTTGGGTGGAACAATTTCTCCCTCTAAACCAGCAGAAGTACCTACATCTCCTCTTGAGGCCCGAGGACCCTGCTGCTGCAACAGCTCTGCTCACAGGCTGAGTCCTACGTTCCTCAGCACAGGATAAATGCTGTGCTGGAGAAAACATAAATGGGCCCAGAGAGTGAGCACTGCTCTCCTCTGCAGAAAAAGTGTTTATAGGAAGAAGAGGTAGAAGAGTATTTTTATTTTTTTAACATATCAATAGATGAGTAAAAATCTGTGAGCAAATAAACTTTCAAAATCATATTGCAAGATAACAGGGAAAAAAAAATCCAGAAACTAACAGAAATTCTTGGAGAAAAAAAAATATTATTCAGCATCAAGAGGAAAAAGCTTGGTGGCTTCCCAGTAGAAACATTTTAAATTTCACATTAACATGATACATTTTTTACATTTAACTGGTAAACACATTTTTGTTTCTACTTTGGTAGCCATAATAATTCATATAAGGTTATTCCCATTTAAGAGGGTTTGGTGTTTAAGAAAGAATATTAAGTGCCTCAGTATTTATGCTACACGTGTGTCTAGAGAACAGTAGGTTTACAGAAAAGACTGCAAACAACCCCCCTCTCATCCATCAGCCCCCGAAACCCCCGAACCCTCCACCACTCCCACTTCCCTCCCCTTTTCCCCCCATGCCTTATTTCCAACTGTGGCAGCTGTTGGGAAACCAGCACTGGCAGACCCTGACACCTGGCGGTAGCTCAGCAAGTCTCTGGCCTTATTATCTGTGAGATTTTCGATTTGATAAGCTTTATTTTATTTTTGAGGAGTGCTTGGAACCAGCGTTGATGTAAGGAACAATATTTTTACAAGAAGTTCAAAAGTAGGAAGCCTTAACAGTACAAGGAGATTAATAATACAGCTGAATGTCAGGCTGGGAAAGAAATGCCAGGTAACTGCTCCCATGCTTACAGGTGCTGACAAAATATCTTTAAATGCACTGAAAAATGCTTTAATCCTAACAAATTTTAAATTAGCAGATATGCAGTTTTAATATTTCCTAAATCCACAGCTTTTGACCATTAAATCTATAGTCAGTGAGGAGGAGTCTGTATGATCCTTTCTGTGTTCAGAGAACCCAGAGAATGTTATTTTAATCCTGTAGACCTCCTGACTGGAAACACCATGTTGTATTTCGGGAGTTTTCAAACCATTTCCTACCCTTGCCTGCAGCATCCATGCAGTTGCAATTACCAAATTTTGGGGCAGACCCTGCCCAGTGCCAGCCACACAGCACAGTGGATTTGCCACTGGCTTCCCATATGGTCCAGCATAGCAACCATACACTTATTCATATCAGGCCCTGCATTTGGTTATCTATGGATATATGTTACTCTCCATGGATACCAAGCCATTCTTCTGCCTGCTATCACCCAAATTTAATCTGCTGCTCTGCTTTAAATTTGTCCTTAAATACTGTAGAGAATTGGGACTTTACATTTCTTGCTTTTGAAAATGCAAGGAGAACATAAGTAATTATTGCTCTCAGTACAGCATAAGCACATTTGTTCACAATTCCTTTAATTTCTAAGAGATTTGCAGTTTTCATTATTATTCATTGTCTCACCAGTTTTGTCTTTATTAGGCATTCATAAAAAATACTTCATTATCATCTGTAAAGCACTGTTCATTAGCATGGCTGCTCTGTGAAGACAATTGTTTCTTCATTAGCACCAGCTCCTCAGAAATTCAGGCCTTTGATGCTTGTTTGAATTACTTGTATCTTTTCATTTCCTCGGTTGTGTTTGTGAAAGATTTCATTTTTTTTCTACAGCTATTTACATTTATGAATATCCTTGTAAGCCCTGCACTTCTAATTTGTGATGTATTTTGCTTGCAACTACATTAGTTGTTCATACAAATGCATTGATATAGAGTTTATTCATAGGCTTCATCCTGCATTTGTGAGTGCTCATCTATTAACTCTCTTTATTCCTTTAGGCAGGAGTGAAAACATTTGTCCCCGAGCATGCTCCAGCGAAGAGAGCATAATTCTGAAAGCCCCACACTTTTACTGCCTTTCACTTGGATGTTTGGCGAAACCTATACCAAGAACTACATATATGTAGGGGGTGTGAGACCCACAGATTGCATTTTACAAATATAATAAAATTAATCAAATCAAAAGACTGCAGAATGATTAAAACTTTATTTTTCTTTGCCTGAATGTTCCCTTTCACCTTGCCAGGTGGTGACCCCACACACTTTCCCTCCTATGCCACTGACCTTCCCAGCAGGCTCTGGTGTCCAGGTGCTCCTCCTACTTCTGGGAGCTGAAGATGACCTCTGGTGCCAAAGAGGACCCCCAGCATGATCTGCTGCACCACCAAACTGCCTTGGCCCCTGCTCTGACCAGCCTCAGCCTTGGTCTCCAACTTGCCAGCCACCCTTCTATCTTAATAACTATTTGGTTGTGAATAGAACAAATATTTTTCTGATTGTAAATCCCTGATTTGACACTGACTGGAAACAGGTTCCTTTCAAGAGCTGCCAAACTCAGGAAAATAGCTTAATAAATGTTTCTGAGTGTATTTTTTGTTTCCAAGTGTATTTTTCTTTTTATTCCACCACTCTTCTGGTATTTTTAAAGGTTTGTTTCTGAAATGGAGAACATTTCTTATAGGACATATGGTTCAAAAATTTTAGAATTACATAAACCAGGGAGGACCGATTTGTTGAACCTTCTCTCTATATGCATCTCACTTTTTATGAAGAACCTAGGCATAGTTACAGCTCCCCACTCACACTCTTGAGTGTGAGATTGCTCCTCTTTTCTGTACTACGGTGGTACGCAAAATACATGCTTGAAGCCAAGGACAGCCAAGGTTGAAAGATGCTGCCTTTGTCCTCTGCTTATTAAAAATATTGAATATAAAGTAATATGCCCACATTCACTACAATGCAGCCAACCTCCACACAAACAGTTAAAAAGGAATACAAGCCCTCTACTTTCACCACAAACTCAGGCCAAGGTAGAAAAACCAAAGCCAGCTGGCCAGCTTTCATAAAGAGCTCACTTGCTGGATGGAAAGAGAGAAACCTTGTTGACATGGAAACCCATAATTTCAATATATATCTATAATTAACAGATAAAATAGCGAGATGAGAGAGAGCTCAAAAAGCCATGAACAACTAGAGTTGTGAGAGAATTTTGAATACCCAAATATTAGAGGTGAAAATGTTAAAACAGCAACAAGGAAGATGTTAAAGCAAATTGTTTTTCCAGGCAATTGATAGCTCAATGGGAGTGTGAGAAATGAAACAACAGTAATCTCATGCTGGAGCATGTTTCTGTATTTGTGTTCTAGTGCTGCTATAAAAAAAAGGCCTTCCTGTGGATTTCATCTATGCACATTCAAATGAGAGCTGCTGTCCTAAAAAGTTCAACTAGAATAGATGGCACAGAGGGAAAGAGGGTGAAACATTCAGAGAGGTGCAGAGAGGCAAAAGATACAGCCTTGATACAAATACAGAGGGTGCACATCCACAGTCATATCTGATGACACAGGCAGACACTGAAATTTCAAATTGGGAACAATCCTTGGGACAAGATGATGGTTACAACCCTTTAATCATCAGACAAATCCGTACCAGAGATGACCCAGACTAGGTGGCAGGAATGAAAATTTCTGGACATTTCTGTACATGGTAGGAAGAATTCTTCCACTCTGGATTTATTTTTTTTTCTCCTTCTGAGACATTTCAAAGTTACCAAATCCCAAGTAATTGTACAGGATGGTTAGACACACTGTGTGCCTTATTAGTTCACGTTTTGGTATCAGCTCAGCAGTAGATCTTATTTCCTCGTAGAGAAATCTCTGAATAAGTATGTGGCCCATGCATCAGTCCAAAAAAGAAGGGCACAAATCACTAGAGCGAGTTAACATTTTCACATTCAGACATGACAGGCTCAGTCCCTCTAAAGAGAAAATATTTGTGACTCTATTATCTTTGCTTAGTATTTGCTCTTAAAATAATTTCTGTTCTTGATTTCAGGTGTTTCACTAAAATATCTGGGCATGCATAATCCTTCAGAGATAGACAAGCACTGTTATAGGGAGGGGAGAAAAGATCTGATTAACTTTTCCATGTCCCATCAGAAATAAGAAGGTGGAGTTCACAGCAGGCTTCATTTATGGTAGCAAGTATCTGGAGTGCAACATCATCTGTATTTTTCCACTTGCTAAGTCTGAGGAGAGATGGTGACAAAAAAAAATGAAGAAGTAAAGAAACCATTAACTTGTATGTAAATAAAGCAAGCATAACAAAGACTAGCTGAAGGTAACACCTGCTGCACAGCTTCTTCACATATATATAGCAGGCGAATGGGGGTAATGTAATCATCTCTTGGTGTTTGATGGTTATTAGTCTACTCATTTTTCCAAAAGTCATTGCAAATTTGAGGCACTTTAAAAGTTGCAGCAATCATTTATTTTTTTCTCTCCATTATGTGGATACTAGTGAGAGCCAAGGGAGAAAAAAAGATGTATGTTCAAGATCAGTCTAAGTATAATAAACCCCAGGAGTTAAATGACAAGCTCTATTTTATTTTGCATCTTTTCATTTTTAACTGCGCCTTTTTAATATTCTTGCTCTTCTATTTTGTGAAATACCAAGGGCCAGAGGCTCCCTCACTGGAAAAAAACCTAAGTCCATTGTAACTGGATTGCTGATCTCTTCATCATTATTTTTATGGGCCTTGCGAAATTGCAAGGAGATAAAATTGTAGGAAAAAAGTCCTCTCTGTGCAACTGCTGATCATCAGGAAAGAAAGGCACAGTTTGCTGCATATCTTCTCCTGTTCCCCAGCTCATTACAGACCCCCAAGGTGTGAATCCCTGGGCCAAAATGCAGGCAACTGTCAGGCTTCTAAATGAGGAGGGTGTTTTTAATACAAGTCTTACATTAAGAGAAGTAAAACCTTGGGGCATAAATACATCTTTCTCTTTCATATCATTTAAGCTAGCTGAATGCTTCTTAGTGTTCAGTAAATATAAATGTATTTTGCCCCAGAGCCAGAACATGCTGCAAAGAAATACTGTTCTGCCCAGGTTGAAAACCTAGCATGGATTTCAAAGTCTTCCTTAGACAGATCGTCTCTTCAATTGGCAGAATTTATGAGAAGCCTGGGCACTTTTCTACCTTGTCATGTGCAAGTTTTCTAATTGTCCAGCTTTGGAGGCTGCCATCACTTCAACCACAAGTTCCACACACTATGGAAAGGTTGTACTCCTTGAGCTGGGTCATGGTGGTGGTGATGGGATCAGAAAGAGAAGAGCACTGGCCCCACGCTCCATGCTGGGCTTATTAACCTCTCACTGCGTGCCTTTGTCCCCCTGCTTAGGCACCCCAACCAGCCTGAGCATCAAAAGTGGCTCATTTGAGCTAAAGAGGTCAGAATATGATAGCACACATCCCAGGCTAAAACCTGAGATAGTTACAGCTTCCTCTGTGGTCATTAGCTGTATCTTCAGTTAATGAACCTTCGCTAATCATCATGCCTTAGACAGAGCAGGTGTTTTACAGTGGATGTGGCAGCCATGGGTGAGCACGAACAACATTGCATGACTTCTGCAAAAAATGAACTGTATTTACACATCACAAGCACAAAGGTGATCAAATCCTATATTCCGTGTCAACTGCATCTCTTTTTTCACTAACATGACAGTGACTGGTTTGTTGTGCCACTGAGACTCCAATAACTGGAACAGGCATGGACTGTGAATAATGTCAGGGCCTGAACTACAGTGAATGGCTCAGACAACCTCTCTTAGAGGCAAATGAAGTGAGATACCATGTCCTTTTTCTTTTCTCATGTAGACAAATGCTTCCTAATGAAAATGGTGAACTTCACTGTCTTTCAGTTGGTACATCTGAAGCCACATCACTGCTGATTATATGGGTCTGAAAGGGTATTTTGGGAAGTTTGGTGAGTTTAGTCTGAGGGTGAAATATGCTGAAATCAATTTAAAAATCCCCTCTATTTCTTCAGGGCTAGTTTTCCTCTGTGCATATTTCAATATAATAAATACCTCAGAAAAACATCCTTTATATTTTCCCCTCTTATAAGAATAATTCCCTCTGGCCCTCATAGAAAATGTATTTAGAGCCTGATCACATCTTCTATCCTTTTAATACTCTTTTAATTAGCAAAAGTAGGATTGTAGATGCCTTAGGAGTTGGATTCTGCTTATTCTCACTAATTTCTGAGCCATATTACTGCATCATCTACTGATTCTGGGGACACCCCATACCATGTGTTGCGCAGTCCCTGGGTGGGGTGGAAATCCTTTCCTCTTGGAAGCCACTCATTGCAGCAAGCCACAGATCATCCCCACGACAAGTGAAATGAACTGAGGATACAAAACAGGACTATACCAAGCATGGTTTTTGCTGAGGCAAAAATGCATCAACGTCTTTCCCCAATCCATCCACTGCCATCCTTTCTGTCACAGGGTTTTTCACACACTTTTAACTGTCAGTCTGGATGCATATCGACAGGCCCTGATGCCAATCTCTTCCTTTAGAATCAGACAAAGTAGTTTTCCTCGAAGGGATTATCTGAAGAGCCTTTTTGCTTAAATGTCCATCTTAGGAGTTGCTTCAGAAGGGGTTTTCACATACATATTTGGAGTTTGATGAAATAATCTCTGAACTAGTTAGCAGATAGACATTTCTCCTTGACATTCGAATTATATTTCCACCTCCTTATTTTTTCATTTTTTCATGCAGCATTTCAGGATAATCAGTTTCATTTGTTTATTCATTTGTCTTTATGATAGTTTATACAGAATTCTCTAAGTCCTATTTTTGTGTTGGTGAAATACGGATCAGGTGCAGATGTGGTCCATCTGTGAAATTATCATTTATCTCGGGTACATGGATAGGAAGAGAGGAAAAATAGTACTATTTGCCTTCCTTCTAGGAGGAGGGGATAGAGAGAATAAAGAAGAGGAAAGTTTCTGCTGTAGCTGGGACTGGAAGCCATGGATTTGGGCATGCGTCATCGTGAACATGTGATAGTCATGTTTTGACATTTTCTGATTTTGACAAAAAATGTCAAAAGTTTGCTATTCTAAGTGATCCTGCAGAGTGACAAAGAAAGACTGTATTGAAAACTGCATTGAAAATTCAGTTATTTCTAGTTGTCACAGAGAGTGGCTGTGCAGAGGGCTGAGCTCCCAAATAACTGTGTGCATTCAGAGAACAGCTTCTTTTCTGTGAAAACCCAAAACCAGAAATGTGCAGCAAAGGCAGCTAAGGATAAAAGTGTTCGCTAATGGTATGAGGCCAAACGTTCCTGCTGGGGCCCTTTTCAGGAAGCACACAGACAAAACGTGCAGCTCATTGTTCCCAGCAGGACTGTATATGCATGTTTTGCACATTTATCCCAGAACTTATATTGAAGTGGGCTTGGTGCTTTGCTCATCTGCAACTGCTGCACCAGTTTATGATGTGAAGAACCACAATGGCACTCTAGCAGATGGGTCTAAGCATGTCCATGCCAGAAAATCAGCATGTGAAATAAGTTTGAGTAAGACAAGTAGATAATCTGAAGGCCAATACAAGCCTGTTGGTAGCCCCTGCTCCATTAGCTTTGAAAGCAAAAGCTGCTGGTAAGACATGCTCTGTCTCAGGTACCTAATGCAATTCAACCAATTCCAGCACTTCCAAGGTTTTCTGTAGCACAGAAAGGTCTTGTCAACAGATTCCCTAGCTAAACTTTGTTTTTAACTTCAGTGGTGTTCAGTTAATTCAGCCACCCAACATCTGTGTAACTTAGGCAATTTAGTTAACTTCTAGCAATTGCTGGATGTTGGTTTGGTTTTTGACTTGGCTCTTTATATCTATCTCTGGTTGCCAGAATATATGAACCTTGATGAAAAAAAGTGTTAAAAATTTACCTTAAGAGAGAGTTTAAGTACCAGGTGGGTTCTCTGAAGAATCTAAAACCATCTGAAGGCTGGCACTTAGAAATGAATAAACAACTTACCCAGCTACAGAAAATAATTTTTGGCTGTGACAAATTTGTCTTCCATTTTTTTTTTACAAAAAGACAAGTGTTATTTCACAATTTTCTATGATAAAAATATTTCTCATCCCAAAAAACCCTTTAACTTAGCTGTAGATTTTGCCTGAAGAAACATATGCATATATATGTATAATTTCAGCTGATTATACTCAGATCTGGAATTGGAATTAGACAACTTTTAAAAGTCCCTTCCAATTCAAACTATTCTATGATTCTCTATAGTCTTCTTTAAAAAAAAAAAAATGAAGATTTTTATCTGGAAATGTCAAAAAGGCTGGAACTACCACTGATTCCCTTTTGCAATGACAGTAAAGTTTGCATTTGCATACCATGTCATGGAGTCTGAAGGTTTTCAGGAGAGAGGGAAAGAATATTCTTTTGGCATTGGTGGTAATACATATAAATCATGTCTCATATCTGATTTTAATAGAAGAATTTCATTACCAATTTATTCTTTTAAGGCACCATTCCATTTTTTTTCAGTGAATTACCTATTACTCACTTGAAGTCATTACATTTTTCAGGGAAAATCTATTTATAAGTATTCATGAAGCAAGCTAATTGAAAACATAATTAAAAAGAGGCCAGACTCTTAAATAAATCACAGATACTTTCTCCATAGATTAAACACACGAAGCAGGCAATGCCTCTTACATAACTTTTCCAAACAGTCCTGTATTACCATTTTACCCTGGACACTGACTACTGAAGCCATGTCATCCTCTGAGAAAAAGTAGTACTTCAGTTCTGCCTGGGGGCAAGAGGAGGGTCCATCTCTACTGCAGTTGGTGCTGGCCCCTGGCCACTGTGGAGGTCTCTGCAGTCCCTTGCCAGTTTCAGGCAGTGCCAGTGGGGACACTGGCCTGGTACTGGCTCACACAAGTCACTGCACAATTTTAGCATGCAATGTTAAAAGCCTCCCACCCTTGGTTTTCATCTGGTTGTCATCTGCTTAAAATAATTTTAAATGGCAGAGTTCCTTGAGGTGGACTGGGGATAAGAAAACTCCTCCAGCCCTGGGAGCAGGCTTGCCATGGTGGCACAGAGTTGGCACCAGATGGAACACTGGGGTTAGCACAGCCCACAGGAGGAGCAGTGATTTAAGGAGATGATGGCTGGGAGTGAAAGATTCCAGGAGATGATGGCTGGGAAAGTCCTCCTCTGCAGACACAGTCCTGGGGTGGTACTGTGCAGGATCCTGCTCTCCTCACAGAGGCTGCCTGGACTGGGCAGCCCCAGCCTTCCCACTGCCATTCCAAGCTGGTTGGCCACAGTCCTGCCTAGGTCTGCCTGCCCACCTCTCAGCTTTGGCAGGGTAAGACTGGTATTTAGTATTTTCTAGAATAAACACTAAAAATATATAGTATTTATTAATAAATGTAAAATTTTAATTAATGTGCTAACTGATTATTATTTTTAATTAATACACTAACTCATAAATTTAGTATTTTCAGCATTTATCTTTATTTGCTGCATTTCCCAATATTGTCATTGCCTGTACACATTTCCTGAACACTCAAGTAACAAAAGCTATTTCAAACAGGGTTAGCTTTTTTAAACCAGTACCAAAGCCCACCATTAGCTTCCTCAACCCACTGCTTTTCAGGGGCACTGAGCCATGACAGCACCCATTAACTTCAGGCCTAAATGTGGTGGTACTGTCCAACATGCTGTACCTATCTCTCAAATGTCTGTTGAGAAAAACTTTTCCACAAATGACATGGTGATGCTGCCCTACCAGCTACTTACTCCAGAGCTGGGCACTGAGTCCATGGACACCAGATCTGGCACCAGCAGCCAGGTCCCTGCAGGACATTTGTGTGAAGATTACGTGGGGCATCATGCAGGAGCTGAAGAGTGACATGGTCATAACACCACCTTACTCCAGTGTAAGTGAGTTTCTAAACAATGTCCCTTCTGAGGCTTGCATGAGTATACTCAGAAAGGCAGAAATAATCGTAGCATGTGTTTAAAATGGCACTGTCATCTAGAATGCCCTATATATCCAGCTGTTCTTTTATTTTGTGCTCCTTATAAACTTAGGCTAAAAAATTCTCTTCCTCTCCAGTTAATCCGACATGAATTGTCTCAGGCCAGTGTTGGAAAATATTGTGACTTTCCTTTCCACCTCAGATTGTCCCTGCTCAGCACCACAGCTCCTCTGTACAGCTGCATGTGCTGCACCCCTTCCTCAGCACACAGCATGGGGTGCTCCTGGCAGAAGCTAAGGCACACAGTAAAATCAGGGTGGAGTCCACCGGGCACAACAGGGACAGTGGAGACCAGATGAAGCCAGCTGAAACCCTACCAAAACACCAGTACTTCCTGACTGACTCTAAAAATGAGGAGGTACTTGCAAGCAGGGGGAAAAAGGCTTAGAGACAGAACCTGAGCCTGTGTGCACTCAGGATCCACAAGCCGATAGAAGAAAGCCAGTCTCTGATGTCCCTGTACAGAGATCTTAGGAACAGAGCCCATTTTCAGAATCCCTAGGGAAAAAAATCTGCAAGCTTTAAAGTAGGCTAATAGTTCTCAAATGTGTTTGAGAAATTGAAAAATGAGCAGGTAGACCAAATAATCTCTTCACTTTGTCAAAGCAATCTCTAATTTTCCTGTGATGCCTTGGGATTGCTTCACAGCACAGACAACATCCCTGAAAAATTTCAAATGTGTGTCACCCTGCAACTGACAGGAAGATCATTCTCTGCACTTCGCATTAGCAAGCTAGTCAGTGGAGCATGTTCAGGCAATGGGGTGGGTTTGGGGATCAGAAGTGTAGAAGTACCACTATTTTAACATTTCTGTTGCTCAGAATGGATGTCAACAGTGCATGTACGGCTTTTCATTCTGAGCTCATTCAGAGCACTCACTAACTGAAAAATAAAATCTTCCACTGTGAAAAACATACACTTGTCATTGCTGAATTAGAAGCTGGCAATAACAACATTATCAGGTGTTTGGGTCTGGGTTTTTTTTAATGCCATTCTATCTTTTGTCTGATTAATTTGCTAACTGAAAAAATGTCAATATTAAATTTTCTGG
The DNA here is from genome assembly GCA_013397115.1 of Edolisoma coerulescens. Classification (NCBI taxonomy): domain Eukaryota; kingdom Metazoa; phylum Chordata; class Aves; order Passeriformes; family Campephagidae; genus Edolisoma; species Edolisoma coerulescens. Next base: position 1,478,089 of record VWZW01007671.1, on the reverse strand, counting down.
ACCGGAAAAACCCCATGCATTGCAATACTAAATGGTAGCAATGGCATATCTTCTTCAGTGGAATAACATTCTCCTACATGTCATAAGCATAAATGTCATTGTAAAGGCTTAATGAGGATGAGGACAAGCACACAAAAATCAAAATGTGCTTGAATCATTGGTTATTTAACAAACAGTATCTATATAGATTTAGGCACATAACTCAATGGCTGCAGTGAGATAACTCCAAATTTATATTAATACAGACATGTTAGAATTGGAACATAAATTTTCTGTTAGTCATTTGTTTGGGTTTTTCTATCCTGATTTGTCTTCATTATACTAACTAAATTACGACCAGAAATCCACACATCAGTAGCATTGCATAAAGATTACAAAAGCCAATTTACTGTGTCCAAATTGGTAGTGGCATTTAATGACCAAATAACATTAAAATATGCATTCACATTTAGTTCTTCCCTTTTAGAGGAGTAGAAAAGCAAAACAGGATGATCTTTTGTGAAATGTGTTAGTGATATCAGACACAGGCCTAAAATCAAATGCAGAGAGAAATGAGGAAAACATGAGGGTTTGAGTAAGGGTGAAAAGACCATTCCCATCTAGATCATATTGATCCCTTCAGCAATCACATTAATTGCTTCCTTCTCCCCTTTTTCCCATTCACCCCTTCTCCCATCATCTCATGTCTTCCCAGCTGAGGTGCCTCCAGCTAACACAATCCCTGACTTTGCCCTGGGGGAACTCCCGTGCCATCAGTTAAGCCCCAGTGAGGTTTTCAAAGCCACAGATTTTGGAGCACCACTGCCAAAGATCCACTGGCTTCTCTCTTTTCCTGGAAGAACACAGGGCTTCTCCTAGCCATGCAGATCCAGGGAAGGACATTTCTCTGCATCACGTAAAGGTGCTCTTGGCTATCCAATGCATCTTCTCCAACAGGAGAAGATTTTCCCAGTCTTTTGCAACACTGATGATGTTAAGGAGACCTTCACATCTGGCCTCTGCCTGACCTCAACATCATGTGCTGTCTTAGAGGGTTGTGCCTTGTTTTGGGTAAAAATGTATTGTTTTTTCACTTGGGATTTATCATCTATTAGAAGATGGTAACAGTTAAGATGGATATTCTCCAGGAAATTTTTTCTTGCCTTAGCATAAGAGGCCAGCATGACATTTTGTGAGACAACTTACACTGCTTTTTCACATTTATTGAAAAATCACCTTGCTCCATCAAATAAGGCAAAGTTTACCTATTCCCATTTAAAAATTCCATGCTTTAGGATATCCAGTGAGTACTCTAAATGCCCCTGACAAGAATTTAAAAGCACAATAAAAAGAATTCATCCAAAAAAACCAGCAGCAGCATAATTTTTCATACCTGTTCAAACTTTCTGCTAGATTAATTCCTCTCTCTTAGGCATGCTTTTATCTTTCACTGCATCAGTCCACTAAGCTGCCCAATAATTTCTGAGCATGTTTTGTTTTCTCCCTATCTTATAAGATAATAATTTAGAATTCTTCAAGGAAAAAGAGAGATCTTTGCTCCATGAGCAGAATATGAGCCTGTTCAGGCACTCAGTCACAATGGAAGGGGATGCTATCAAGGCCCCAGGCATGTCTTGCATCACTGGTTAAATTCATCTTTTGGCTTTGCAGCCCCCAAACTTCCTCCAGCTCTTCAGACAATGATAATCATTTTGACACATGATTACAAGAACTTGTTTTTACCTTGAGCAAAAGAGATCTCCAGGTTAAATGTGATCTTTTATCTACTTAAATCTGTTTTCTGGCATTGGAATTGTTTATCAAATCAAGGTAAGCTCTCTGGGTGGAATTCAGTTGCCACACATGGATGTCTAGTGCCATTTTAGATGCTTTAGGGTGTTACACCTGGCTGTTGTTCTAAAACTTTGGGTTTTGCTGTCATAACTGCTATTTAGTATCTAAACCAACACTGGAAGTCTGTATTTAGATACCTGAATGATTCATTCAGTCCTCTCCTTTAACATCATCTTCAGAGATATTTGAACATCACTGTGAAGCTATTTTAACCCTGTATCTCTGTATGGCTGTTCTCTTTCTTCTCTGTGCAGTATTGATCCACTTCATTTTCAGCATGCCTCTCTGTGAAGGGTGAAAACCTGGTTAGAGTTCTCATTGGAACTCAAACTGGAGAATGGTTATGATTTCCCTCCCTTATAAAATATATTCTTCTTAACAATATCAAAACACTGGTGGCCCTTCATTAAATAAATGATTTATTATTAAACATCATAAAAATTATATAAAGTAACTTTTTAACTAAGAGGCTTGAAAGAATCGTAGTTTACCATCTACCTAAATATATGATGAATATTCCTGTAAGTTTCTACAGAAAGTTATTTTCTGAAACCTCAATTATTCCTCCAAATTCTTACATCTCATGCTTCAAGAGAAGCATCATCCAAAACAAAGAAATCAACCATAGTGGCTTAATTTAATATTGCAGTTTTTTCGAGGTTGCAATTTTAGAAATAAGTTCCTACAATTTATTAAGACTGAGCACAACAGCAACATGTCATCAAACAATATTCAGATAACCTCATGGCCTCAAGATCAGCTTTATTTAACAGCATTTTTCCACAACAGCAGATGAATTTAGTCTTAAATGAAGAATGGATAGACATTACACAGAGTGGCAGAAAATGATGTACCTACTTTCACACCTCTACTTTCTAGTTATGAAGAAAGATTTGCAAAGTTAAATTCAACATCTGAAAGTAAGGCTATTTTCTCCAGAAATTGGTGTTAGAATGGACCCTGCAGACAGAAGTTAAATCAAGCTGCTGTTTTGCTGCAGCCAAAGATACAAACAGCATATATTGGAATGAGCAGGCATTTGGCATTACCTCCAGACTCACAGAAAATGGAGTGTTTGCATTTCCAGAAATGCATAAATCATCCTTGCAATACCTGCACGAAAGTGAATGCAGGTTTAATAGTACACCAATATTTATGATGTAAAATCATCTATAACAAACTACTTTCATAACTCATACTTTCCAATAATAATTTTAAACATTTTCTTACATATTCTTGCCCAATATAATCTGCAAGATGCTTGCATTTTTTCAATATATGTAGATTAAATCACCATTTGTCCATACATATAGAAAATTTCAGATCAATCTTCAGTATGGCCTGGGTAATAAGTTTTATGTGGTGCTGGCCCATCAGTATATATTCATAATTCAAAGTGGTAATTTTTAGGTTTGGTTATGGGAAAAAAATCAAAAGCTAAAGTAAGCAGAAAAAAATATTGTTAAACAAAAATGCGATTTAGTATAAGAAAATACATTTACTTTGAAACGTTATTTCTAGGCTCATATCCAAAAGGCACTATAAACACATAAGTAGAGTGAGACTATACATATGCTGGCAACTATACGTATGTTTTAACACCTTGTCAAATTGGCAACCTCCATTGTTTAATGCTCACATCTTCAAAATGGCATCTCTGCACCTGCCTACAAAATCCATCCATTCATTTTTGTTGTAATAGTGCAACAAATAATGCAAATTTATAGTCGCATGTGACTTTGTGAGAGTACTGATCACATCCTTATTAGCTGCATCTGTGCTCTGCAGAACAAGGATCAAATATGAATGAACAATAAATATAGAGAGAGAGCAAAGCAGTCAGGTAATTTCCCTCTCTCACCCACTCACCCATCTTTTAGAGGGGGATGTGGATGATGAGGTGGATGAAGAACACAAACCCTACACTTTGCCCTGAAGGAATTTACAGACTCAATAACTGAACAACAGGCAGTGAGTAGGACACAAGTCCTTGGTCAATAAAATATATTCCCTACTGCAAAGTAGTGAAACTGCTATTCCTTCTGCATAATTCTAGATTCTAGAGGAACTGCCACATACCCATTTCACCACTGAATCATAGAATCATAGAATGAATCATAGAATGTTAAAGGGTTGGAATGGGCCTTAAAGATCATCTAGTCCCAACACTCCCTGCCATAAACAGGGATATCTTCCACTAGACCAGGTTGCTCAAGACCTTACCCAACCTGGCTTTGAACAGTGACAGGATTGGGGCATCCACAACATCTCTGGGCAACCTGTTCCAGTGTCTAACCACCCTCAAAGTAAAATATTTCTTCCTAATATCTAACCTAGGATTCCCCTCTTTCAATCTGTACCCATTACTCCTTGTCCTGTCACTACAGTTCCTAACAAAGAGTCCCTCTCCAGCTCCCCTGTAGGCCCCCTTCAGATACTGGAAGGTGCTGTGAGGTCCCCACACAACCTTTTCTTCTCCAGCCTGAACAGATCCAACTTTCTCAGCCTGTCTTCATAGGGGAGGTGCTCCAGTGTTCTAATCAGCTTCGTGGCCCTCCTCTGGACTTGGTCCAAGAGCTCCATGTCCTTCTTATGCTGGGGACATCAGAACTGTAAGCAGTACTCCAGGTGGGGTTTCACAAGAAGACCTGGTCTCTTACTCAAAGCAATGCTTCAGATATTGGCTCAAAATAGATTAAGTTCAGCAAAATATCTGTCATGTAGTGGTGGCTCATAGAGGTGAAACAGTCCCTTTTCTCTGTTATAAAGTCATATTCAATATATGAGGGAAGCATGGAAGAAGCAGAGGAGAGCAACAGGGAAAACCGGTGAGCCATGAGGAAGAGAAGACAAGCTAGGAGAGAAACTGAAGCCGCCTCACTCCAGATCAGGCACGGGGTTTGGGGAGCTTTACTGACAAAGAGGCAGGCAGCATTTTTTAAATGAGACTTTTGCCATAATCCCCTGAAAATTAATTTTAACTACCCAATCATGGTGGGATTGATCTAAAGGCATCTGTCTACAGTGAGAGTGACAGTGTGCGACAGAGCAACGTGAGCAGCAATCACAGTCACCTGGGTGCACTATTCACCTAATTCTAAAGTAAGTGCCTACATTTGGTCAGATGAATCTCATCTTTAACTCTGTTCACTGTGTTGAGTTGATGTTCCCAGTTACAACTGTCATCAGGACAGCTGGTTCAAAAGTAGAAGTCTGTGTTGCCCAGCTCCACATTTAGTCAGATGAATGCCAAACCTGACTCCATTGGATCCAGATTATTTTTGATGTTGAGTAGTAGAGCAAGTCAGGGAAAAATCCACAGTTAAAAATACAGTCAGAAAATTTCAGCAGGAAACAGAAGACAGTCTTAGCTATGTGCACAGAATGAAGATGCCCAAGGAGGTAGGAACATCTGGAGGCCACACAACCTCTTGCACTAATCCATAGACTACATTTCATGGGTTTTAACTTGCTAAATAGACACAATGTCATTTTAAAACTTGAATAATATTAGAAATAAAGTTAGATTTTTCTCCTGAACACTCATTGCCTTGCTGCTTTAAGTACATTTCCTAAATATAGACTTTGCCATAGATGCTTTTGCTTATTAATTTAAAGAATGGTGTTAGTGCAGAGTAAAGTAGTATCTTCATGGTAATATAAATATCAGTCATAATCTTTTCTCCTTCTGCCCCAGCTTCTGGCCAATTTGGGGAATGATTCACTTTAAGTCAAGATGTTGCCTCATGCTGAAATCTTACCATGCTTTACTCAAATTGAATCAGTTAACTCCTGCTCCCAATGGGAGACATATGTTCCCTCCGCCTTTGGGTTCACACTTGCAGAGTTACTGGTTGCTTGTTTCTCCTCTAACATAAAAAAATGTATCATTTCAGTTTAACTGTAAGTTGTAATGTTATTCCAAGATCTCAACATCATTAAAACATTAATAAAATTGTTACAGAAAACTGTAAGGAAGAAAAAGGACAAGACAGATTTGTAGCAAGGCACAAAACCACTGAATTTTATTCCAGGATATAAAAACACCCTCTTAGATTGGAACTCATTAAATAAGTTTCAGCAGACAAGAAGGATATGTATATATATATGGATATAGAAGGCTGTATCTATTCTGAGACAAATTGAATAAAATCTTTCATGGTCACAAGTACCCTTTGATTTTTCCTATCATCCAAAAATAGGGATTTAAATGCTACTGGTTTAAAAATATCACCAGAAAATCAGATGAAGAAGCAGATCAGTTGTTAAAAAGTGACAATATTTCTCAAAGATTGCAAAGCAATGCTATTTAAATAGTCTTCACACACTTTGTATTTCAAAACTTCAGAAGACAGGCAGAAAATTCAGTTTCCAGTTTCACCATGTTTTATTGCCTTCTGATGCTCAGGGTGCAAAACGGGTGATTGCAATGTAAATGGACAGATAGCTAAACTCCTATTATGTGCCCCAAAACAGAGTGATACTCCTTTCCCTCTTTCCTCCTCTAATGTTATCATTATTATTTTATTAGGTGGAAAGAATCCCTCATTTGGAATACACAAAATTGTATCTTCATCTACTGCCATTATCCTTTCTGGCTATCTTTTCTTAAAGAAAATAGATTGTTCTAAATTAATAAAATTAATCAATTAATAAAACTAACCATAAATGTTTAAAATATTTTTTCTTAGTCTGATTTCATTTTTATAAATCCATGTTAGATTCTCTTTATTAATCCTTTGGAAGTATAACCATGGGTATTTTTTTCCCTGCAGGATTTTGTCTTTGAACATGAAGAAACTGTTAGTCCCTCTGTTAATTTTTCATTTTCCACATTAATTAAAAACTTGTCCAGATGGCACTGCACAAATATCTTTCATGCAGATTTCTGGCTTTGAAATGCAGCTACCCACCTCAAAATACATCATTTCCGTCTGCTTGGGAAAATAGCTCTCCATGGTTCATTTTATGTATAACATCGTGCGGGGGAGAGTGTGTCACTTGGAGTAAAAGGAGTGGAAATTCATTTCCAAATCTCCCACTTTCCATGAAAAACTCCACGTAGCTGTTTGTGAGTGCCTATGTGTGTATACATGCACGGATGCCTCAGAAGTAAGAGTAACCAAAGAACTCCTACCTATTACCTCAATATAATGTGTACATATAATCCTCGGCCAGGTGGTTAGTAAGAACAGAAACCAGTAGCATCAATGTCTTTGACATCTCTTGAGGCAAATGATTAAACCAAGCTTAATCCCCACCCAAGAAGTGGCAGAAAACCACATGCTCTCGTTAGGTCTGACACTCATAAGGACTCTGAGAAAATGTACAAACAAATAAATCTTTGTTCAGGGCAAGACAAAACAGTAATACATTTAGCACACAGTAAGAACAAATCCTCCTTCTAGCTCATCCACCTCCAGATGTCCGTCGTCCAGGACAAGCTATCTATCTGCAGGGATCTCTTTGCACCCACAAGCTGCCTGCTCAGCCTGATCAGGCACTGCCCTGTGCCACACCAACCCTAGGGACTCCCCTAGGGGTGCCTGGATCACTACAGTCCTTTTCTGGGCTCATCCACACCAACACTTCTGCTCTGATTGCATTCAAGGAGGCCTCACACCAAGGCATTTCTCACCAAACAGCCAGCTACATGTCCCTGTCTCACACTGAAATAAATCCCACTGCAGTGGAAAGAGCATTCAGGGCTGTGTAATGGAGAACTGTTTGCTCAGGAACCGGGTCTTTGCCTCAAGTTAAAAATGATCTTCCTCTTTTTGAGAGCCAACCTTCCTGCAAAACCCAGCCTGTCTGTGCTGGGTCCCCAGACATTGACAGAGGAAGACTTGGTAATTAGCCAATGTGAACTAAGGCCTCTATGGTCTTACTTTCTGCTTTTCACCAACAGTGGGATAGAGACATCTTGGTTTTCCTGACTGGATAGATAGATGTGTGTATGTTTTTATCACAAAAAATTATTGATTTCCTATAAATAATGTATTAGGAGCTCTTCAACTGCTCGAGTAAGCGACTGCCTTTTTTTCATACTGTGCCTGCAGTCCTGCCTGCATGTCGCAGATTTTACTATCATTGCAGTTCTGTTGCATGCATAACATAGTAACCAGATAAAAATGACTCTGATGTGTCAAGAACAGAAAAGTGTAAAACATTTTCTTTAGCAGCATGTGACTCTCTAAGACTTCTGTTTGTGAAGGAGCCAACACAGTGTGCTGTCACCATTTGAATATATGGCTTCAAAACACACTGCAATTAAAAGCTTTCAGAGAGCTGGTTTAATATAGAGCATGACATCATATCTCCTTCCGTGCCTCCTAACTGAAATAAAACCAAAACCATCAGGTCAGGTTTTATTTTCCACTATTGATTCCAGATACCTCTGTTAAGCTCAGCCTTAAGAAGAGATGTTCCTCCTTCTTCCAAGGCTATCAAAGGAGGAAAGCAAGTAGAACATCCTTAGGAATGTGAATAGTGGCTATGTGACAAGAAAAAGAATATTAAAAGCCTTAACCATATCTGATGAATTAAATGTTTATTGCTCTGTGGGTGTTTGGTCTGCAATGCCTGCCACTGATATCAATAGAGGTCTTGTTTAAAAACCTCAAGCTGCATTCTCAAAATTCAGGGGACAGGGTGGACTTTAAAGGTTTGACTGTTTAAAAAGATCAAATATTTTTCCTTCCAGTTTCAGTCTGATCACACTCCTTTGGAAAGTAAACAGGATCAAATCACTGGATGCCAGAGAGGAAAATGCATAGATAGATGGTCTAGCTCATTCACGTGGCCCTGTAGGAGGATTGCTTCTTACAGTTTATTTTGTAGCACTTCGTTCACTGTTTTTCAATACTGTAGAAGAAATGTTGCCCTTTGGAAGAGTCTGGCAGATCTGTCAGGGCCTGTATTACTGTGATTAGTCTTACTTTTCCCATTTTGTTTATCTACCCCAGGTTTTAGCATGTTGTATTCCACCAGGGTTTTTTACAACTCCTTGCAGACACTGTTCTAGAAGGAACCTTAATATTATTAGGAGATGAGGAAGGACAGTGAGAAATCCTGGCCTGTTTAAAGCTGATTGCAAAAATGCTAGAGTGGTTGTGATGGGGCCAGGACTAGACACATGGGCAAGACTTTCCTCCACACATAAATTCAGCATGATAGTCAGCTTGAGGGACTATGGAAGAGAGGAAGAGAAGAGGGAGGAGAGCTCTGCCTTTAACTCTCTTGAATATGGGCTGCTATGGCTGCTAATTTAGATACAAATGCCGCCACCAGCAATGTGCATGGACCCTACCTCTGCTTCAAAACCCCACTGATACACCTTCCTGGCATATCTCTGATGCTACGATTTATGAGCTTAAAACAGTTTTATGTCTCTCTTCCCTCATGCCAATGGTTCTCCCCTTAGGTATGAAGAAAAGAAATGAGTTCCCTCCTAAGCCACTGCTTGCCCATTGCTGTTGGCTAAAACAGGTGGAATGAGGAACAAGGCTCAAGGCCCAATTCTTTCCTCTTAATTTTGGTGCCTTGATGTTGGTTCTGTGTTGCCTAGATTGTAACAAATTACAGAAGTTTCCCATGTTTCAGCTTCTTTGCCTTTAAAATGGGAATACTGATTTCAGCTTTTTAATGTACTTTATAGTATGTGGACATAAAACACTATGAAGAGAAGAAGTTTTTTACTATATTTTTATGTTTAGTCTTTTAAATACAGGCAAGTTCCATAAATTATCAGCATTACTTCTCTAATGTGAACACATCTTTGATGTTTCTGTTGAAGAAACTCTTTAACACATGCTGATAATACAGAACCCCTGTGTACTATTCCTGATAATTTCTATAAAACCTCATTCTGTCACCAGCAATATATATATTACTGAAGGCTGTGTGTCCTTGCCTTGTCAGAAACTGCAGCCTTCACTTTCTTCTTTCACCCATAGTTTTATGTGTACTGCAACAGAGCAATTTTTGTTTCCAGATTCAGTATAAACCACCTCCCCCCCACAACACTATGGGTCAAGCTATTATTTTCTCATATTATGCTGCAGTCCCCTTTTATTTCTGCACTGTTCTCTGTCCTTTAAATCCCTTGCTTAAAATCTCCTTGGTGATTTCTTTATTTCTCTCCTAAGCAGCCTCTGATTTTCAGCTGGGCTTCCCTCCAGGGTAGTCTTTTATCTCACTTTCCCTTAAAATTCCTTCATTCTATAATTAGCATTTTTAGGTCTGTCTGTATTGAGTAACTGGTGGACTACATCTCCCAGATCTAATGTGTGATTACTGGAGGTGATTCTGTCTTTCCATGCAAATGTGTGGGAAAGTGAAGAGAATAACCATCCAAGAAAACACCTGAAAAAGGCAATGACAGGAGTCAGTCATGTGCATGACACCTGGCACTCAGCAGCCACAGAGGGTTCAGGGCTGCAATCTGTAGGGTGACCCAGGAAGAAACATGTCCTTTATGTCTCAGGTATGACCATGGTGGGAAATAAATGGCAACTTTGGCTCCCACAGCATGGTGACAGCACAGGGCTGGTATTTCCCCACCAGTAGGCAGACGCCTGTGGGGACACGTGGCCATCCCAGGCCCACAGCAAGGAGGACTGGGCTCTGTCAAGGCTCCTTCAGATCACACGGCTCAGTGCTCACCGCTCCGGAGGCACAGAGGGAGGCAGAGGGTGTCTCCTCCACCCCAGTGTCCAAAGCTCCCAGTGGTATCCGGGTACGTGGCACTCAGCACTCCGTCTGCTCTGGGCACAGCAGGGCCAGCTCGGCCATGTCCCACTGTGCAACCTGAGCCCAGACTGCTGAGAAAGAGCTGTGAGAAAGTCAGCAGGACACTAGAACAATCACAGTCCAGCCAAGGATAGGCCTGTTGACACAGGAGTGCTCAGTTGCTCAGGGATTCGGAAGAGAAAATGGCTGAGTATGAGCTCCTGAAGGACGAAAGCAGCGGGGCTGGTCAGGATCAGCAGGAAAACCTGTGGTAGTGGGGTTGGTCAGGTCGCCAGCTTGAGTCACTGGTGTGGGCACAGCAGGTGGGAAACAGCAGCCCTGGGACACCCAGAGCTGGCCCTTTCCCTCCTGGTGAGTAAGGGCCCATAAAGGCTCCACAGATGCTGTGCCAGGGAGCAGACCTCAGCCTGACAGCTCATTGTTTCCTACCTGTCCTTCATTAGCTCCTGAGCTGGGCTACAACCACTGTGTCTTCCAAGTGGTCAACAGGCCCTTTGCTCCTTCAGACGACCCTCTGCTCTAAGATCGAGATTGACTGTGGCGCTGTACCCCCTCTTCCCTCTCCCCGTGGTGTCCCGCCTTCCCCCGCCCCTAGTCCTAACCACTCCCTCGGGTTTCTCTCATTGCTCCTATTACCCCAACTCTGCCCATGTACCGCCCCTATACCCTGAGACCATTTGTCCCTGTGCTCTCCCCGCCCCCCGGTACCCAGATAACCTGAGGCTCCAGGCCACATGCCCGCCTCTCTGCCTCCGGGACCAGCTGGCCAACAGCTCCTCCCCTCTGCCTTTGGGGGCCAGTACGTGTGCTGGCTCTAGGCTTTTGGGAGTCAGCATGGAATAAAGACCTTTGCAGCCCATGCAGAGAGCCTTCTCACCTCCTTTGCCATCACTGAGTTGCAAACTGACAGCCGGAGCGAGAGTGCGGGGCCGTCCAGGATGGACTATGGGCGGGCACAGAATCTCTGCCCTGCCCGAAGAAGTCCCCGCTGCGCTCTCAGGGAAGGTTGCAGCTGCTAAGCAAGACCAGCATGCAACAATTGACTTTTTTTGTTCATCCTCAGGAGCTCTGTTTACCCCAAACCATGATTTCACATGTTCAGACATGGGGAGCAGAGGGCTTCATCAAGGATTTAATCTACTCATGGCAATTCTGGAACCTCATAGCACACATCTATGGGTTCTTGTATCTCCATATAATTATTTACTTACTATGTCTTTTATTAATGCACAATGGATGTGCATTAGTGAATCAACTAAAGGAGAATTAAATTGCTTTCCTGTCTGCTTTTGCTTTATAAATCAATAGATCTGTGACAGTAATGTGTTTTAAACACACAGAAATGCTGGATTTTTATTTTTACAGTGAGTTGTCCAAATATTTGTTCACTAGCCTCAGAATACTTATATTCTCTAAGCCAAAAAAGAATTGTATCACTTTTTTCTTTCGCACTTTATATATAAACTTAGCTTTACCTCTTCATTCCCCTCTATTACCTTTGCTATTTTTCACAGACCAGTACACAGGTCCATATATTTCTCTAATAGGTTTTAAATTTTTTTGCAGCCCCATGTTATTGGGTCACTAGCCAATCTACTTTATTCAACAGCATGATCTATTCAAGTGGAAATAGGAAGTTTATGCAATATTCTCTCTAGACTTCTCTGAACATATTATTCTATAAGCCACAGTGGCCGGAGAGCACCTTTATTTTAAAAGCTCTGCAGTCTTGCAACACTTGCACAAGGACCACTGGAAACCCAAGGTCCTGTGATTGTGCAAGGCAAGGAATTGAAGATTCTGGGAAAATGAAATCACTGAAGGACTCTGTATACATGTTATAAGACAGAGAGGGAAAAAAAGAATAAAAATGTTTGGGGGAATGCTTCACTGAGGATCCCATGTAGCACTGGAAAATTCCCTGAACTGGTGATGGCAAGTAGAATATTTCAAAACCCACCCTCTACCAGACCATGATGGGATGCACCATTCAGAAAACTTATTCCAGTTTTGCCTGGTTCCTCTGAAGCCTTCACGTCTGGTCAGGTCCTCAGTGAGGCTTCAAATAGAAAGCGTGAAACTTCTAGTTCCTCACAAGCCTCCTTCCAGTTTTATACTGAGCATAGCTTACTGAGAACAGAAAAAACATATACATCTATTTCACATACTCATTCATAGTTGGGTCAACTTAAAGAGAGCTTACAAGCTGGTCCAGAGCATGGTTTAAATTTAATTGCATTTATCTCAACTGGGACACCTTTATCAGCCTACTGTCAGATTCCATATTATCACCGCATTGCTACCATAGCCCTGCTCAGTATCTGAAAGGGCTGTATGATGTGGTAGGCTGCAGCAGAGAGAACAAGGCTCATCAACCCTGACAGTCTACTCCAGTCTTTTATTCCTGTCCCATTGTGTGTCCATCACTCTGTTTTTTAGCTCTACATAGCCACTTTTTTTTCTGTGACAAATATTCTTATTCCCTGCCCTTACTTGATTAATCTTTTCACCAGCTGTACTTGTGTTTGCAGAGTATGCGTTGCTATGCATTCATTTCCCCACCTCCACACCTCAGAGCATTGTCAACAATCACTTACATTCTTTAAAAGAAAATGCTGTTAACTCGCTGCATCCAAAGTAAGAAAATGAAATGTCAGTATTATGAATTGTGACTAGACAATGATTTTGCTCTAAGAGTGTGTGAACTGTACTAGGCAAAGGAGAGGCAGCACCACATGGGAAGGCACATAAGAATACACAATGCTTGGCTTGACAGAGTTGGGGTTCCCTCTGTTTGCTCCATAGTTTGTGGGACTGCAATTACCAGCAACAAATTAAAATACTTGCCCAACACACTCTGGCACAAAATGGGGAGGAGAGTGGGCGGCAGAGCAGCAAGACATTTGTGTGGTTAAATAACACGTAACTAAGGCTCTAGTAAGTGCTCAAGAGTACATGCTGTAGCTCCCGGGTTTTGAAAGAATGACAACATTTGTTTTGTGTAGACAATTTCCTGCCTTTGTATCAGCTGTCAGAAGGACAGTGCCCACCCAAGGCCTTGGTAGGCTGTGCCAGGGCCCAGGAAAGGTGTTTGCATTCTTCCAGGCTGCACTGCCAGGGTTGAGCACCATATTTTTTCCTGTCAGTCATTTAATTAAGACTTGTCTATTGGATGCGGCAGCTGCAGCTTGCAGTGTCACTGCCCAACATCTGTACGTTCCTATTCTGCTAATTCCCAGAAATGGAAATGTACAATAGCCTTGAGGAGAGTTTGTTTCTGTCTTTACTTTTACTTGAAACTATGTGAACAATTTACAGATAGGCTTTTTTGTTTCTTTGATTAGGTTTTATTTGCTCCTTTATATCTATCTCAAAGAGGGCACTGTTATAAAAAGCTCCAAGGACAGCCTGCACCATTTTCCCAACTCCATGATTTTCTCCCTGCAACTTCTCTTCAAAGAATGAATAATACACTACTCAATGCATTGAAACTACACTTTGCTAATGGAAACACTGCCTGGAGCTGCTTTGAAATGGTATCCAAAGCAGCCCGGAGCACTGAGTGATCTGTGAGATGGGCACTGTGAGTGCCCTACTATTGCCATGTCCTGGCACGTAATTTTAACATTCATAGGAGTTATTCCCACAAAGATTTGAATCTTCTGTGCTCGGTGTTTTGGGTCTCAGCAGGATATATCTTCAAAACTGATTTGATTGCCTAATGCATCGCTTCAGAACTGGTAAAGAGTCCTTACACAGAATCACCTTGTTCTCTGATGTTAGGACAACTCCTTCAGACAGTCTGTGCTTGTCTCTTCTGGTTCTTTCCCAGCTTGCTTTCCATCTCGAGCCTCTGCTTTCTTGCCCAACAGCCATGCAGGCAGGTGCTGCTCACCTCCAATTCCTGTGTGCATCCTCATTTCAGCTCCACGACAAAGGTCCCTCTGCCCATGGTTTTTGTCTCCCCAGAGCCTGGTCTTTCCACACCAGCACAGTATTCAGCTCTGATAAACCTTCAGTTCAGACTACTCCATACTTTATTTTCATATTCTAGTTTATCACTGGCACTGGCAAAGAAAAAGCACTGGCAAGAAAACTCAGTGAAGGTTTGTACTGAAAATGAAATGGTCATTCATTTATTATGTATTTTTTGGCAACGGTGTTTTTTTTAATAGTCATTTATGCCGGCCAGAGGAAGTGCATGGACAGTCTGCCAACATGGGTGAGCTCCCTAGATTTTCCGGTAAGCCTTGCGCAGCGAGTACATCCCTTGACGTCTCAGCTCCAGGAGTTCTGGGATCGTTTGAGAATCTGATTTTATCATTCATCACTTGAGACTCTGATTTTATCTTTCCCTGGAGTAAGTCGTGAGCTCCCATGACTATGGAAAACAGCTCGGGGTGATGACTGAGCTAGACCACGCATAAGGCTGCACGGAAGCTCCTCTCAGAAGCCGTGCCAGGACCCGGGGACTCGGAGGGGACTGTCCGGTGACTGGAGCCCCGGCAGCGACACCCGCAAGCAGCGGCCGAGCCCCCGGGGGCCGCGGGGCGGGCGCGGCTCCGGGCGCTGCCGCAGCAGCGCAGCTGNCGGAGGCGGGCGGGAGGTAGGTCCGTGTGTCCGTGTGTGCGTGCGGGGGCCGGCGCCGCGCCGGGCAGGTGAGAGCCCCGCGGGGAGGAGGAGGAGCAGGGGGAGGAGGAGCAGCAGCAGCAGCAGCAGGCGGCGTGCTCCTGCCTGCCGGGGATGCGTGTGTGCTGTGCGTGGCTGCGCGCCGCTCACCTCGGCACCGCTCGGGTCACTCGCTGGCGGCCGGGTCCAGCGACTCCCGGCGCCGGCGGNCGGAGGGGACTGTCCGGTGACTGGAGCCCCGGCAGCGACACCCGCAAGCAGCGGCCGAGCCCCCGGGGGCCGCGGGGCGGGCGCGGCTCCGGGCGCTGCCGCAGCAGCGCAGCTGCCGCCGNGCAGCAGCAGCAGCAGCAGGCGGCGTGCTCCTGCCTGCCGGGGATGCGTGTGTGCTGTGCGTGGCTGCGCGCCGCTCACCTCGGCACCGCTCGGGTCACTCGCTGGCGGCCGGGTCCAGCGACTCCCGGCGCCGGCGGGGATCGCGTTTCACAGCGCCACCGGTTCTCGCTGAGGTCCCGAGAAGAGCGTGAGTGAGCAGCGGCTGTGGGCGATCACGTATGTGCTGTAGGCGCACATGTGTTTCCTACGCATGCAGCACATTTGTCGGGCTGCAGGCTTTGCCCCGTGACACCGGGCGGCCTCGAGGGGGATGGGGCCCAGGCGAAAGGGGTAATAACGAATTAATTGCGGATGAGAAGTAATATCCGTCTTTGAGTCATCAGTCTTTGAGGCGTAATTTCATTCCAAAAGCTCTTAGATGAATGGTAGATCTTATATAGGAAAGCACTGCTTTTCCCATAGGATTATCAGATTTCCACCGGAGAATACAGATCCTGGATTATTGAGCTACATGGGATTTGCGTGTTTCTTTCTAATTAGTCTGTGAATCTGAGTGTAAAATTCTTTATTTGGAAGGGGGGGATGGGAGTTGTATGCTTCTAAAAGAACAGATATATCTTTTCTCTGACATTTTACACAGTTTTCCTGGTTATCCTGTGCTCTGTAGATACTTACTGCCTTAATTGGATAGTGGTGTCAAAGGTTGATTAGATTCCCTAATAGATTTTGGATCTGCAAGAGGATTGCAGTTTTAAATGCGTGGTTAAAACAATCGTGTTTGCCATCTCCCCTCTAACAGTTGAGAAGAGGGCTGATGTACTACATTTGTGTTATCTTCCCTTTGGTTTGTTAATGTATCATCATGAGCTTGTCGGGTTCGGTTTTGTTGTTGTTGTTTTTTTCCCCCTCTGCTATTTCATTTGCAGACCAAAAAGAAATGAATGTCAGAGAGGATTTGTTTAATCATTTAACAGCTGACACAAGCCATGTCCCTAACAAAACGTTGGTGAAAAAGTAGAAGATTTCTGGGATACAGCAGCACCAGTACTGTGAAGCCGCTTCTGCAGGTCAGGAGCAGCATTTGCTGGAGGATGCCGTAGCCCAGCAGGCGAGGCTCGCGGGCACGAGGTTGATGGCTTGCATGGAGCTTCTCTACCTGGCTGAGGAGAGCAGACAGGTGCCCCTGGGCACCGCTACGGGCTGGAGCCTGCCCTCCCATCCCTACGAGCAGCAGCAGCATGAGGGGGGTGAGGTGGACCCCAGAGCAGCCGCTGCCGTGGCAGCCCTGCGCTGTGAACGGCATTGCAAGCCCTTGCAGAGGGTCTCTGTGGCTGAGCCCCCCCTGGCACCCCAGCCCTCGTCCCTGGGCACCTCGCCCCAGGAGCACCCTGCACCGTCCAGCACCTGCCAGCCCTGCCAGCCAGCCGAGTGCTTGCCCAGGGAAGAGGATGGAGGGAAGAAGAAAGCTTGCTGCTGCACCCAGGAACTCGAGACGTCGTTCACCTGTGTGGATGAAAATGTGAATCTGGAGCATGCAAGAAGTACCCCCACTCCTACAGGTGTCCAGGATGCCCCTCTGCAGCAGCATTCCTGCAGGGAGCTGCCACCTGAATGGGTGCACGAGTCTCCTTCCTTGGTCTCCGAGGAGGACGATGCTGCCTCGGAGGCAGCAGCCGGGAAATCCGTTGACTATGGGTTCATTAGTGCCATTTTGTTCCTGGTTAGTGGCATTTTGCTGGTGATAATTTCCTACGTGGTACCCAGAGATGTGACTGTGGATCCCAACACCGTGGCTGCCCGGGAGATGGAGAGGCTGGAGAACGAGAGTGCAAGGATCGGTGCTCACTTGGACCGCTGTGTTATCGCTGGGCTGTGTCTCTTAACCCTGGGGGGCGTGGTGCTCTCCAGCCTGCTGATGATGTCCATGTGGAAAGGGGAGCTGTACCGGAGGAGCAGGTTTGCATCCTCCAAGGAGTCTGCAAAGCTGTATGGATCTTTCAATTTTAGAATGAAGTCTGGAGCAAATGATAATATGCTCGAGCTGTCGTTAGTTGAGGAAGATGTTCTTGCCATAGATAATTAGTGTGGTCATGATTTTTAAGGCAGCATTTCTGCAGGAAAATATGTTTCATTAAAGAAAGCAGATGCAGCTAAAGATAGCTGGTGATGCAGTTTATTTGTCTGACAAGAATGGTGTTATCTTAAGCTCTATAATCAAATGTTTGCAATATATGAGTACTTGTTGTAAAAGGGAAACATGCCAGACAAAATGCAAATGATATAAAATAATGAAAACCACTGAATAAAAAGAGATTTGTGATAAGTAGGTTCCTCAGATACTCGTTTATCCTAATATAAAACATTCCACTGGTGTCTTGCCTATATAATTTTCTTAACTACTGCCATATAGAACAAGAATGACCTTGACACTTTAGAAGCTGTTAATTTCTGAAGCCTGCAGGATTATTAACAGTCTACTTGATAGAATGTTAAGAAGCAGGACCAATAATCAAATAGCAGGGCTAATACTTCATTAAGATATGCTTTTTTATTCTTTAATTTTAAGCAGATCCCTTCTCTTCAATTGAATGACAGCTATGGGAAGAAAGAGCACCTCTTGGTCATGACTTGCCACAAACCTCCCATATTTTCAAACAATTGTACAATTAGTGATGATTATTTAAAATATAAAATAAGAGGCAAAGGGCAGGAAACCATATGGCCCATGGTATTGGTACGAGACAAAAGGCTCTTTCAGCCTGAGGTCAGTGGCTCCATTTCAGTTCAGATTAGCAATGATTGATAGTCATTAACTTCTAATAGCTATAGTGACCCATATAAACGAAGTTTAGTTCCTGGTGGACAAATGTCTTTGTATGAAAGCTGCCATGATATGAGTTAACAGACCTCTTGTTTGGAGTCTCAAAAGACCCAAAGACTGAAAAAGCATGGGGATGCTGAGACTGGACATTTCTCCTTCACTTCAGATGCCAGAAGAAATTCAAGCTCAGCTGCAGGGTTTTGCTTAAAGTGGGGCTGTCTGCATCTTATTAGTCCTTTTTGAAACTTCAGTTTTATGTCACTAGGCTGTCAACCTTCTCATAACCAGCAAGGAAAGGTCAGGAAGGAGCTCTCTGAGACTCGTTCAATAAAAAACAATTTATTTGTAAAAAATAAATCTTCAGGAAATACAGAGGTTAAGTATCAGGCAGTTTACTGGCTGACATGAGACTCACTTAACATAGGAGATCATCAAAGGTACATGTTGCTATTAATCTCAGTTCTGTGGCACTGTAGCTAAAAACCTGCACCACTGATGCTATTTGCTTTATTATCAGTCAATTTCTGTGGAACATTGATGTGTTCTTGCTGTGCTGGGAAAACCAACAAAAATTGTTCAGTGCACCACTGTCAGTTCTTACTGAGCAATGGTTAATACATATATATATGTATATTTATGTTATGTATGTATATGTCCCTGGCAAAGCCAAACGTGAGTGAAGAGCTGTCTGTGCAGTCTCTGACTGCAGTCTTAAAACAAAAATATGCTTCACTATGACAGCCTTCTCAGTTGTGAGTTAACTCTCAAATATCAGGAATATGAATTATTTTTAAAATGATACTTTTTTTCCCACTGTGACACACAGGAGAAGAGTTCTCTTGGGAAGGAGTGAGGAGATCTCCTTTATACTCCCTTTACCCAGTAATACGTGGCAGCACAAAGTTCAGAATAACAAGTGGATGGCAGAACGTGGGTTCCTCACAGAGAGACTGAACGCTGTTTTGCCACTTGGTTCTTCATTTCCCTTTTCTGCTGTTCTTGTCAGGAGACAAGTGCAGCACCCAAGTCTGACTCAACTAGTTCAGTCCCTTGTGCTTGCTGGCTGCAGGTGCTGGCACGGGTGCCTGTGATCGAGGGCCCAGGAGCTGCCCTGCTCCAGGTTCGTGCCTTTGGTCAGTAAATACCACACTGTGGTACCCAGGCTTTAACGCTGGCCCCGCAGAAGAGACCCTGCTTCACATGTTCTCTGCTCCAGCCGCAACTTTAGGTCAGTGTTACTGCATCACTAAATGAGCTGCCTTGTTAGAGGGTGCTGCTGCCCAGTAGATGATTCTCCCAGTTTATGTCATGATACGCAGCGTGTTCACAGGCAGTAACTCAGCAGTGACCAGCATCTCCAGAGTCGTCTTTGAAGAGCTTACATCCTCCTGCCTGTGTCATCAGGGATTCTGGATTGAATCTCTAGGGTAAATGTCTTCCTCTATCCGGAAGCTGCCTTCAGCCTGCTGTGATCAGTACAAGCGAGGAAGGAACTAGCCTGAGAATCTGGATGCAGAGCAGGAAGGTTCCTCCTTTGCTGGCCTTGACCTGCTGGTGGGGTGTGCGGACACTGCCTACAGAGCTTGACACTTTGCTCCAGGTGGGGAGGTGGGAACAGTATTTCCTCTCACCCTGCCCTGAGGATGGGAAGGGGCTGGCCGTGGCCTCCACAGGTCCAGGGAAAGCCATGTCAAGGAGAGGGCAAATGGTGCTGGGCTGGGGTCAGCAAGATGGTGTGGGGCAGGGGGTGGATGTCTCAGGGGATGAAAACCCTTTCACCTGCCTGGGTCCCGTGTTCTCACCGACATGACAGAAGCTCTAAAACTGAGGCTGGTGGTTTTGAGAGCTATTATTTTTATTTTTTAATTATACATATGCATGAAATTGGAGTACATTCCATTATTGCAGAAAGATGACAGCTTAAGCTGTACGGATCACGGATTTCTTGTAGAAACCATGACATGCCTTAATGCTGATTATTAGCACTAGAAAAAGGAACGCTCCCCTTACTGTCAGTATGTTATTGTCAAGTGAGAAGTTTTCTGACACTTTGTAAAATGCCTGTCACAGATCATGAACCTGCAATACTTTAATGAACCCTGAAATTTTCCCTGAGCATTTTAAGGAAACATTAGTCAACCTAATAATCTAAATATACACTGGAGAAGTGTGAGGAGTAATAAAATTTAAACAACAGGACTGACAGTTTCTTTATTTTGGTGTAAGTCTGTGCTATGAAAGACGTGAAGGAAGGCCTTCAGAGCGCAGGAATTTTGCAGAATAAAACGCTCGGGACATTTCTCTGATCGCCTTTACAAATTGCAGCATGGTGTGAGTTGACAGTGCGATATAAAATCTCTGGACTCTCAGGTTCTCATGCTGTGAAACCAAACACAGACAGAAACCAAAGAACTTGCTGTCTGGTGGCCAATGGTGGAGATGAATGTATGAGCCCACTGGGCAGTGGACAGGCCCTCCCACAGTTCCGCTCACACGAGACGTTACCCAAGGGCGAGGCCAAGGGATGTTGATTGCCCTCTGATGCACCCTCCCAATTTGACTTCCCCTGCTTGATATTTAAATGCTTTAAAGGTACAAATGAGAGAAGAATTGTTGGTGGTTTTTTCATTGCCTGGGCTAAAATTGTCACTTGAATCATTGGAGAGCTTTCTCTTTTTTTGGGGAACTAAATTTTGGCATATACTAATTGGGTTTTAGGTGCCCTCTAAACATACCAGGATTCTGAGTATGGATTTCCGAGTACCCTGGAAACACAAAAGGATTTGTGCCCTTAGTCAGTTTATTTCTGACCAAGCCCAACTGCCCAGTATGACACTTTCCCATTTTCTACCTCATGACACGTCTGCTGGCTGGGCCCAGCCCTGGCCTCTACCTTCCCACGGGAGGTGTCCATGCTTCCCTGAACTGCAGGAACGGAGGCTTCCCCACGGCAAGGCGACAGCTGCCAGTGCCTGGCTCCCTGCTGCTCAAGCAGCTCCCTGGTGACCCATGTTCTCAGTTCCTTTTTCTCAGTCAGACGCTGTGGCTGAGGCTGGACATTGGGAGCTGCATGGCACCTGCTGGGAATGCCATCAGAATGGAGGCTGTCACCACATGGTCCCAGCCCCTCACGCTGTGGGTGCCCAGCGTGGCTCCTAGCAGCCTCGCCTGCTCCTGCCAGCCTGAAGCCAGCCCTGTGACAGAAATGCCTAAGACTCTCCTAGGAAGCTACACGGGGTTGTTGCTGGGTTTTTATGTGTTTACAATTTTTTAGTCTTTGTAATTCTTTTAAAAATCTGTCTGCAATGAGTATAAAATTTGCTGACTAATAAAGCAACTGGTTTAATCTTGTAGAACTCTGACCCACAACAGGGCGAAACATCACAGTCCATTGTGAGCTGTTCAATAGTGCGTTTGATGCCTTATTACAGTTGCAGCCACGTTCTGTACAGAGTCAAAAATAAAAGTCTGTGAAGCTGAGCACTGTTGTTGTTGGCCTCTTTGCTCCTTGCTGATTCCAGTGATTGGCTCTTGCCCTCCGTGCCATGGGTGCAGTCCCTAGTCCTCATCGGCCAGGAGCCCATGTAGGCAGCAGGGCCACCTGGCAGAGGTGGTGCTGGATTGAGCTGTGCTGGCACACTGAGCCTGTCCCCAGCTCACCCCTCCATCGTGTTGCTGCTGCTGGTCCTTCCCAGACAGAAGTGCCAAGCAATGAAGAGTTTCAAACCCTGCTGCACTTGTGTCCCACCCAACTCCATACAACCAGAACAAAAAAGAGAAAAGGTGGTGGGACCAGCCAGGGCTGTGTGAGCAGGCAGCTGGGGAGGTGCTGTGTGAGGACATGGGTGTTGAGCCCCTGCTCACCATCACCACATGCATGACCACTTCAGGATCACATCCTCACCTTGGCCCAGCTTGGCCGTGGCCAGGGCAGGAGGGCAGAGAGTGCTGGGCCCAGCGCCAGCCATGGTGATGATGGGCGGGCATGCAGTTCCCAGAAAGCACTGGAGGTGGTGGGTGATGCAGGGAGATGCAGGGGCTATGTTCCTGGAGGTCTGTGGGCTGGGCATTGCCACCTCAGTGTCAGCTTCACCTCCCCCTCCAGAAGAGCTGTGCCAGAGTGGGCAGCAATGGGCGGGTGCTGGTGCGGGGCCAGCAGCTAAGCAGGACCTCCAGGGAGCCTCACAGTTTTCTCCTGGCTTTTTTTGTTTCTCTCAGATCTCCAGTGTGTCAGTTAAGCACTTGAACCACCTTTGACAACCTGTACTCCCTCCCAAATGCGATTCGAAGGTATGCCACACAGGTTATGCCTCGTAAGGTCACTTTTCATTCTGGTGTGACAGAATCAGACCTTTCCCTGTCACTGTCGTGCGGATCACCATGTGGGTGGGAGCTCCGTGGTGGGTGTGGATCCAGGCTGGAGCAGGGGCTGTCTGCTCGTATTACCTGTTACCCCAGAGCAGAGTACAACAGGGCCCCAGTTCGCAATTCAGGTTCCAGGCTGTTCCTGCTACAGCAGTAATAAATGTGTCCCAGAAGTGGCCAAATTGGCTGCAGTGACTGCCGTGATGCCAAATGCAGACTATGGTGTGCAACTGATAGTTTGCAAGAGGTTAAGAGAGTAGATGTATTTATAGGTATGACAATCCATCAGCTTAAAGAACTGGGAGGCTTTTTAACTGAAAGCTAACACAAATTCAGTTTTACTCTTTTTACATGTTTCTCCTTAATCTTACCATTTTAAATTTTGAAAGATTCAGTGTCATCTACTGTATTCACAGGGGCTTTTGTTCCCCATGTTTATGACTCCCGGCAAGATCAAGAGTCCTATAGACTGCAAGGAGGCGAGACTTCTCTGATTTTCTTACCAGTTTAAGTTAAATCGTGGATGTTATAAATCTGTGTAAAACCAAACAAGACAAGAACCTCTTATTTGAAATGAACCTGCTTAATATTTGTTTGTGTAAATGTAAATGTAGTGCCCATGGTAGAAACTGAGCCGAATAATGCACATTTTAATTAGATTTTCAATAAAAATTCATAGGTAAAATATTTCTGCAGACTTGCTGTATTAAAAACTTGTAAAGAGTTCTCTGCTTATTTATGTGTAGATTTGCCCACTGTTACATGTGGTAAAAAATACTGAGCTATTGCCATTAACTGAGCTGCACCTCACAGGCATTTGGCCATTGTTGGCAATGAGAGCGTTACAACCTCACACGTGTGGGTTTTGTTCACCTGCACCCAGTGTGTAACCCATAGACCACTGAAAGTTCTTACATCTGCATTGAGAAATGAGATGCTGAGCAGCAAGAAACATAATGTTCTCAAAAAGTCTCCTGCACACAGATACCAAAGCTCTGTACGGAACATATAGTGCTCCCATTTTACAGATGAAGTGAGACACCTCCTGTGCCCAGAGAGCCACCTGGAGAGCTGGAGAACCAAGGCTTCTTAAGTACTAGTCCAGCACTGCAGAAAAGGCTGAATTAGTACAGAACCACTAGAATAAGTCAATCTGAAAAGGATCGCAAATATATTTTTTTCTGTAGAATGACATTTACATTTAATTTAAAGTACAAAATAATTTTTAAAAAAACCTAGGAAAGTCAACCCAAACTAAATTTGCTAATATTTGGAGGTATTTGGTTAAGGTTTTGCACATTTAAGCCATTTGTATTTGGTTTTTTTAAGGCATAAAAAAATCAATAGGCTTCTGTTGAAAGAATAAAACAGATATCTTTATATCAGCACAAAAGGCTTCTCTTTTCCAATGATTGTTTCTGTTTTGACAGATGTGTATGCAGGGAAATTTAGCTATTGTTGAATAAAACATTTCCAGAAGCAAAATTGATTAAGTCCCTTTTGTAGAGGAAAAAAATCAATTCTTCCCATTAGAAGGATCTAAAAGATGTTGATTAGCTAGAAATGTAAATAAAGTTCTTTACTCTCCAACTGCAGTGTATCCATCTACATGAGATTGTCTTGTCTCTTTACAGCTTAAAATAAATTTGGTTGAACTCTAACATGAAGCAGCTTCTGACAAACTGGCCAGAGTAACTGTGCTTGAATGTAAATAATATCAAGTGGCTATCCTGACATTGTGGTATTGCTTTGCTCAAGGATTAGCTGTTCATGAAATGAATGTATATGTGATAACAATATATCCAGGCTGGGAACAAAAATATGTTCACTGAAAGGCAGAGCAGTAGAAAGCATGTGACTGTTTTGAGTTCCTATATATTCTGATTTCATGTAGTAAAGACAGCACTTTGAAGGTCTCTTGATTAGTAATTGTTGAGGGCTATTAAAGGTCACAGAGGGCTATTAACAGGACGATGCCAAGTCTCTAGCTCTGTAAGTCCCTAAGCTTCTGATTGCTAAGAGCTGAGAGAATATGCTGGTGTGTGCTTGCCCTGCCCTTGGTTTTAGACAAAGCTGTAACTGCTGCAGGCTACTGAGCAGTTACATTATATCTGAACCTATTTTGTGACAGATGGACCTTTGATTTGATCCAGACTGACCCTGTGTTCTCAAAACTTTATGCTTTGCCTATAGGGACAATACCAAGTAGTTGTTTGCCACTGTGGCTTCCTAAAGAATCAGTAGGTCACAGTCTTACCTTTGTTTTTCCTTCCTTACAGGAATGGTAATCATGGCTGGAAGAGCTCTTGAGAGGTCATTTTCCAGTCTTCTGGAACTTTCAGCCTCCATCAGTCCTCAGAGATGATTGCTCATGGCTGTGCAATTGCTGCTCAATTCTCTGAGCACTCTGGGGTGAATTTTATAAGGCTCACATGATTTGCAGATACATTATGTATCTATGCAGCCTCTTCTTCTGCTCTCTACTAACCTAAGTTCTTATGTTCTGAAGTCTGTGGACAGTCTGAATACTTTTAGATTTTTTTAATAAGGTAAAGAAAGGTTGAAGCATTTCAGCCTTCTCAATGTAATTTTCAATTGTGCTCCTGTCTCACTCCCCACCAAGCAGAAAACCTTTTCTTTCTTTGTCTTTTTTCTTCTTTCTAGCATAAATACAGAGCACTTCCTCCTGACCTTTTTTTCTGTTCTATGAGGATCTCACTTGCTTATCCCCCAAAAGAAAAGAAAATTATTATTTATATGTTCTAATTCTCCCAGTGGGGAAATCTCTTAAATTTTAGGTCACTATTATGGTTAGCCAAATCCACGTTTACAATTGTTATTTTTCTTTCACATTTTCACATTTCACATATGGTATTTTGTTTCCTTAATTTTGGTTAAGAATTTTCTAAATTTCCTGAATGTCTTTTTCCTTTAAATGTCTGCTATGTGGGAGCATACTAACTAGTGCTTTGAATTTACTGGAATTTCTTGTTCCTTGGGACCACTTCCCCGGAGGCAGAAATATTCTGCTGTAACAGCCCTACATTGTGAGGATTTTTTTGTCCAGGTTGAGCTCGGTGAACAGCCTGGTGATTGCTTTCCCCACTCCTGCCCACCTCCATTCGTTCCCCACTCAGCTTTTCTTCAATGTGGGCAGCAATGGTCCAGGGTGGAGATTTTGTGTCACTCTTGTTGTTTGAGCCAAGCCATGTTGCTCGGGAAAATACTACAGGCTTGTATGATCTATGGGATCAAATTACAATGCACGGCTATTGAGATGGGAAATGTCTTCACTTAAACTTCACAGGATATTGAAACCAGTCTTAGCAAAGAGGCGAGTTAGAAGCAAAAATCAATATTGGACAATGCTGAAATGCCTGTGTTGAGCTGCTGTTTTAAGTGGCTTGTACAGACCTTTCAAATCATGTTGCCAACAAATGGAGGAAGTACAGCTTTTAAAAAGTCAGAGAATTATTAATAGTGTGCTTGACCTCCAGCTCTGCACAGTCTACAAAAAAAGCATCATTTGTCATATGCTTCTGCCTAATGCCTAATTCTGCAGCCCCTGTTGGGAAGCAGTTGCGCATAGGAGAAGTGCATTCAGAGAGTGAGGGTCAAAGCCTTAGATCCATGATGGACTGTGGGAGGGAAGGAGAGCAGGAACAGCTCATGGTCAACCCCTGAGCAAAAAGGGAGGGGTGCAGGAACCCAACACCTCATACATCATTCACACACTAATGGTATTTCTTGTCCTGGTGTGTTAGAGAAGAACATTAACTGTACTGAGGTTACACTTGCAGCTTTCCAGCAGGGGTAGAGAAGTCTGGAGAGAAACAAATGTCAGATGTCTTCATGAGAAAATGAATGCTGTAGCCAATACCCCGGTGTCTGAGGAGTGATGGGGGGCCCAGCACCTCCAATTGCGCTCCCCAGCAGGCTAATCTGTTGTGCAGCATTTGTACCACAAAGAAGCAGTCTGAACCTTTATTAACTTTAACCACTGTCTGAGTAACCTGAAGTGACAATCCATCTTTCTTATTGCTGTTATTAAGTCAGTTTTGGACAATGCCTTATCATCTGCAGAAAAAATGAAGAGGAGATATAATGCAGACAGCAAGTTTCTACGTAAAATTAGTCTGTCTGAGAAGGGGAGAAAAATGCTGCACACTGGGCTGAACAAATCTTTGCATTGATTTCTGGAACCAGAGTCTTTCTAGGAGCACCACAAACGCATGTCTTTACTTAGTGCTTGGATTCAAAGAGCTGTCAGTCTTCCTCTATCCAGATAACTTCCATTTGTGTTCAGGTCTGGGGTGCTTTAGGGTCATACATTATTTCTGCTTGTGCTATTCTTGCTTTTCACTTTGATGCCAGCTCCGCAGTTCTTCGTCGGCCTCACGAAGCCACGTGTGCAAACAGAACCAATCCAACCCCACTGCCTTGCTGGCAGCAGGCAGTGTCCAGCTGACACAGGGCACTGCTGCAGCTCCAAGGGTGCACGCGCAAGCCTAGGAAATGGAGTTCTCATGGAGAGTCTTAAATAATCATTTAAATATCCGTGGAGATCTCATTTATGTGTTGTCATCTGAGAGCCCAAATCTCATCTGTCTATGGGCATGCTCGTGTGAGTGCTCTGTGGCCCAACAAAGAACTAGTTCCTCCTCTTTGGCTGTCCTACCTATTATCTGGTCATGTCCAGTGCATAGGAATAAAAGGCAATTCTTTTATATCTCCCCTTCAGTTCAGATGGGATTAAGCCTAACTTTCAACTGGGTGGCCGAGGTAGCCTGAGATAAAATTTGAGGCCAGTAATAAGTTACTGCTCCTGCACAGAGCAAGATGAAAGGAAAGAAGTTGTGACTAGGAGAGATAAACAGCTCCTGGGGATGCTCCACAGCACAGCAGTAATAGCTCAAGTCTGTGGTTTAAAATCACAGTCTTAACTACAGTAAACAGAGCAGGTTTTAGTGGCTTTTTTTTTCGGGATGAAGGCTAGAATGCAGGCCATGGAGGACCGACATGGAAAATTTGTACACTATTTAAGAATCCTTCACTGAAATTTCACCCCACATTTTTCCCATTAAAAGTTCCAGGATACATAACAATAAGCTTATATAAACAACTGCAGTCACTTACTTACACACAGGATGAACCAGTGCATTGCAAGTAAGGAGGTCTGTATCCAAGCACCACAGGATGTGAATTTGTCACACAAATACCATCTTTCTTTACCTTGAGCTCTTGTGGGAACCCCAAGTTAATTTCTGTGTCCACACATGATCAGATGATGTTTGCTGTCATTTATATAGGACAATGTTTGGTTTAGTTCCTGTTTGAAATAAGGTATTTTATCTTAGAGTTACCTGTGCATCTTACCATTTTACCTCAGTGAACAGAAGGGGGAAAAAATAAGAAAAGTATTTTTAATTTTTCTTTTTGTCAGGCAAAGTATGTGGAACTAAAAAGAAGAAAATGGAAGGGAGGTGAAGGTCTTGTCAGCAAGTAGGTAGGAATATGGATTTTGTAATGTTAATAGCTACAGTCAATAATTATTGTGGAAATAGATTTCACAATTCATATTGAACTGATTGTAGTCAGCTTGATTGATGCTGTTGTAATACAGGAGGCTAATCAAGACCAGGAATCAAAAAAAAAACCAACATCCAAAGGCAAGCCCTTACAGATTAGTCACTCTTTATACTAGCAAGCCAATTTATCAGCAGTAATAAGAAGTCCTGATTTTGAAAGCAATGACTCATTTTCATAAAATATGTCCTCTAATTACATCCAGCATTTTCAAACGTTCCTATCTCTTGTCTATTTTAATAGAAGGGATAGTCAGATGCCAGGAGTTTTTTACACCACACTGTATAAGACTAATTACACTTCTAATGACTTTTTAAAAATTAATTGCTTTGGACAGACCTTAAATTCTCTCTCACATCATTCTGTTGTCTTTCAAAATAAAAGTTGATTTTGCATTTTAATTTGAGAACGCTCTACATTCTTCAAGTTTCCCTAAGGGCACAATCACCTGAAAACCTTAGGTAGTGTCTTCATGAACTGCTGATCAAATCCAGCCATCTTCTGATTTACCAAAAGGGGATAGTGTTTTTTCTCTATTTTTTCTCTTTCATTCCCCTACCACCTCTCCCAGCCTTGTAGTCCCTCTCTGCCTTGTGCACCAGCCCCCTTATAAACCAATGCTAGGCCCAGCAGAATACTATTCGATGATTATTAGCACAATTTTTATCACTTACTTCCATTTTCATATGACCTATTTGCTTTACTTTACAATATATTTCCCTTTCTCAGCTTATTTCAGAGCTAGTTTCAGAACCAGTTACAGACTCATGAGCACCTTGGAGAGAAACTGAGATGCTCCTGGGAATTTGCTCCCTGGGGCGTCCGTCTGTGCGTGGGGACAGACGGACCCTGGCCTGAGCTGTGCAGGCTTTTGAGCTGGCTGGACACAGCCAGCTCTGGTCCCAGGCAGCTCAGAGCTGCTGTAGGAGGGCACAGTGCCCGAGCAATATGCTGTGCCTCTCAGCATGTCACACAGCTTTGTGCAGTGTGGAGTGGAAGTGTCTCCTACAGGCTTCATCCAGGTCTGGACAAAGGTAGCTTGAGTGGAATGCAATTGCCTCTGTATCCTCATGTCCTTAATCATCATGGCAATTGTCCTCACTGCTCTGCCAGCTCTGCTTGGATCCTCACCCCTCTCCTTGTTCAGCATCTCCTCTCCTGTTAAATTTGTCTCTCTTGTATTACTCACAGTCTCTTTGCTGTCATGAGCTGCATGCAAATGCTGGGTTTATTGTTCAAGATAATGCTTTTCTGCTATCTCAATGAAATAAGTGTATTCCATTTGGTTTATTAGCTAATTAAACTAATCTCTAGAAAACCTTCAGAATGTCTTCTGTTCTTCTGCGGTGAAGCTAATTTATCTTTAAAGTGCTGGCAGTAGGAAAACGGTCTATATGCCCTGCAGAAAAGTTTGAGGTTCATATGTTTTTATCCAAAATGTTTCAAAATAATAATCTAAAAGTCAGATTTGGATATTCAGGAAACTTTGGCACTGAATGATCTGCAGCAAAAGAAACATATGGGAAGTACAGGCATAGTCTGATCTTATCTCTCAAGCTGACAGATAAATAAATTGACAAAACAGAGATTGCTTAGAAGTTAAAAAATAAATTTTTTTTGGTCAGAAAAGCATCCAAACGACTTTGTTTCCTTTGAGCTGATCACTGGATGGCACTCAGTGTGTCAGTATGCTTTCAGAATTTCATAAAAAGTGCTGGTAGAGAAGAAGCCATTTAACAGAATCGTGGTAGATGCTGGTGGACACCTCGAGCTCATCTGGTTCAGCCCCTGCTCAAGCAAAGTCAGTGAGAGCAGATTGCCCATAGCTCATCCAGTTGACTTTTGAATATCTCCATTAAAGGAGACCCCACAGCCTCTCTGGGAAGTATTTTGCAGTGTTTGACCACCTGCACGGTAAAAAAAAAAAAGGGTTTTTTTCTGATCACTGTCAGAATTTTCTGTATTTCAGAATTCATTGCCTCTTGCCCTGTCAGTGCACAGCACCGAGAAGTCTCTGGCTTTGTCTTTTTTCCCCCAGCCCCACCTCAGGTTTTTATACACATAGATAAGATCTCCCCGAGCCTTCTGTTCTCCAGGCTGAGCAGTTGACTGTGATAAAACCAGAGCACCGAACTTTAAAGCCACCACATATGGAGAAGCACAGACCTTCCAGCAATTACAACTTGTAGCACCTTCTGGCTGGGTTTAGAGATTTCTGCCTCTAGGCTGATGAAAAGGAAAACACTGTTTCAAGACAGATGTCTCCTAAAGAAAAAAGGTATTTATCCTTAACCCAATCCACACTACAAGATGCTCTACTTTAGTAGGAGTTGCAGGTTTTTGCCTCCTCCCAACAAAACCAGAATATTTAGTTTAGCTTATGTCAGTTTGAAATTAAAATATCTGAAATGAGAAGTTGGAGCCTTTTGCAGAAGAATGTGAAAATGAAATTTTATTATTTTGTGAATTTCTCCCTGTCTGTAGTTCATATAAAACTACTGAACTGCAATCTTTGGCAATTTTGCTTCTCATCACAACACTATTAAGCATCCCCATCTCAGTTCTACGGCTATCTGGTGCATTTTGATTGCCTCGTTTTTGTGTGGGTTTGATTTATGAGCACTAGAAATAAAATGTGGACACTGGGCATTTTAGCATTTTTTTCAGCTGAAGATAGCAACTTCTAAATTAACAGAGTCAGATATCTGAGGCTTCCCATCAGCAAAGGCATTTCATTATTTTGACACTTGTTTAGGTCATAAATGATGTCATCCACTTTCTTATTTACTTTTTACAGTGCAGGAGGTGACTACATGTTAAAATCTCTCTCTCCTCTGCAATTTTTTTTCTTTCTTCCTTTTTGCCAGAGGAGATATTCAGACCCTTTCATCTTAATACATGTTTTCTTGACTTACAATTAAAAGTCAATGAATTCAGTCTTGAAATACTATTTTTAAAAAAAATCAGTAAATAATGATAAAAAATATCCTCCAAATGGATTGTTAGCATGAGATAAAAATGCAAACAGCTTGTAGTAAGTACAGCATGTGAAGAGGTTTATTCTCTGGCCCTGAATCAGTGGGAGCTTTGCCAACAGCTGTGGCCCACAATCTGCAAAATTCTCCAAAATGAAGAAGTATTTTTTCCGTAGCTGTGAAAACAGATACAGCACTAATGAAATTTGAGGTTACAAGTGCAATTGATCTTACTGATATGGAGACCTAACTTGTGCTTTCTTAGTAAGACAGCATCTCCACTGCAGTGTAGCTTTGTGTTTCCTGCCCTTCCAGCAAAGCCCCGAGGGATGCGCTGTGCTAAGCAGCCCTCTGAACACCAGCATGGAGCAAGTGCTGCTTCCAGCAGATTTATGTCTCATTGTTAATTGAGGCTTTTCCAAAGATGTGGTTGCTGTTTCTGCTGCTTTGTATTGTCCGGTGTCTAATAAGGTGTGAGCTGTTGCTATGCTGTTCTCTCAGCTGGAGAACGTGAAAGGTCCCTGTCTCCTATTCAACTGCTAATGTTCACTGAATGTAGCAATATACACAGGATTTATCTCCCCCCGCCCTCCATCCTGGAAAAATTAGATTGGCTAGACTGGTTAATAGGATCAAAACGTATGGAAGGAAAGTTGCTAAGAGAAATGTACATTTGAACATATAGAGAGAGAGTAAGTGACGGAGCCTCATCTCCCTGTGTGGAAGGGGCCTTCTGAAAAGTCACTATCTATCACTAGAACAAACCAGGTTAGGATTTTTTTTTTAATGGTGTTGTGCTTTGATTATATTCACAGTTCTAACAATTCTGGGTTTTCAAAATATCTCAGTAACAATTCTTGGTTATGAATGTAATTGTAATATATAAGAATTTAGTTTTTTATGTGCATTTCCCATTCTGATAGGATATTTGATTTGTTAATAAAACTTGTACAGAGAGAAAGTCTATTTTCCTATAGTAATTACCCATGAAAATTATATCAGTGCAGGCAGGAAGAAAGTACAGATTAAACAAGGTCTAAAACAAAGCACTTTGAAGACCCAGTTTCTTACATTAGTCCCTCCTGGGAAATTTATAGTCACATTAATTAATGCCTTTTGCCTCTAAGTTCTTTTCCAGTCTAATTGTATGCACCCATGTACAAAGATGCGCAGAGGATGTCTCTATTATCCTGTACAGAACTAGGAAAGCAGGGTATACTGTTAACTGCAATTCAACAGAAAATGATACACTGGCCTTTGTCAAGCAAAGGACAAAAGGAGGGTTATGACCTGGCATTTTCAAGCAGCACCAGTAAAGCAAAACCTTATCAGCAGCACTCTATCAACTCAAGCCCTTTGTCATGACAGAGTGAAGACCTTTCCTCTGCATTGTTTAACCACAGGTAGACATACACAAACATCCAGGATGTCCTTGCCCAGGTTTATCAATACTTACTGCAGACCAGAAGTTGATAGTAGAGGGTTACTGGATGTAGCAGATAAATTTACACCCTGACTGGCGTTGGTAATTAAGCAAGCTGGAGTAAGTATGAAGTGAATACTTTACCAAGGCTTTTGCATCTCTGGAAGTTTTGAAATTAAGATGGATGTTTTTTCTAAAATAATAGCTTTAACAACTCTAATAATTATTGTAATCATAATAGATGGCCTGTGTGCTGTATAATACAGGAGATCAGAGAGGTAATTACAGTCTCTTGTGACCTTAGATGCAATAATTGATTGTAATTACTCTTCTTTGAAGCCTTAGTGTGCTTTACTGGCCTATATCAGAGCCATGGGGTCATCTCATGCAGGTCATGTACCAGAACCACTTTGCTTCAATTCTCAACACATACTGTTTTCCTTCCCTTTCTATCCCTGCCTCACAGAGCAAGGCTGTGGAAGGAGCAGTGTGTGTGTCTTAGCTCCTGTGCACCAGCCAAATCAGCTACTGGGCACAAGGCGTGGAGCGAGGCCTTCCCTCTGCGGGGAGAAGTACAACATGCATCCCCTTGTTCTCCAGAGGAAAAGGGGCCGAGAGGATATTTCCCAAGAAGCTGCCTCTGGATAACAGTGTCTCTAGGTTAAATTGGAGCCAGGACTCTGATGTATCACACTTACTTGGACTGATGGCTAATGAGGCAAATCATCCCCACATGAATAAAATGTCTGTCAGGCGAAACAGAGCCGCGTACATTCCCTCTGAAACGTCCGTGTGTGCCAAGAAAGGCAATCTGCTGGCACCGAGCATGCACAGAGGGGCCGTACAAAAGGCCAATTCTTTGCATGAGCAGGGCAGGAGAGATGCCATGTCCCATAAAACAAATTGCTGCTGTTCAAACCCCTGAGAACAGGCAGAAGCAGAGGCTGCTGTTGAGTGCTCTGACTATCTCGCACACTTTCAGGTTAAATGATTGTTACGGAAAAGGCTGCCTCAGTATTTCTGTAAAGCAGCACCATGGAACATCAGTTTAGTAGAAACAGGTAGTCTACTTATTTATTTATATCAGACCCTTATTATATCAGAAAGACTCTGCATTGTTAGATTTTGTTTTCTTCAAGTGGGTGATCCGATTTTTACAAGGTCAAGTGGCATTTGACTCCTAGCATTCAATCTATTAGGAACGGACAGGAGGGAATTAGCCTAATGTCAGCTCAGAAATAATACAGATATCTTTGTCTACAGAAACAGGACTGCCTCTGTTGCAGTGTCATATTAGTTATTTCTTAACTTCTTGGGAAATGCATAACTTGAACTGACAGATGTCCTTCATTTTATTAAGCATAGCTAATATATAACATTACTTACTTATTTTTTGTCATTTCACTTCAGTGATTAGCAATTTCTGCACCTCTTGAAGCAATGCAATAGAAATGAGAACCACAGGCAGCAGAGAACTCCTTCCAACCTCCCTAATTCTTCTGCACAAGCATTAGCTTGCAAACGCCAAACACAAACTGGATGTTTTCTCCCTGTGCCTAGTGTGAAATGCAGAAGGGATTAACAGAAGATCCTTGGATTAATCTCTTGACAAATAGATGATCCAGTTTCAAACCTAGAGTTCAAACCTATGCTGCATTCTTCCAAGCAAGTGCAGAGAGGCAGAGGCTTATGCTGAGCATCTCACAACCTTTTATATGAGACTTGTCCTGCTATAGCCCCTTTCTCCCATGCTGCAAGTGCATCTGCACCTAAGCTGACACCCACAGCACAGCCCACCTTACCTGCTTCAAGTAGCAGTGATTTCTCAGCACAGGATCATGAATAGGCATCAAAAGTGGCCTCTGAGATGCCTTTCTCTGAGCAGTAGGCTGGTTCCTGCCCTTGTGCATGAGTGTATTTGATGAATTTCCTTGGAGAAATGAAAAGTTGGAAGATACTGCTTAGAGTAGCCTGAGAGACAAATTAGGAGCTGGGGATGGAAATTAGTGCAAAGGAATTCTCAGTAGACTGCTAGTGAGTCACGAGTTGCAGATGTCTCTTAGATGAGGAACAGTCCTGCAAGGCAATTACCAGAAGCCTCAGCATTTAAGCCATATGATATTGGATAAAAGACTTAAGGGAACTGTTTTACACAGGCAGGAGGGAGAAACATAATCAAATTCTTCATTTGCACTCAAGTGCATCTAATGCTATACAACATCTATTTGTCCAGGGAATTAGTTTTACTTACTTACAATACTATACTGGCCAATTACACAACAAAGCCCTTATAACTCTGCTATACTGTTTGTGAGATGCAAGTAGACAGAGAACCACAGAGAGCTGTAAGATAAACACTGCCAAAAGGAAAACAAAAATGCAAACTCTTACTAAAAGAAAATACCTGTGTGATGGAAGGAGGTGACAGTGGTGAGTAGGGAGTTAGATGTCAGAGCATCTTCTAAGAATTTTAATCAGTTTAACTTGTCTAACTCATACTGGATTGTTGGAGTTTGGGGTTTTTTCTGTCCCTAGTTAATTATAAACCGGTCCCAGCACAATCACTGTAACAGAACTGACGAAAAAAACATGCCAATAAAGTGTTAATAGACATGAAAAATTGTATCTCGTAGCTACATTCATTACTCTTGCCTTTGTATAAAGTTAGGAAGAAGTCAGGGACATAATAAACTGCAAAGTCTTGCACTTTGAACATTGAGAATGCAGGAAAATAGTGTTCTTGAAGTGCTACAAAAGGAAATCACCTAATTGTGTATTAAGAAAACAGTTATCCTGGCAATGTGAGGGACAAAAATTTAAAAAAAATAAAAGGAAGAAAAAAGTATGTAGTAACACATAAAAAAGAATACCCCGTGTGATCAGTATAATTTTCCCAACTTTTTAGTTTTCCTCATAGCTTACATTAAGCCACAGAACGCAGTTCATAGTTTATGTGATGCACACATGTGCTTACACATTTTTGAAGGCTGTTCTTCAGCTTTCACAAATCACTTCTTGCTTTAGTAATAAAGCAATGGTCTTAGGTTTTCCACTAACCTCCTCAAAAATGGGATGAATCTCTTCAATACTTTTGCTGATGTTAGGTCCAGTCCATTTTTAGTGCTATTCTCAGTTGTCTCACAAACCTTCTGTTAGAGAGGGTTTCCTGGTCTTTCCTATCATCCAAGCCAAAATAATTTCATCAACTACTTTCATCAACACAGGCAGGCAGTATCCTGTGTTTGAATTGTATGAATAGATATCACACAAGAATTTATGGTCCGTACCTTGAGGTTTTGCTTTGGATATATTCTCCTCTGAGACATGTTTCACTTCAGGAACCCAATGTCTTTCTTCTGTCCCTTCACCACTGCTACTGTGAGAGAAAACAGCTCAATATTTTAAGCCATCCTTTGCCATAATTCATGATTACGTGGTCACTGAGTATTTGCACTGCTGTAGAATGTCTCATCCTGCAGTCAATTCCCAATTTCTTCTGAGAAGTCAATGAAAAACATTTCAGAACCAAAGTTGTGTCTGTGTTGCTTCCTTCATCTTACACTTTTATCTGGCCTCTTTCCTCCTTTTAACTGTGATTGATAGATCAGATAGAGATATTCAGTGGAAGCCTGGGTTATGTAGGATATATGACATAATAATGGAGTTACAGAATTTGTGTTAGCAGGGACCTCTTGAGGTTATTTTGGCCAAGATCTTCCTGAAAGAATTGCTGACTTCAGAGTTAGATTAGGCTGCTCAGGATCATGTCCAGCTGAGTTCTGAAGATCAACATTCCCATCTGCTTCCAGTGTTTGACCACTGGACCACATATGGAGAATATTTTTCCTTACATATATAACCATAAGTTATATGTTTATATATGTTATATATGTTTCAAGTTGTGAGAGCTACCTCTGTCCCTTTGTCTGCCTCCCCTCTGATCACCCCATTAGGTAGTTGCAGACATCTATTGGGACCCCTTCTTTACTACAGAGCAGCTCCCTGGATCTAGAAGCCAAAGCATTTAAAAAAGCAGCTGTGAGACATCCAGCTCATGCATCTTCTGAGCTTGGCAGGAGCTGCTGCATTTCACAGGCAAAAGAAGGGTCAGAAATGTTATCAGTATCGTCTTGCCCTCTCTAATGGGCACCATGTCCCACCTCTACAGCAAGGCTTAACTTCTAATTTGGAACAGAAAAATAGTGTTAATAATGTATCACTTAGAAATAATTTCTGATGTTGAATGTAAGAGTCTAGCTGTTCAGTGGTGGGACTCAAAATGTACCAAAAGCATTAATAATAATGTCAGCACAGACCTGCTTTACTTTTGTCTCAAATCCTACTAGAACACGGGAGCAGCAGCCTTACCTCAATAAAAGTGCCTTATTGTAGTGCTTCAGAAGGTCCTGTCCTATACCACCACCTCTAATATCTCATTTCTTGAGCATTTAATACTGACTGAAGCTTGTGAGCCTTCTCTTCTCCCTACTGTGAACATTAGTTCTGGAACATCACAATTTCCACACCACCCAACTGTTCTTAAAAAAAAAAGTATTTCTCTGCGGCTCTGCCCTTGTGCTGTCTTTGCATTATTTTTCATTTTGATGTGTTTCAGTTGCCGCAAACCAAACAGGAAACAGCTCAGACTGAGTGGCATTGATGTCATATTAAAAACTATCAGCCAAACATATACTTCTCCAGGAAGATTTTTTGAGTAATTTTATTTAACAATGAGGTTTTCATCTTTTACTTGATGTTGTATTTTTCAAAATTGATTAACTCTGCAACTAATGTTCTGTAAAAATATTCATTGAATTACAAGTGAAAAAAAAAAAGAAAAAGCAGAAAACATCCACCCCTTCTTGTCTACATTCTGTCTTCATTTCTATTTGAGTCAATCACTTTCTACCTTTTACCAAGAAAAAGATGCTGCTGCATGTTAAGAAGGAAAAATATAAAAATGCTCAAATGTTGCACTGAGGGGTGTTACATTAAAGACAAAACCCCAAATAAAACCAGACAGAGACATTAAAGACATAACAAATTGCTTTCCAGATGCAGAAATCTTATCTATTCCATAGACATTGCTCCCTCTAATGGGAAATTGATGTTAAAATTTCAGGTAGAGCCTGCCTAACATAATTGATTTGTGGATATGGTTCACAGCACTTTCTGAAGGATTTCTGGTGCCACGTGGAAAAGAAGTTCCAAGGAGTTACACAGGGAATGAGAAGATGAGTTCTGTAGCAGGGGAAAAGAGCTTAGATAGAGCAGGATGGATTGGGCAATGGGCAAGAGAACAGAAATTATAGAAGTGGCATGAACAAGAGAGAAAACTACAAACAGCACCCATGAAGAATGGCAGCCTAGTGAAGAGGACAGAGAAGACACAAGTGCCCACGGAAGGGGTTGCAGAGGGGAAAAGCTAAATTTCAGAGAGAACCAAGAGATTTAGGTGAAAGAGAGAAAGGAGTGCCACATGCTCAGTCCCAGTATTTTGTAGTTTCAGGGCACAGTACCACAATGATGCACCTACTTCTCTTTATTTTTTGTCCTGGGCTTTTCTTGGGCTTCAGGAAAGAACATTAACTGAGTGGATTTGGTTTTGCTTGTTCCTCTAAATCTGTTTTTGCTGGGAAAGCTCTTAATGCATCATTGGATCTCACCTCTGATTCATCCTTTCCAGACTGACCTCAGAGGAACCAGGGACTGAGACCCAGCTCAGGAGCTGTAACTCTGGCCTGAAACTAACAACAATTACCATTTGCTTCCCACAAAACTGGAAAAACAGAACCTCAGCTTTCTTCCATATTGCCTTGGCTGCCTTCCCTTCAATGGGGTACGTCTTCTCCAGGTTTTGTTGTGGGAACTGACAAGGCAAAGCTCGCAGTTGGGAACACATTGGCTTCCATGCTGATATTCCATCACTTAAGAAAAGGGTTAAGAAATGAAACTAATATTGTAATTCACAAAGAAAGTGTGTTCCAAAGTCCTCTGAAATCAGTGGACTGAATCCCACCAACGTCACCAAGTACTGGCTTAAGGCCTTAGTAAATACAGTATTTATAAAGGAATCATTGTATGTTGATGGTGCAAAAAAGGATGTCTCAATAATTCAGAAACCGCAACTGAGGAAGGAGTAGAGGTAAAGATTGAGGCAATGATTGCCAGAGGTGAAGACTGAAAAAATACAGATGTTAAACCAAAGTAGGTGTGGAAAGGAAGTTGAAAGATATGAAAATCAGATTGAAGTTGGTCTGGTATCACCTACTTCTAGAAGAAGGCAAGTGTGGTGTTGTACTCCAATGTGCTTCTTAGTCCTTCAAACACTATTGCTTTTGCAAATTTATTTATCCTTAGCTGACACTGACTACTTTTTTTCCTGACTGCAGCTGCACTGTACACACTGCTAAATTAACACCGTAGCTCAGACAATCTGCTCAAGAAGAGTTCTCCCAGTCTTTTCTGTTCTTCACATGCGTGGACACATCCAAATGCACTGGCACCACAGTCCTTGAGCAGAGAAGCAACCCATGGAGAGGTGAGATGGGAGTACTGTGAGCGATGGGATGTAACATCTCCCAAATCTGAGACCTCTTAGATTCAGATTAATAAGGGTGTCTCTGTACTTCATGAAAGTGCCTTAGTACACTGGACCTTCCCATGAGGAACTAGACACTGCTGCTCCCAGCACCTTACGTGAAGCTCAGTCAAGAGGGTTGGAAGAGATGTTCAGAATTTGGCCTAATCCAGTATAGCATTTGAATATATTTTCTACTTAAATTAACCTGCATAAAATGGGTTTGCATGACAGCTTGTCAAGCTAGTTCACCTCTTGCAAATCAGATCTGTGATCTTCCTGTGGCCTGTTCTCCTCTCAGTGAGATGCACCACATGGCATCCACAGACATGGATGGGCATGCTTTAAATAGTTTAGGGACCAGGATCAGAACTGCTGTCAAGGTCCATCAGTCACAGCAGAAACGCTTCCTCTTTGCCTGTTTCTCTGCACTTAGATGCTTGATACAAGATAGTGCAGAGTTCCTCCGTTCACAGGGTGAAGTGGCTCCCTGTGCACCAAGCCAATAGGAACAGATCTGCCTTTGTGGGTGTGCCGGCTTGTTGGATTTTCCCGGAGGTACGAGAGTAGCTGTCAGGTGGTCTCTGTATGGCTTCTCTCATTCCTCTTTTGTGGTGCCAAGTCCTTGGTAGAGAGGGTGCCCCAGTGCTTGTGGCTCTGACTCCAGCACTGCAGAAGAGCAGCCCAGGAGGGACAGTAAGAGATCCAGCACCACTGCACTAGCATTGATCCTTGGAGAGTTTGCCCCCTGAAGGACTGCACTTGTCTGATTTTTAATAGCTATGTGCATTTTCCACCACCTTCTTTTCGTAAGGAAAATATCGGCAGGCTGCAATGTACTGAAAGTTTCCAGCAGGGAGCAGCATTTATTCATTTGTGAAGGAGAAGCTCCCACCTCAAAAGGACCAGGCACCCGAAGCTGAAACACAGACTCAGAAATCCTTTGCTTAAGAAACAGTGTTAGCAGATGGATGGACAACCAGCAGTGTGAGGGGTGAAGCAGGAAGGGAAGGTTAAACAGCTGGCACAAGGCCTCGCTCACCCTCTTCATCTGTCTGGTGCCTCTGCAAGCATGGCTTGGTATTTAGGACTAGGGAGGTTGGAGGCTCAGAGACAGT
Source organism: Edolisoma coerulescens (assembly GCA_013397115.1). NCBI lineage: Eukaryota > Metazoa > Chordata > Aves > Passeriformes > Campephagidae > Edolisoma > Edolisoma coerulescens. Next base: position 1,437,675 of record VWZW01007671.1, on the reverse strand, counting down.
GCCAGCAGATGAGCTGGTTCAAAACATTCCCATTTAAGGAAAAATTTTCACCAAAAAGTTCAGTGTTATCCCTGGCTCAGAATTATTACTTCAGGTACTGGAAACCCAGATTAAGGTCTCACTAATAATGCTTGCATAATATTATCACAATCCTAAAAATATAGCATATTGTTATATATATAGCACCTAGGCTACTGTCTGTTTTGAAAGCTTTCAGTTTTAAAATTTCTCTTCTAAAGATGTCTTCTAAAGAATGCTATGTTAACAGTTTCAAATCCACAGTCTCAGAATGTCACAGCTTTGAAATCAGCCTTCCAGAGAGATAGTCAGGCTGTGAACAAGTACAGAAGATAATATTTTAGTGCTTGAAAATTAGTAAAAATCCTGTTCACCACCTATTTCTATTAAAAAACAGGTATTCTATTAAGAATAGATAGATAAATAGGAATTTCTATTTAAAAAAATTTTATAAAAAACATGTACCTCATTGACAGCACTTGTGTTCTTGCTGGAATTCTTCCTGCCTATCCTTATGCGCCGGCTCTGCACAGCAGCCTCCTGCTGCTGTCCCTTGAGATCAGCTGTGTCCCAGTGGTGCAGTGTCAGAGTGGGTGAATCAGTCCATGCAGAGTTAGGTAACTCCTGCAGTCTGTAGCCAATACCCAAATTGGCTTTAAACCTCAGGCTAGATTACAAGAGAGCTAGAACACCGTGTGCTTGTGTGATTCTCTTCAGGATCCTGGGACTCTCTGAGTGTGCCACTGGCACCTCAGGCTTTCAGTCCCTGAGTTAAGATGACAGCAAGTTTCATCCTACCTCTAGCTAAAATGTTATATAACTTTTTAGTACCTTGGCCTTCCCTGCAGTCAGAACACACATAGTCACAAATTAGATTAAATGAATTTTTGTAGACACACTTTTTCTCTTCAAATTGGGGCTAAAGGTTTGTTTTAGTAAGATTGTTATGAACATTCAGTTCTCTTAAGTATGCATTCGCTGGTCTTTATTTGCCTAGGTTTATTTTTTAAGTATACTATTACTTTGGCTAAATTTAGCTTTACATGTCCTAGATTGATAAGGTTTGATTCTAAGATAATAGCAACATTCCCGTAACATTTTTTTACTCCTCAAAGTACTTTATCCTTTTAGCTGTAACTCCAGATTAATGTAGCTTTGTTCACTGGCATCACTTATGACATTTTAAAATAATTAAACTGCTTATATGTTCTCTGTATGAGAAGCCCAAAGCCAGTACCAACAATGTGTTTTCACTAGTTTGAAAACTGGTAGGCTTAATATTAAATTCCTTTTACAGTTCAACTTTGAGAAGTAGATCTGTTGGTACAGAAGATTCCCCAAAAAGCATCAGCCAAAACTTCTTAAACGGCAGCAGCTCTGCAAGACTGGTATGATGAAGTGACCAATGTACCTTGGTATATCTCTTAATTTGTAATGTGGAAAACACGTACAAATACCTGAATTAACTGAGCGGCCTATGAACAGTAGGCTAGCAGGTGGCTTAAAAGTGGGTGGGAGCAAGGAGCACATCTCTGACAAATGGAGGAATAATCATTCTGGGTGGATGGCGAGTCCAGTCCACTGCCTTGTCTCCATAAGTCACAGATGGAGATTTTGCAGATTTCTGAGGAAGAGCATAGGAGCAGCACAAGGATCTAGTTTTACATGCTCAAACACTCTCACAGCCTTCAGCATCTGATAGCTGGGCACCTTTCTGAGGAATAGTGGCTGTCTCTGTATCTTCGAAATTTATTTCCTGAAGAATAGATCCAGTTCCCCTTAAACTCATGGGAACTACATTCTTAGTCTCTGGTGGCAAGGACTTCCCCAGCTCCCTCACACCCCGAGCAATGAGCTGACTCCCTTTGCCCTGGACCCATCGCATGCTGGCTTCATTTGATAGCTCCTATTATTGCCCTGGGAGAGGAGTCAAAATGTATCCACCTACTGCACTTGATAGCTCTCCACCACTCTGGTCTCCTTAGTGTGCTGAAGTCGCTTAGCTGATCCTTCATAGGAGCCACTCCTGGCAGTGACCAGACACTAGGAAAAGGACAGCCAAGGACACTGACTTCCCTTAGGGCTGCCAAAGCTGTCAGGCCTATGACCACGACCAGCCCCTATGGATCTGCCTGCCGTGCAAGCAGAGTCAAGCCAACAGCCTTGAGGAACCCTGGGGGCCCCACTGCCCAAGCTGCACAAAACTTCTCTTCGCTTGCAGCATATGCTGCCGTGCGGTGTGGTAATGGCTGAACTCGATTTAAATAAACCACAGCCTAGCCACAGCAGCACAGAGCTCAGCAGAGGGTAATTTACTCTGCCTCTTAGCAGGGATCCTTAAAGAGTCGTGACAGGTCCAAGTAATCCGTCAAAGAGCAGCCTGAGCAGCCAGCAGTCTCTGGATGCTAATCCCTTATGAACAATAGACTCATTATATGCAAATTAACAGGAGAAGTGGTGATTGGCCACTGTATCTGCCCAGAAAACTGCTCCATTTCAAAGGAACTTAAGTACCCTGAAATCTATAAGCTGAAAAAATTAAATGACCACATTTTGCATCTTTGTTTAAAAACAAAGTGATTTCCTCAGACAGCCTGTGCAGGGACCCAGTGAATGCTGACGACATGGCAAGCTGGAAATAGTGCTCAGACTGAAATCCATGGGGAAAACAATAATAACAAATCAATGCAGACACTGAATTTCTTGAACAGCTCTGGTTTTGGTTAATTTTAATTCCCTATTCCATTACAGATTTACTTGTTTAATATCAGAAAATCCATCTGAATCCAGGGAGTGAGTTGAATATTTGTGGAAAAGATACATGGGTGGTTTTCTACATTACATTTCTTGCTGAGGAGTCAAAGCTGAACCTAAAGAGCAGGACAGCAGCTAGACACTGTCTGACAAACCAAAGCAAGTTCCCATCTTGGTTTGAAGTGAAACAACAGCTCTGTGGTCAACTGCTGTCTGCTTTCTCCAGCTGATATTTGATTGTGGGAAGGTTATACATTTTCTGATGCCAGCAAAGCTGATCTTAATTAAAATATTCCATTGGAAATGTTTCATAAGATAGGAATACAAGACTGACGCCAGTCTGTCACAATTCACTAGACTGCCTGAAATCTGGAATCGGCCTGGCAGGTAGCCGCACTGAAGCCAAATGGAGTCCTGCACGGAAGGCTTGGCTCCTAGATGGGTGGTTTTCTCTTTTATTTTTATTTTTTAAAGTACACCATGTCAAATGTGTTTATGGTGCTTTAATGTAGATAAGAAGTGAGTCAGGTTTTTATGTCCCTGTTTAGCTCATGATAACAACATTTAGGCTAAGTAAATACAAACTTCCATAGATGCAGAAATCGATACAGCATTTTTTAAAATCAGGCTTATAGGGATCATAGAATCATAGAGCTGTTAAAGTTGGAAAAGACCCATTGGGTCCAACTGCTTACCCACGATGTTCAATGCTAAAGCATGTCCTCACATGCTACAGCCACATCTTTTTAACACTTCTAGGGGTGGTGATTCTACTGCTTCTCTGGGCAACCTATTCAAATGCCTGCCATTCCTTTCACTGAAGAAATTTTTCCTGATATCCAATACAAATCTCCCTTGGCACAATTTGAGGCCATTTCCTCTGATCTTGTTGCTTGTTACTTGGGAGAAAAGACTGACCCCCACCTTGCTACAACCTCCTTTCAAGTAGTTGTAGAGAGTGAGAAGCTCTGTCCTGAGCCTTCTTTTCTCCACGCTAAACACTCCCAGCTCCCTCAGCTGCTTGTGCTTCAGACCCTTCCCCAGCTTTATTGCCCTTCTCTGGACACTCTCCAGCACCTCAATGTCTTTCTTGTAGTGAGGGACCCAGACCTGAGTGCAGGATTTGAGGTGCGGCCAGGATGCCAGGGATGGATTTAGTTACCCAAATATACACATCTATTTTTGAAATTTTCAACGAGAGTTCAACAGAAGTTAACTCCCCAACTCACCTTTCCCCTTAACAGCTCAACGTCCCATTCCCATTTTCAGCTTTACTTTGAGGAGACAATCACTCTGAAACACTGGAGCCCACTGAAGCACAGCTCATTTCCTATGCCAGTCCATGGATAATGCCCAAAGAGCTGAAGCTTGCAGTGTGCTTCAGGAGTTACAGGGAGCAGTTATCTGGCTGCTCCTTTTGGCCCTCTGTCCTACATCAGATGCTTTCCTAATTGGTACCTTTTAATAATATAAATCATTGATTTAAACAAACAAACATATTTCACCTCTCTCTTCCCTGTGGAAAAAAAAACCAAATAATTGAAAGGTTCAAGGCACCTGTAGCAGATTCACATTCATAAATAAAGTTGTCACCTGTGTTCCTGTTTTGTTCCCATTTTTGAGTATTTTTTCCTAAGAAAGCACTCAGCGCATGGGGCCTCAAGCACCAGTGCTGTTACATCAGTGATGATCATACCATGCAGCACACAGAACAGTTTGCAGGCTTTTCCTAATTAAGACTGATACTAAACAGCTATTTCAGCTGTACACATAAGATAGAGGAATGTGACTCAGCCTACATAAAAAAGTACTTTGTGCTTACATTTTGCTCTCCTTCCAAGGATTTTAGTGTGCTTTCCAAAAGAATTCATTTAGCTTTACAATATCTCTGGGTGTTTACTGAAGGAACAATTTCACCACATTCCCAATAGAAATATTGGCAGAGAGGTCATAGGCCCAATTTTCAGATGTTTTCAGTGCAGAAATGTGCATGCACAATGCAGGCATATTGCTGAAAACAATTCTTAATTTCACTAACTACAGGTGGAGATGACCAAACACATGAATGGTCACTTTAGTCCACATCCAGCTGTTGTTTGGCCAAAATAAACATTACAAAATGTATGTGTATTTGTAACCCCTAAACTCATGAACTTCAGGCTTTAAGGCCATGAAGGAAATCTGTAGGTTCATTTGATGCAGCCTTGCAGAGAGCTTCAATGACCCTGCCTGTTTTACTACCAAAATATGCTCCTTTTTCACCAAATCCCTACGTGTTTGGTGAATTACTGAAGCAAGATCTTTGGTGACACTGCTACTGTCAAGTGCAGCAAGGATCTTTGTGACAAGCAGGCAGCACAAGCATTTGGATCTTCCGCACTCTGGCAGAGCCACCTGAAATTCAGGGGAAAGAATAAGCTAAAAAGACAGATACCTTTTTATTTTGCAAAGTCTCACAGAGGAAAATATTTTTCCATAATGCAAAAAGTTGTCTTTTTTTTTCTCTTTGCGTTGCTCATTTTTATGATCTTCTGAGTAATTTCCCATTTAAAATTCCTTTTCTTCCCTCCACAGGCCACCATCCCCAAAAGTATCATATTCATCCTTCTTCTGACTGGATTTTTGAATGATTGTTTTGGAGTCTGGCTTTATCTCCCTGGAGCCTCATATCTAGGGATCAGCAAACTGGCTCATATAACTTACAAACTGGCCTGAACCATAATTCAGCATTAAGGAAATGTTTTGAGGATAAAAAAATTCAGTGTGCTTTTCACATTCATACACCTCTCTACATCCACCTCCTAGAATCAGCTGGAATGCCAAATGATGCCAGGTTACTTGCTGCCTCAGGAGTTTGGACACAGTTTTGAAAGCCCCATGGGTCAAAAAACATCTGGTTCCTTGAGTCCTTGTTTCTTCAGCAAATTGATGATTGTTAGTGACTGTCATTGATGGGTTTTTCTCCTTTTTTCTTATTCTTTTGTTCAGTTGTGCAATAATACCTGTGTTTGAAATCACATGGGGGAACAGTTGGAAGATGACATTCATAAAGGAATAGGAAACCCAGAGAAATTAATTAAAAGATAACTCTGTATTTTGTTATGACTCCCAAGTCCATCCCTCCTGCCCAAAAAAACCTAACAAAACAAATTCCCCTGTATTCTTGAAGTGTTCACTGTCTCTTATCTGTCTCATCTTTATTAGATGAGAAATTTTGTGTGTTTTTCTGCTCTGTCCCCCTATTGCAAGCATGTAAAAGTATGCAGTCCACTACATTTTTATTCAGAGAGTGCCTACAAATAAATCTCATCCACAGACCTTCTATAGATGCCCTCTATTTTCACTTTCACATCGGGTGAATCCAAGCTTGCGCAGCTCCACAGGTCTGAGAAGACAAGGACACCTCACAGAATAAATGTCTGGGGTTTGCCATTTCCTTTGTCTCATTTACCATGCATCTAACCTACTTTGCTCAGTCCTTTAGAAGAAGACTGTGTAAACAAACACAGGCTCCTTCTCTAAAGCTGAACAGAGTAGTGGAGAATCAGCAGTTTTGTGGGGCATATGGGTTCAGAAAACGTGAGGTGGTCTTTCATATGTATTAGTTATATTCCAGTTAGCAATGACACCACTAAAATTCTCTCATTACTCTGTGTATAAGTACTTTTCATGATCCAGTGTTGTTTCTTTAACAAAGAACATTTGTAAACACAGTTTCATCAAAACAAAAAGAAATGATTGTAGGTTATTAGCTTTCACTTAAAGGGAGAGGAGTTTTGCCATTGATTTTAAGGGTCTTTGGTCCTCAGCTAACACAGGACTTTTAATGTCTGCTAGCACAACTTTTTTTTCCCTTTAACAGAAGTGTGTCTGTTTTCTTCTCAGATTGTGCACACCAGGTTGACAAGGCTTATTTAGAATGCATAGCTGGCTGGATGTGGTGTTGAAATAACAGGTGTTCCAGTAGTTGAACTAGGCATCTAAAGGGATAAAATCAAAACCCACTAGTCAACTGGAACCGGTTTCAAACATGGTAACTGGATAAAATGTAATCCTGCTGCTTGTCTTTCTCTGGCCTTGGCTTTACAATCTTATTAAAGCCTGAGGGAAAAAAAAAATCAATTGATGCCCAATGTCTACAAATTATGAAGACATCCCTCCTACTGTAACTGTTCCTCTAACTTAACACTTCTGCTGTCACGCTCATCGGCTCTGTGCCAGTGCTTTCATTTCTGTCCCATCTGCCCCTAGAGCACCTGCTCAGAGAAGGCACTTGGCAACACTTTGGCATTTATAGAAATTCGTCAAAACTATTGGGTGTGACCTTGCTGGCAGATACAAGGCTAGTAAGAGCAAGACTGTGCACCTAAATGGGTGCACCAATATTGGCAAGCCTTTTCCAGGGGTGCTGGTCCAGGATTGGGACCTACTGACTATTCATTTGATGAGACAATTTTAGAATTAAATCTTCACCATTTTTAAGTGAAGCATCTTTTTTATATAATAAAATGCACTGTTTGGTTTTGGCTTTGATACTTGAGGAAAAATAGAGAAATTCACAGATTTAATATAACAACTGAAATGTTTTTCAGGGGAACTCAGGTATTTCTACATTTCAGCAGTGTTAATTCAATTGCCCTGAAACCAACTCAAATAAAGCATTATGGTCCATAACAGTGGAAGTTCTAGGATCTTCTTTTGAAAGTATTTTTATCCCTATGAAGACTTAATGTGAAAGGCTAACTTAAATATTCCTCCAGCAGTTTACAGACCCTAATTCAATTCCCACTGAAGTTAACAGAGCCATTTCAATGACTCCTCCAGTAGGAACAATTTATTATGACAGTGTCTCAGTCTTCATTGGCCCTTGTTTAATTTGTCTTCAGCAACTACCCTGCTACTTCCACTCTGTTAAATTACTACTGAACCAGTTTCCCTCTCTTCACCTATTTTTACCTATTTCATGATTTCTTCTCCTTAAAACTGCTTCATATTGGCCTTGTCTGCATCCCAGCAGTTGATTCCAGCTCAGTTTGCCAAGACATAATTCTAAAGTTGATTGGATTTTCAATCCTCCCAGATCTCCTTCACCCACAATTTGAAGTCTGCTATAGTCCACAAGGCAAATATTGGGATTTTAAGTTGCTGGGAAATGAAGTAGAAATATGCATGCAGTCTGGGATTACTGGAACACTGGGAGCTTTTTTCTCTTGCCTCTTTGCTTTATGGATGGCAGAAATAACGTAAAAGCCAAAGGTGTAATTCACACCTTGAAAAGCAGCTGCCTCTGCCAAACATTTTTATTGACAGCATCACTAGGAGAATTACTGGAGGTGCAGGACGTAAGGAAAGAAGAGGTACTGTGTTTCTTGACTCACAAATAGTATTGTTCAATTTGAAATTAACTAAGGACTACCAAAAAAAATGCTTTGGCATGATGACTTAGTAATCATTGAAACACCCTGGTGAATTAGGTGTAACAAATGACACTCAACTCTAACTCAGCTACAAACTTGAGGGAGTTATAATGGCTAGAGGCCTATTATGACCAATATTAACTAAGAATTTTAGATCCTCAAAGTCCTCAGTAAACAACTGATAGAGTTGACCATAAATCTGTTTTGATAATTTCATGGTTATCACTCTCAGTGTAATGATCTGCTGTGCACAAGTACTGTGCTTACTTTGAGAACACTGCAGGTTCATAGTCATAATTAAGGTGTTCCTGCTGAAGGCTTTTACAGAGGCCACAGTGATAGGTATAACAGTGCTGTCAGTCTCTGTGTGGTGGTTTAAGAACAGCTGTCAGGAGTCAAACAAAAGATCTGGTGGCCAAATTCTGTCAACAGCCAGTAAGAGAGGCCAAGAGAAGAGTCCAAGGGCAGGTCAAGCATATAGTGATGATTCCCCAGCCTCCCCTTCCAGCCTACAGCAGTCTGCAGCTCAGCAACCGCCTTTGCAGAAGAGAGATCTATGTGTTAAATAGTCCTTGTGGGATTTCTTTCCTTTTCCCACAAATTTGGCTATTCAAGTTAGAAGCTATGTAAGCCTTTTGGCATCCACCACTGACACACAACTGTGTGTTCCACAGCTTCCCTAGCAAGAGATAAAAACTCATCTTCTCCTTAATTGAAAATATCACTCAGTCATTTAATTTGATGTTTTCTACTTCTAATGTAGAGAGACAGTGAACAGCCATTTCCTGCTTACTTTAGTCATTGCTTTGTAGACATATGTCCTATTGATCTCTTTTCCAAGCTGAAGAGTCCTAGACCATTTGTTCCTGATGTTAAAGCTTTTCCACACATTTGATCATGATTGCTGCCCTCCTGTGATTCTTTATTTTTAATATCACATCCTCTTGAGATGGGACATCTGAACTATGTGAACTCCTCTGTAGATGTATTGTACACTTAAACTGTACCAAAAAAATTGATTTTTCTTGTTTTTCATTTCCTTACATTTCATTTGGTTTTGACAGCACTCAGGCTATGGATCTATTGCCTTTAGTTGGAGCCTTGCTATTTTTGCATCCACACTAGATGATGATGCATTTTTGATAATTTTATTTATTTTTGACTAATTGGCATTAAAATAACAGTAAGAAAATAGTTTCATTTCCTATTGACTGCTTGACTTTGCCCTCTGACTTCTTTGTTGTCCCCAAATCTCTGACCTAAATTGCCCTGTATTCATTCTCATTTTAACCTCATTTTAGCCAAGAGATTGCCAGTCCAAATAAAGAATATGTGCTTTTTGCCATGTGTCTTCCACTGGGCTCAAACATTTTTGTTTTGTCGTTTCAAAAGGTCACAATAGCAATAACTGGTCAAAGATCTTTTTAAAATACAGCATTTTAAATCAACATTTGAAATGAAACATTGGAGACATAGAGATGTTAAAATAACAAGCAGCTGACACATAATTAGTCTCACTATTTTGTGCTTCACAAGGTAAATTGTGTTGTACATCCCCTGGATTTTAGCTAGGAGGAACTTTTTTCAGCAGGGTTTGGCTGATAGAGACTCTGCCCATAGACTGTATGAATCCATTCAGTCTTTGAATAAATTATTCAACCAATTTCAAGGCATTATTAAATTATAGCAAAGTAAGCATTTCCATGTATTCTTGTACATTTACACTCTGAGGAGCCTTTTGCTTCAAAACTGTATCTCTCAGATCAGGAACAAACACAAATTCTATGGATCAAAGAGGAAGAGTACAATGCCCTCTGATGTGTCACTCACCAAATGAAAACATCTGACAACAGCTGTGGATTTTGAGTGATGCTCAGGTGAGCCCCAATATAGTTCAAACCTGGGTATCATCTGTGGGTTAAAGACAACACAGCCTAACTGCCTCACTGTGTTTCTCACCACTGAGCATGAGAAGGGACTGAGGGAAAAAAGTGCTGATGCAAAGCAGTGAACCTTTGAAGTTGCTGATGAATTTTACAATAGTACCATCTGTCCTCTGGTGAGAAAAGTTCTGTCCCACTCACAGAGGACTGCAAGATTTGGTTTAAAAATGACTGATGGCAGGTGAGGAGATGCTTAACCATCAGCTTTTCTTGGTTCCCTCTGAAAGGGGAATTTGAGTATTCAGACTACAGCATTTCTAAGTTCAGTTTCATTAGTGAGACGATGTATTTCCATTTTCAGCCAGTGCTATGAAGCTTCTGAAGGATGCAGGACATCCAGGAGTAGCACAGGCCCATCGTATGTAGAGCATCTCAGCTTCTTTATCCACAAAAGACTTAGCCTGTGCTCTGAATTTGAAAGATGCTCACATCAATTGAAAATTTCTACTTGCTTCTGCCAACAAATATTCAATACTTCTTTCAAATGTTGAAGCGTTATAAATACTTTTGGTAAAGATACAAATAAAAGTAGAAAAATCCTTTAAAATAGATGATTATATTTAAATATTTGAATGTAAAGCCAAGGTCACGCTACTACAACTTTCATTTCCTTGTCTGATATCAGGCATCTCTGAGCAGCTCTCGTATTGATGCAGCTATCTTCACTGGTCAACCAAATGGCCCCTGATTTTTCAAGAAGCAGGAAGAATAAGTCAATATCTTTCCAGCTGGGGAAAAGAACTTTCCTTCTGGGAAAGTTCCATCTTCCCCAGAAGAGGATCTCTTCTTGCACAGACTTGGCATTGGTTTTCCATTCCTCTACAAGAATTACAAGAGTGAAATAGAGTAGAAAACATCAGATCACCAAGGTCATGTGATGAATGAGGCTATTAGAGCAATTAGATGAGTTTTATCTGTTTTGCTTGGTAAAATAAAATTTTAAGTAGGCTCATCTATCTCACCACACCTGATTACTCTGGAGGTCAAACTTGCAGAAAACATTTAGAATGGTAACAGCAGAAAAATTGCACATATGGGCATCAGATTACTTGTAAACACATTTTGCCTAGCCTGTGCAAGGGAAGACGGCAAAACCCTGCAGTAAAGGGTAAGATTTGCTTGACCTAAGAAAATCTATCCAATGTTTAAGAGTTTAGTTTAAGCCAACTCTCCAGGCGTATTCTGTAACCAAGGAAAAGAGCCAGACCCTTCCAATAAGAATAATTTCCTCATAAAACAAGGGTCTAAAATAGGTGAGAAGAATCAGTCTCTGCAGATTTCTCTCTCCCCATTGCCCATAGAGCAAGTGCAGATGTTGAGCTCAGACACAACACCTAGCATTTGTTGGATAAAATTACCCCACTCCCAGTGACTGAGCAATGGCACTTAGCATTTCATGCGGATGGCGTCAAGTGATTCACACTGGAAGACACAACTGGAATTACATCAAATGAGTTCTGCAGTAATTGCACCCACCCTGAAAAGGACCCAGGCTTCACATCGCTCAGCTCTAGGAATGCACAGCAAACCTCTTGCAGTCTGGAAAGCCAAGCTCATATGAGGCTGCATTAGCAAAAGCACAGCCAGCAGGTTGAGGGAAGTGTTTATTCCCTTTGGTTTAAGAGGGAAAGATCATCTCGAGTGCTGTGTCCCACTCTGGACTCCTCTGTGCAAGCCACACCAACAAACTGGAGGAAGTCCAACAGAGGGCTATGGAGGCAATTAAGGAGCAAGAGCAAGGAGGGACGTTCAAGAAGAGGCTGAGGGAAGTGGGATTTTTCAGTCTTAGGAAGGCTAAGAGAAAATAATATTGCTGTTTACAACTACTTAATGAAAGGATATAGAGAAATTGAGCCAGACTCTTCTTAGCGGTGCACAGTGGATGAATGAGACACAAGAGACACAAATAACAGCAAGGGAAATATAAAATAGTTATAAGGAAAAAATCTTCATAATGAGAGTGGTCAAACACTGGAAAGGGCTATCTAGAGGGGCTGAAGATTATCCATCCTTGGAGATATTCAGTGTTCAACTGAGACAGGCTCTGAGCAATCTGACCTAAGTTGGGTCTGCTTTGAGTAGAAGGTTGTGCTAGATGATCTCCAGACATCTAATCTAAATCATTCTGTGACTCTGTGCAATGATTGGGGAGGGGGGAGAAAGTGAATTGTATGGGTTTTTTAAAGAATAGGAATGGTATGTGATACTGAAAACATTGGGTGATATACAAATCCATAAGAGTGATTCAGGTAGGATTATGTGTGCAGGATCAATCTCACCTAACTTTAGCTGTTCAAAATGTCAGTGTGCAGTCTCATAATGGAGACTACACTTTTCTATGTAATTAAAAGACCAATCTTAAGGATGGGAATTGTCTGAGTTATTTCAAACGCTCATTTTACAATGCAGTGAGATTCTCCCTGGATTTCATTCTTCCTTTTGAAAGATCCTGGATAACTATCTTGGACTAGGCACTACCTTTTAGATAGTTATTGGGGAGGATAAAACCCATTCTTGTGTTGAACAACAGAAATACAGATATATTCAAAGAAACATGGAAATTAGTGACAAGAGCTATTAAAAGGAAAAGTCATTTTAGGAGAGAAGAGAGTCAAAGTAAACATAAAGGTAGAAAAATATTCCATGGCCTTTAACAACTTACATTGGACTTTCAGCAAAACCAAAGAGCAAGATTCAAGATGTTCAGAGATAAGTTTTCTTCCCATAGAGTGGAGTTAATTGCCAACAGGTATGTTGTACAGCCAAAGAGAAAATACAAATTAAATTTTAACAACACCTTTTCTGAGATTTTATGTTCTTAAATAATCCCAGAAAAAATTACTTTGTCAATGCTGAAATAAAGACAAAACCAGCAATCAAACACATATTAATATAATAAACTGTAACAAATTACTTTACCAGACAGCAGCACAAAATAATCACTTTAGATCATGTACTTTGGCTAATAAATAAAACTAGAAAAGGTCCCAGACTACGTGCAGGAACATAACTCAGCCTCTTCTCAACAGCCATATCAAAGAGACAGCAGACTGGTAGTTATATTAAATTAAAAACAAAAACCAAAACTCACCCATCACACTACAAGCTACTTATTGATATGAGCTGGGAAATTCCTTGCATATTATCTCATAGATGATCTGCTCTCCAATATATCTGCTACTGATCACTCCATTGTCAAAGCTAAATACTAAATTAAATATATTAAAATTTAAAGGAATGATCTACTATAGAAATTGTTATGTTTCTGTGTTTAAATCCTGACCCTGACTGGATGCCAAGTGTCCATCAAAGCTGCTCTATCACTCCCCTCCTCAGCTGGACAAGGGAGAGAAAATATAACTGAAGGCTCACGAGTCAAGGTGAGGACAGGGAGAGCTCACTCACCAGTTACCATCATGGGCAAAACTGTCAGAACTTGAGGTAATTAATTTAACTTATTGCCAATAGAAAACAGACTTGCATAATGAGTAGGGGGATGCACTCTTAACAGGCTGTGACCCCATGGGAAGCCTGTGCTGGAGACTCACACGGCTTCTGTCAGGACCTGTGGCCCCACAGAGAGAGGAGCCCACACTGGAGCAGGTTTGCTGGCAGGACTCGTGACCCCTTGGGGGGCCCACACTGGAGCAGCCTGTTCCTGAAGGACTGCACCCCATGGAAAGAGACCCATGCTGAATCAGTTTGTGATGGACTGCAGGCAGTGGGAAGGACTCATGTTGGAGTAGTCCCTCGAGGACTGACGCCGGTGGGAGGGATCCCATGCTGGAACACAGCAATCGTGTGAGGAGTCTTCTCCCTGAGGAATAAGCAACAGCAGAGACAATGTGTGATAAACGGTGGTGGGAGGAGGCTGAGAATTCAGGAGTAAGTTAAGCCCAGGAAGAAGGAAGGGGAGGGGAGAAGGTGTTCTAAGACTTAGTTTTTATTTCTCATTACCCTATTCTGATTTGATTGGTAATAAAATAAATTAATTTCTCCAAGTCAGATCTGTTTCGCCTGTGGCAGTAATGGCAGAGTGATCTCTTGCCATCCTTATCTCGACCCACGAGCCTTATGTTATATCCTCTCCCCTGCCCAGCTGCAGAGGAGGAGTGATCCAGTGGATTTAGTGGACACCTGGCATCCAGCCAGGGTCAGCCCCCCTTTATGTAAGTAGCAGCCTGCATGTCCTACACAGCCCGTAGAGAAAGCTGAGCAGCTCTGCAGGTAAGCAGGATGGCTATGGCATGAGGAGCCCTCATACCTGAACACAATAAGATTCAAGAGTGACTTCTGCATCACTCACCTCTGCTTGATTTCTGTCTCTCTTCTCCCAGAGTCTTCTAGGCACTTGGTATGAAGTCCAGTGGTGCTCAATAACACTGTGCATTGGAACCTTTCACTATAAGAAGTTGTTTCAAAGTTCGAAAAACCACCATAAAATTTCAATAGTAACAATCTGTTGGATAAATCAAGCTTAAGGGAGTGGAAGAAAAATTTACTCATAACCTTTTACAATAAATGCTTTGACAAACCCTTCCTGGATACGAGATTATTCCTATCAATTATTGCCTGTCTAGGTAGCACTGCTAACTGGGGCTGCCTTCTCACTCATCACAAACTTGAAGACCCTCTGTTACTTTTTCTTTATCGGCTGTAATATCCTCCTGTTTTCTGCCAAAATCTGAAGAGGCAGCAAAGACTAAGAAATAAAATATGTCTGGGATAATACCTAGCCTGATATGGTATTTATTGAAGTGTGCTTTTTATTTTAATAAAAATGGTAGTAAATCATATGTAGTGTCTGCTACGCATCACAGACAATACAAGAGTTGCCTGTATAGAATCCAAATGTTCCTTTGCTGCAATTCACACAACAGGTTGATGTCTCTGTGATCTCCGGATACTTTTAAAATATGTTTGTGGGGTTTTTTTAAGTCTGACATGCATGTCACAGAAATTTTGCAGACTCAAATTAGTAGGCTGGAGTACTTCTGAATATATTTTATATGACTTATAATTCACAAGTCCATGCAATATTTTTCCTCTTCCTCAGCCAACAAGTATGAAAAAAATTGTGTTTTACAATTTATTTTGACTAATAAACATCCATATTCTGTGGAATCTTAGAGATTAAACCCAGACAAGTGTTACTTTGAGGCAGTTTTTTAATGTCCTGCACCAATTGAGGCATTCAGATATTGCTGATCTCCATTACAGAAAACGTTGTAGAAAACTATTCTCCACGCTTGTCATATTTGTCAATATTTAACCATTTCAAGTAGTGCTGTTTGCCTGAACTTTTTAAAAAGTTAAAAGTATTAAAAACAAACAGAAAAAAAAAGGGTTGAAAAATCTTAAAACTTCCTGTATTTGACTTTCCATCTAATTTATTGAAAGGTTTCCAGCAACAAAATCTGGTATTTTAAATTTTGAATATTTGAGTGGATTTAAAGAAAATTTGGAAAAAAAAAACACAACCCAGAAATGAAAATAGAACTTTGTGTAGTGATAGTTGTCAATGGATCACTAAGAGCTTTAACAATTTGCAACCCAGAAAAGAACAGGTATGGCTGCAGGATGTCTATACTCATGCAAGATCAATCCAACCTGTATCAGGTAATGAGTCCATCTAGAACATACAGGTTAGTGAGGAGAATGGTATATCAACTTTCCAAGACAACAACACAAATTTGCTGTAGCAGAATAAATGAAAAAATAATGTGCCTTATATCTGAGGATATGGTTGCTGTTTAGACGTTATTTGAAATGAAAGGACAGGCAGGGGAAAGTATTTAGATACAAGGCAATACTCACTTTAAAACTCAAAAATTTGCCATGAATGCACTCTGAACAAAAATTAAAAGAAGGGTTTTGACGATCAGAGGAAAAAATTCTTCCTGAATTCCTAGCAGGAAGTCTGGAAGAAAACCTACCTCCTTTTAAGCTGCAGATTCAGCAGTTCAGAATACATGCTGTCTTTGACATTAAAGAATTGTGCAAAATGTTCTGAGGATTTACAATCTTCTGTAGTCCTATGAAACTGTATTCGAAAAACCACATGGCTTAACTGCAGTAAATTGAAAACTAAAACTTTCAATCATTTCTTAGTGCTTTTGCTACAGAAGGAGTCATTTAATGGGAAAAATATGGTACCTAAATAGGACTACCATGATAGCAGAGTCAGGCTTGAACAAAATAGGATTACTGAGGTCATTTGCATTGCCACCATTCACCCGGTGTTACTCAGAAAACTCACACATCTCTAAGACTTTCACACATGTGAGTTTATTTGCCTGTAGGGGAACATTCTCATGCATCACTGCAGCAGAGATTATAGTTAGGTATAATTGTAGTTTCAGAGAAAAATCAGTCAGTAAGATACTGATGCTATTATTAATAATTCTTGTACATGAATGTATTGTTCTGCAATTCCATGTTAGTGCAATGTGAGCATAATTTTTCCTGGAACCAGCATTATAAAATTCCTTACTAGAGGTACATTCGTAACACATAAAAGTAAGAAACTGTCACCAGGGAATTAAGAAAGTTTTCTGGAAAAAGCCAGTATTTCAAGTTATATGCAGGTACCTTCATTAGGTGCAATTCAAAGGTCTAGCCAGTTTGCCTGGGATCTCTGGGCACCAGGAAAAACACATCCAGCTCAAGTTATCTGTGAGAACTTTGTGGGCAGCCTCATACGCGACTGCTGTATCTGCAAATGCAAGTGTCACAAGCTGCAGATGTCACAGCAGTTTCCCACCTGGGATGAGGGTGCACCTTGAGAAGACAGCTCTGGACATTTGAGGGCAAAAGGTAAAAGAAGAGATCCAAAAGACAATATTATGATTACAACAAGCAAAGAAAAAAACCCAGGAATCTCCTCCCATGATTATTTGAGAAATTATAAAAACCTTTTGATAGAGCTGAGGGAAGATAATGTCTGTGGGCAGAGAAAATACCCTTTCTGGGCCACAAGATACACCTGGACAAAAGAGAGAGGCTTCACCAGATCTGAGACAGAAGAACAAAGTTCAAGTTCAGTATTGGCTGAGAACCTGACAGGACAAGCAGACTCATGTCCGCTAATAGAAAGACTTCAAAAACAAAGCATATGCATATAGTCATATTTCTGGCAAACAAACAAAGG
This sequence comes from Edolisoma coerulescens, assembly GCA_013397115.1. Classification (NCBI taxonomy): domain Eukaryota; kingdom Metazoa; phylum Chordata; class Aves; order Passeriformes; family Campephagidae; genus Edolisoma; species Edolisoma coerulescens. The sequence goes on along the minus strand of VWZW01007671.1, from coordinate 1,420,393 downwards.
GACCAGCCTTTCAACAGCAGTATCTACTGAAGGCTGGGCCGTTGGGGAATATGGTTTCAAATAATTTATTTAAACAAGACAAGATTCTGATCATGTTAGCCTGGTGAAAATCCAAAGTAATTCCAAAACTTTCTAGTCTGGGGTTCAAAACCTTAATATCAGGGAATAAAAAAAAAAAGGAGATCTCCTTTTTCAATAATATTGACATAAGAATTCTGTTTGATCTTTGTGGGATATGCTTCAAACATTGTTTCATTTTATTAAAGAGGAAGGGTTTTATTTTTTTCTACTTTTTAAAGGACCATCTTTATTACTTCTTCACTTCTGCTGTCTCACTATTCCAAATCACTTGGAGTTTTCTATTTTCTGGTTACACCCTTCTCAATGGATTCATAACAAAGTTTGTTGTATATGAAGATCAAAGCATTCATCATTAATCTAGCACAATTATCAGATGTGAAAAACAATGTAGAAAAAAACAAATAGAAAGGTTTCTTAAAAAGCAGGGTGTGTGGGAAAGATGGAGACCAATTTGGCAGCGTGCAGTAACACAGACTGGCAGCTGCCTTTGCACTGGGGAATACCAGTTACATAAAGCACATATCCTTCCAGAACCTCTGAAGATGCCACGAGCAGTTCCCAGGCCCCCCTGCAGCGCCCCTTAGCCACAGCAGCCATCCCTTTGTGCCTGGAAACAGTCGCCCTGACCTCACTGACATATTCCACGTGCACGTCTGGGGGTGCTCTGCAAAGCGTGCCTGCAAGGCTGGACCCAAACTCCCCGTGCTGGAAGCTCTTTGCCTGCCTGGGACGTATGGAAATGTCGTACAGACACTGGAGCTGGGGAAAAGAGTGTCTGCAGCCAGGCCACGTGCCCCAAGCAAGGCCAGGGGCTCCCCCCCAGCACTGACCTGGCAGCACTGACCAGCAGCATGTGCTGCTCCAGCCCATGGCTCTCCTTCCCCACAGCCTCTCTGCCCAGCCCAGTGCTGGAGCCCAGCCTGGCGGCTCTGCAGGCAGGAATCCCACTGGTATCTCTGAAGAGCTACTTGAAAATGAGACAGCCGCCTCTACAAACTCGTCCTCATTGAATGATTGAATGATGGATTGTTTTTAAACTAGTGCATTGTATATTTTGGGAAAGAATTTATGATTTACCAAAAAATTTCCTGCTGAAATAAAGCCAAATGGTAACTGGTCTGGGCCAAGTTGCTCAATGTCCATGAACAAGAACATGTTTTTCTTTTTCTTCCTTTCTTGTTTTATGCATGCTTCTGGACTCATTTCATCAGCTGTCAGTAGTTAAATACCATTTCAGAAAAGGGTTTATTATTTTAATTTCCTCAATTATTCTGTTTTTTTCTGCTATGGTCTCCTGAAACAGAATCAGTCAGCTAAAGTACTAATAAAATATTTTCCCCTGCTGCTCCTTGAAAAGGGCCGAAGCCTTCAAGGTGCTGGATTTCTTGAGTTTGTTTGTAGCTTGACGAGCATGACCTTAACTGAGGACTTCTTCCTGCGTGCTCCACTTCTGCTTTGCAAGGGACATCGCTGACTTCTGCTCACAGGCAGCTCATGTCCCCAGACCATACACAATGGCACAGCAGTGCATGATTACCGCGAAAAGAAACCAATGAGAAATAAAATTGAAAGAAAGAGCCCTCTTTTATCACATCGATAAAGAAAAAAACTAGAACAGATACAGTAAAACGTGAGAGCAATCCAGCTTAAATGTATACTAGACAATGGATTAGCTTAAGCAAAAATAGGTATTCCTCTAGGAGTTATGAGTCTTCTGAAATAATAAATTAAATGTACATTAAAATATTTGGAAAATTCTAAAGTTATGTTCCTTAGAGGAAAGGAAAACAATTATTTTTCATTAAAGGCTAAGCAGAGCAGAACCTACCCTCTGGCAGAAGGGACACACTGAGCAAGCAGGGACACTCTGACACCATGGAGATTAGGGGAAGGCTCTTGCTGGACCTCATAGGGCTTTGGATGAGGATCCTGACCATAAATGATGGTAGAACACGACAACACACAGCGACATCAGGCAGCCCTGGCGCTCCCTCGCCGCTCCCCTCAAAGCGAGACTGGAACACAATGCGTGACAAAGGCACAGAATGAGACAGCCAAAAAATCATGAGCCTCAGATGTTTAGAATGTGACATCTGCTTCTGGCTCAAGCAATTCCTATATTGAATTCAGTTGCCTTTCCTCCAAGACACCCAACAACAGATAACCTCAATTTATGAGTTCCAATGCGTTTATCTTAAACACAGGCAGAGATTATATGGCGCTCATTGGAAATGCAACTATCTAAAAATCAAAACTAAGTAAAATCTTTTTACGGCTTTGTAACTGCCCTATGAATCACAAATAACTAGGCCAATGTTTTCAGTGTCAAGACATTCAAAATCATGATTCAAGCCTTGAAAACAAACATTTGGCTATAAGAACTCAGGGGTATTTTAACTAATAAAAACTGGGGGTCTTTTTATTAATTTCTCCTATTTTGGCATTCATACCTCTGCAGTCATTAGAACTGGAAATTTACATCTTTAAAATGCAGCTGAGAGTCTCCCTTTTTCATTTGGCAGGAGGGAAGAGGGCTTTTAAAGGGGCAACCAGCAATTCTGAGTCCAGCAGTAAATTTCCAAGATTAGATTGTCTTTTCGCTACTCCACATGGTTAAACAGGTACCAAGCATAGACTCTCATATTGGAAACAGGTTGCACAGAAACAGCTCAGTGTTTTGGTGTTTCAGCATATGCATTTCACACACATAACTTTGCTGTCATCCAGATAGGGGATAATGAAGTGTCTGTTGAAAACACCAGGAATCTTTCACTGTGTCTCAGGGCTTTGCATCATTCATACCTTCTGCTTGAATTTAGTATTTAAAATTAATAAAAAACCAATAAATAAATGTTGCACTTTACTGCAAAACTAAAGAACAGCAGAATTTACTGAACATTTGTAAATCAACACTTCTCCACTCTGTGCAGTTCCGCACTCCCTCGTTTCCTTTGTAGAAGGTAAATTCACTGAGGCAGGCGAAGCTGTCAGTGCCTTTGTGTTTGTGCAGCATCCAGCACAGGGGGGTCTGATGGGGCTGTGTTTGGTCCACTACTTTCACTTTGCTCTCACCTCTGCACTTCAAGGCTGCAGCAGGCAATGAAAGCATAAGTGCCAAAATACTGCAAGTGTGCATAGTCTCACTTCATTTCTAGCCTACCTGAAAGCAGAGGTACCAGGGACTTTGTGAGCTTCCAGCAGCCCTAGACCACCCAGATTAGATAAACTTCAGATAAACATCTGAACACTGTGATGTTTATCTATATGAAATCCAATCTTTTGAAGTTCATCTATCCCTCTCTCTAACTCCTGTTATCTGTTGCTTTGAGATGCTGCATTCGTCCCTATCAAAGTTATGTCAGCTCCCTGTGATGCTCATAAACAGTTCCTCTATCATTTGTAAAAAATGCAGCCTCTCATTAATGCATTTATGACTTCAGCACTTGATGCATCCAATATTTTATCGGCTTGTTCTCAGAAACGCAAATTTATTTTATCATCTGGTACTTAAAATAAGTATTGCAAATAAATAAAGAAAAAAAAAATCTGTGTACCACATAGGAAAAAAAACCCCCAAAATATATAAAAGCTTTAGCTATGCCAAGATTGCTTAATTCTGATTAGCAATGACCATTAAGCAATCATTTATGGATTTACTGTGAGTGTTCATAGATACTAATGGGTTTTAGAATTCCTTGGGAATCCTCAAAGGTCAAAGGAAGAAAATGAACTATGAAGTGATAAAAAATGTATTAGGTGACTAATGGACAGGTTGTATATAGAATGGTTCCAGCAGAAAACGTTGAATTTTACCACTCAGATTTATGTAAAAGCAAATCTTGTGAGCAGTGTCCCTTCCCCACTGATGAAAATAATGAAGAGAAAATTAAAATGCTTCATGGGGAGGCATTACATGGTGTGCTTTTCCCTGTCACTAAGAATACATAGGAGATGGCAAAGTCACTGATACTAAGTTAAAATCTATTTGATTTTTCTTTAGGTGGGTATCTGTTTGCTCTCTATTTAGCTTCACGTTTCTAGCCATACATTTACATTTTTGTCCATTTTTGCACAATCGCATTCTATGCAATTCAAGACTCGAAGCTCTTCCAGATTGAATGAATGTAGCTTTATGCCACTGAGATTGACATTCTGGCCCTCCCAGGAGAGAAGGGAGCTGGAGAAGCTGGCAGAGACTCGCACAGCTCCCTGTGGGCCCGGTGTGAGCGCAGCCCGGCCTCCGCCGCGCCCGGCCCCGCACCTCCAGCGCGCACGGGCTCCGCACCCTCCGCTGGCACCGAAACCGCGGGCACGGCAGCCCGAGCGTTCAGCCACGGCGGGCTTCCTTCTGCCTGTCAGGCGCGTTCCAGCATTTCTGACAGGGCCAGCTGGTCTCGGCGGAGCCCGGCCGGATCAGATAGGGCGCGCTGGGCTGCGGGGCCGGTGCCAGCCCCGCGCGGTGCCCCCGCGGGCGGGCGGCCAGAGCCGGCTCCAGCCCGGGCGGGCAGCAGCGCCCTGCGCCGGGAGCCGGCACCGG